>PTEX01000030.1:1979343-2320110 GCA_003342815.1 Eudromia elegans
GGTAAGGCTAGTAGTGTGAGCTCCAGGTTCACAGGAGCTGCCTGTTTTTATAGCCACCCGGATAACCCAGCAGTAGTTAGTGTTCACATTAGACAAGCGAAACCCACTTTTTGGGGTTTAAAATGGGCACTGCCAACTGCTTCTTTATTGCTTTTAATTTCTTTCTTGCTCTTTGCAGTATACCCCTAGAGGTTCGTGCATTACATTTCTTTCCCTACTTTTTTTTTACCTTATTTTATTTTACAAAAGGCAGAAATTTTCTTCTTTTTTTTTCTCTGTCCCCTTTTCTCAGGCCTCACATAGAATTTCTGTGGGCAGTCCAACCACCTCATTCTTCTAACCTCAACTAGCTGCCTGGCAAATGAAATGTGGCTGACTGAAGAATAAAAATAAATGCAAGATAATATTATATTTTCCATTCAAATGTATCATAAACTCATGGATCCTGGAAAACTTCAGTGCATTAAGTCCCGTATATCTTTAATAAACTGGACTATAGGCAAAAGGAAAATAGTCTGCAATGCGATCTGAAATTGTGTATTTAGCAAACAACAACCAATGCAATCTAAGTAAACAAGTGCTACACAGTGAAGAGAACTTAAAATTGCAGCCTCTCGCTAGGTTTGTGATTTTCATCACTTATCAAAAGCATCAGGCCACCTTGCAAACTAGCTGCTGGGCGCTTTCTTGTAAGGGGAGCGGAGTGTGGGTTATAGAAATGTAAATGAAAGCAATCAGACCCTGCATCTTTGCCTTTCCGACTCCTGTAACTTCTGTAAGGTGACTGAAGCAAATAAATCAGCTTGAAAAACCACCAGACAAGCCCATTTCCATTGCTGTTCCAGAGCTTACATTGGGGGCTTTGGCAGAGGCTAATTATTTTCACCCAAATATAAATCCTTGGCGGGGGTGAGGGATGGGGCTTTACAGTGACAGCGGGAAGGGATCCTTATCTGTTAAAATGCTAATGGTGCTGTCAGCATTCTCGATGCCTAGAGCTGTCTCRCTGAGGAAATGATGCATTGATTTGAATATTTTACCCCAATAGTGAAAAAAAAAAAGAAAAAATAAAGGATGGAGAGGAGACCAGAGTCAGCTGCAAATACGTGCAGTGGGAGAAGTTAAACGGTGTTGCTGAGAGCGCTGAAGGGCCCTCTGAGCACCTCTGGCTCTGTCACTCCATGCAGGCAGGATGCGGCTGTGGAAGCGGAGCCTGGGACACGGAGCTGCCCAGCGAGGGCAGGACCTGGCGCTGCGGGTCTCTTCCATCAGCACTGGCTTGAGCAAAGCGTGGTGGTCATAGGGTGTCTTTGGRAAGAGAGGAAAGAGATCCTCAATGTAGGTCCTCAAGATTTCCCTTTGCTCTAAGACTTCTTGTTGCACACAGGCTGCAGTGGTGCCGACTGTGGAGGACAGATGGGGGGCCTGGTGACCGTATATCTGATGTGCCTTGGGCASTGCTTTTGTTTGACGGGAGTGAAGGTGCAAAAAGATGAGTAATTCTTTAGTGTRCAAAGGTGCAACCCAAGCCGGCTATAGGAGGAAGGCACACTCTACTGGCTCATACATCAGCGGTGGGTTTGACACCAAGGTGCCTTCCTCCCGCTGTGGCTGTGCAGGCAGMGAGGGAGAGCGCGGTCTGGCACTGGTGTCCTCTCCTGGAGAGAAGGGCATGGTGGGCCAGTGGGACTTCTGCCTCCAAAATGATCCTTAAGGTTAAATCATGTCTTGGAGCAGCCAAAACTGAGGGTCAGGGGTTGCTATTACTCCATAAGCTGTCAAAGTGCAGAGGGAGGTGCTCTGTCTTGACCTGTTTTTATACACAGGGTGGTCTAGGAAGGCTCTGCTCCGCAGCTGGGCTCTACTTCACAGAGGTCCCTAGCACCTGSCTGGCTATTGGGCTGGTAGCTGTCAGAGCCTCCCTGCAAAGGGAAAGCTCCAGATATTAGGGTGACCTGACTTTAAGCTGCTGGCACCAAACTTGCCCTTGAGAGAGGCTGGTTGTGAYACACACACAGCCAAAATGTTGTGTTTCTGACTTGTCCTGTCTCCTCCCCTCCAACTTTTATCTTTTACGAACACGAATGTCATCTTTCGACTTTTCTTGGTGAGACAAGTGATGGGTGAGCTGCTGGGACCCACGTATTATGTTGTGCAAAGAGGTGGGTTAGCAGAGCCAWACACCACCGTGGAGCAGCCGTTCCTGAGGAAGCAGGAACCGCCGCGCTGGGTAGGTTGTGAACATGAACAAGGAGATGGAGGGAAAGGCTGCAAGATTTATATATATTTGCACCTTTGTATTATAAACATTTTGGGTATTTTTTTGTCTTGGAATAAGMTTTTCTTCTCATTCTTCTGCTTTGGGAGTGTCTGAAAAGGGAGAACAGGTGGGAGGACAGGGCTGCGGGGTGTGCTTTGCTTTAAATCACTTTGATTTCTAAGTATATTTCCGTATTAAATTGTATTGGTGGAAAGTCCTTGCAGCCATTTGCTCTTGGAGAAGCCTGGCTCTTGGAACAAACCTCTTGAGTGTGTCTGAACCTTCCATTTATTGAATTCTTCTTGCTGAATATTGAGACTGTTGCCTGGGCTTCAGAGATTTGAGCTTATAGGTTACATTAGTTCTTTATTACATCTCCATAGCTGAAGTTAGGCTGCATTTCATTTTATTCCTCAAGCAACTGAAACACCAGAAGTTGAGTTATCAAGCTGTGTCAGCGTTCAGAGAAGCAGCTTCTCTTGAGCTATGGATTGTTGGAAGCAAGAACGTATAGGAGGGGAAGCCCAAAAGGTCTGGTCTTGCCCAGGGAGGTGCCTKCCAGTTTTGTGTTTCTAGGCAAATCTTGAGATCACTGACATATTTTCTAGATTTTGAGTCTCTTCTGGACTGAATTTAAATGGGAGTGGTCTATTCTTCCAAGAGGTTCCACCAGCTCGTACTGTTGCTGCCTACTTGGGCAGCAGTCGTAAGCAAACAACTGCCTGTATTACTCCAGAATAGGCTGAGTTTTCACCTGTAGATCGTGTAGGATAATTCTGTAGATGAATTTTTACTACTTTGAAAGTGTTCTGGGGTAAATGATGCTGCTGAAAACATGGGGAGCTGATGGTTGTTTCAGGAGGTAGTGATGGGGTTTGAAACAGTTCTACTTGCTGTGATGCCACAGAATTATTTCTGTTGGATGAGGATGAGAATTTGCAAAACTTCCTTGGCCATATAGAAAGTGATCTGGGGCGTTTGCACCTCTGCAGAAGGACCTTTGATTTGTCTTTTAAAGAAGAGGGCACAGTGTTTGTACTGGTTTCGGATAACAGCCCATATATTTTCTTCTTTCCCTTGCAAAGAGCAGGTGGAAGATGACAAGTAAGTGATGACATTATTACGCTTGCACTTTAATAGCTTCCAAGGAACTCGCAAGTGCGCAAAGGCAACACATGAAATATTCATGGTTTGTCTTTGCTCTCGTGTAAAAGGTTGAAAGCTTCCAGAGCTGGAGTTCAGGGTACATGAAGCATATGGAAATGGCACCTRCAGCTTTGCCTGAAGGGCTAACATTGACCTTTTGGGAAGAAATAAGCAAGTTGTGTCTTCTTTCCTTTTATCTCCGTTGAAAAAGGAGATCTTGCTCCCACACTAGGATCAGACCCTTTGTCTGGAGCAGATTTCCCCTAAAACTCTAACCTCTCTGCTCTTCAGTGATCTCCCTTGCTTGAAGGCAGAGTGAGGCTTTGAGCAAAATCTTTCCCTTGTGCTCCCTTCTTCCAAGTCTGCAGAAGGACTCCAGCTTGAGGTGCTTCTCTACAAACTAACCGAAGAAAACAGACATTGCAACAGCAGAATTTTACAGTGGATGTTTCCATGAGGAAACTCTAGCTTCCAGTTAATCCTGCAGGTCTGTATATAGGAAAAATGCTCAGCTTGTTCCCCAGATGCTATGTCCTCATTCCCTTTATTCCCTTTATATTCCCTTTTCTCTTCTAGGGGTTTTTGGTGACTCAAAAGATAACCAAAGTCCACGTATACATCCCTGCTGTTTTCCCTTCAGGCCTTTCTCCGTTCCTTTCCTTGAATGGCCTTGACCAGAACTCCTGCTCCTCCAAAGCAGCTGCAGTTGATGACTGAGTGTGATCAGCAGGCATGAAGACCAAGCAGCTCTGGTGTCTTGCTGCTCCTCAGTGTTGTCCTCATGCAGACCCCATGTTTAAGAGAGCAGGATTCATTTCCCAGGAGACGGTACTGAGTTCTTGCAGGTTTCCCCAGGTGTGACTCCTTSCAATTTTCTGAGAAGTGTTTGGATACAATATCAATGTAAAAAAGGAAGAGTGTTTGAAAAGAATAGAGAGTACTTTGGACAGGATTTGAGAAGCAAAAATAATTTTTTTAACAGACTATGAAAAGTTGATATAAATAGTTTGGTAAATGATGAATATTATTTTCGTTAAAGATTTTTCAGAGCTAGTGAATTTTGAGAGGTTTTTGCTTGTTGTACCAGCAAGAGCTTTGTAGCTGCTGTTCTGGTATGGGGTTTCAGGCCTGGGATCCTGGTGGACTTGGCTCCCTGGGGTTTTTGAACCAGCAGGCTGAAGCTTGCTGTGTGTCTTGCTGGAGCACATCCAGAGTGCTATTTCTGCACTTTTGCTCATACAGCTGGGATTTGTTCTGCCCTTTTGAGTCTGGGATTTGGTCTGGCTTGGGGAARCTGTGAAGGAGATTATTTAACTTCCCTTAAGTGAATGTCTCCCAGCACTGAGTTCTCATGTGTGGTTCCACTCCAGCAGTAATGAAAGAGCAGAATATAGTGTCTGCTGGTASCATACGGTGGTGGGAATTGCCCTTCCACCACCAGCTTTTCTATTCCTGCAAAATGCGCTTGACCGAGTGTGTTGATGGTCCTCCAACAGGATGGCTGTCTTTTGACCAATGCATTTCGTTCCCTCCGTGAATTATCGTGCTGAAAAACAAAATATCTGTGGTTGTTAATAGTAGTACGGAAGGAGAGAGGAGAAAAAAAAAAGTTAATATTTTCAACAGCTGAAAGTGTTTGCTGTGCAGAGTATCAGGTGCCATTTGACGAGATGCCTTGGGATACTGGAGAGTGGTGAAACGCTGTAGCAGATGACAAGCCCCGGTCTCCTCGAGGGCAGGCAGCAGGAGGAATGGGCGCTGGGTGCCAGCTAACAAGCCACAGCACGACCAAGAGCGAGCTGTGCAGGCAAGAGCGCAGCAGTGAACTGCACCTTGGTGCCACGATGCCAGGGGCAGCTCTGCTGKGAAGCCCTGAGTGCCGGGGAAGGGGTGGGAGCCCTCCCGCAATCCCTTGGGAAGCTGCTGTGGAGAATCACAGGGGGAACGTGTTTTCTGCCCTCTCATCCCATTGCTGGATGGGCAAGGGTGACCTGCTCGCTTTCATYGCTTGTGGTCTGTAGGTTTTTTATTGTCTGGTGGAGCTGGACTCAATATCCAGTGCTCCTAGTAGGGTCAGACTGTGCAGGAAGGACTAAGCAGCACTGATGAGAGTTCTATCAGCTTTTCCTTTTGCCTTTTCTTTCTTTTTCTTTTTTTTTTCTTTTTTTTTTATCCCATATGCTAATGGCTCCAAGAAAGCCCAATGAACACTTCATATGACTGATGAGGTTAGATTAGTACTGAAGACTTGTCATCCCTTCCTCCYCTCCCTTTCTTATGCCCTAAGTCTRTTTCCAGCTGACGAAGATGGATTTGTCATTGGTATGAAGCAATGGGAGTGATCGTAATTCAGATCCATGCTCCGGCCTCTTCCGGAGACGTTTGAGTGACTGTTTTCTTGCTTAATTGAAAGTGCTGTGCRTGATTACCGGCTTGCAGCGGGGTCTGGCCCGTGAGAGCCTGGCAATTGCTGCGCCCGTGCTAACGGGGTGCGAGGGTGAGATGGGAGAGGAGAGGTCGCCCAGCGTGGGAGTGTGCTGGTTCCAATGACTGAAAGCAAACGGGATCCAGAGGGCTGCAGGAGAGCGAGAGCCGTCTCACCCTGCTGTGCCTCGTGGTCGGTCCKGGCAGCTGATGCGATTGCCTCCTCCTCCTCTCCCCCTCACCTTCCCAGACCGACTATATTATCCATTTCCAGCACGGGAATGGGAGCTGGAACTGCAGGGAAACACCCCGACACGGTGGACGTAGTGAAAAAGGGTAGCTGGGTGTTTGCTTTTTCAATAAGTCGGTGGCGTTGGGAAGGAAAGGCCGCGTTTTCCTGGGAGCTGAATTATCTTCAGTGACTTGCTAGGGATCAGACTGAGAGTTGGAGCTGGAACTGCAAACTGGCCTCTCAAAAGGAGAAATCGTGTGTTACTGCCCTCGTTTTAATGCCTAGACYTGCTTGAAAGTAACTGAAGTTGCTGCCAGTGTCCCTATTATCCCAGTAGCAGTGAAAATACTATAGCCTGGCTCCTGCCTTGTGCTTTCTTTTTCTGCAGGTGTCCCAAAACAGCTCCTAAGTGTCATGGTCTCTATATTATAGATGAGGAGGAGCCGTGACAAAAAGATTACTGATGTGCTCGCATGTCAGTGAAAGATGAGAAATGGGGCAAATTCCCAGATTTCCTGACCTGAAAATGATAGAAAAAAAAACATCTGGGGAGCTGATCTACTGAGGCAAGCTCAGGTTTCCCTAAATGCTCTCAGATTAATGTCCCTAACCTTGTTTTAGACTCTTCCACCAATGTGTGTTTTGCTGTGTCTCTGATCTAACCTGTGTCAGTGCTTCACTAGCCCTGTGCTTGGTCATGTTTTTATGAAGCCTGACTTAGAAGGGGTTGGTCATGGAGCATTTCACCTTGGGAATGCTTTGAGCCTAAAGAAAGAGCAGGAGAGCATCCCTGGGCTTGTCCGCTTAGTTATGTTGCACTCATCCTGTGTTGTTCCTGGGACTGGAATCAAGACTTTTCCCGTTGCATAGGAACGTTTCCCTGTAGCATATGTTGTCACTAATTAACATGATAGCGGGACACAGAGCCTGTCCCCATAGGGGAAAAACAGCTTAAAATGTATGACATGTGCAGCGTGGCCTGAGCTGAATCCCAGATTCCTGCCGATGAAGTGAGCAGCATGTGTGTGTCAGCACGGGATCCCTGGATCTTGCACACGGGAGCAGCAYGGGAAGAAGGGCTCAGTGACTGCCCATGGTCTCTAAGGAGCCTGGGGCTGATGCCCAAGTCCCACAGGATCCTACAGGTCCAATTCCTCTCTTTTGGTCGAAGGAAACGTTGTGTTTCAGTAGGGTTTTCAATAGGGTTTCAGTGTTTTCCAGTCCTGGAAACTCCAGGAAAAAAGAAATCTCTGCCAGGCTATGTCTCTTCTACAGGGGCGTGTGAGTGGGATGTGAGCAGCTCAGGAGCTTGTGACTGGCAAACGGGGAGGAAGAAAGATGGACAACGAAGGGCATTGACCAAACTGTGGGAATCTGGCCCTGGGAACAGCAGAGGGCAACAGACAGCAGCAGGAAGGAGCAGATCCTTCCTCGCTTGTGCCTTTCTTTGGGCTGTTGCTATTAATTTTCCCATGTAGTAAATGATTTACTTACCTTTTTTTTTTTTACTTTTTTTTTTTTCTTTTTAAAGAACCAATTAATTGCTTAATTTCCCTTTGCCTGGCTCTTCTGCTGCGTTGGGGCACAGCAGGGAGGCTGTGYGTGGAGAAATGCCTGCTCTGTTGGCCATTTCTAGGGAATTAAGGACCCGAACAGCAGCTAATCAGCATTTTAGCTGTAGTTTTCAATACTCTCTCAGTGTTAATGTTGATAATAGATAGCTGGCCCAATTAAAASAAAAATTATCAAAGCGTGCTTGAAGTACCCTTAGGTAATTCTCTATGAGTTTGTGGGAGAGCAGCTAGGAAAACAAAGTTTGACCTTCTGCGGAACAGAATCACGTTACAGAGAAAGAAGGGGAAGGTGCAGGGAATGGGACAAAAAAATGGCAACTGATGCAGTGATTTGTGACAGATTGAGCTGCAGTGGTTCATTTTACCTGTTGTGTCCTGGCTACAGTACTGACCAATAAACGGGTGATCTATTTGAGTCATATAATCCTCTCTGGTGGTTCTTCAGTGATAGCTAGAAGCAAAGAAGTAGGTGTCTTTCTAACCCTTGAGGCTGTTGGGTCGCATCCTGAAGCGTGAGATTTGATTACTSTTATCTTAGCTGCTGCAGTTGTTATTGACAGTAAAATTAACCAGCTCTTTTTAAAGCCTGGGCTTGTTCTGAATATCCTGGCTGTTAATTTTATGGGGTCACCTTCCSCTGATGGCTGAGGTGGGGCCAGCAGAAGTGTGGAAAGGGCTGGGATCTGGGATCTTCGCTCAGACCTGCCTCTCCTGGTGCAGCTGGATGCTCAATCTGTGTGGTGKAGGTACCCGTGGGTGTGTGCTGTAGCCTTCTCACACAAACAGACGTAGCTCAAAGCATATTATGGAGAACCCTGTCCCTTGTTGTGTGTGTCTCAGGGTGCTTATGGACCCATGTTCAAGGTATTCTTTAAAAAGCAAGAGATGAGATGAGACAGCCATGGATGTCTCCCTTTCCTTGGCTGGTCTTCATGTYAAGTCAGCAGATACTGACTGTGCTGTGACTATTAGCAGTGGTCTCTTCATGCCTATGTCTGGCCAGGCATCAGCAGGGGCAGCTGCTTGTACCATACCCATCATCGCTGCAGCCTTCAGTTGAACGGAGAAGTCCTCTCTGCTCCCAGAGCTCTCAGGTGGCAAAACTTTGTGAAATTGCTCCTGTCCTTGACTTTGGCRTTGCAGACAGGAAGGCACTCAGAGATGCCTGTCCTTATGAGCTGCAGGGTGAGTTGAATACAGTTTCAAACCATGCAGAGAACAGGTTGGTTAGCAGCTGCCTGAAGGCTGTGAAGTCTGGGTTGCAGGTTCCTTTAGCAGTGTTAGCAGTGGTACCGGAGGGACTTCCCTGTCTGGTAGAGGCTGCWGTAGCTGGTAGGAGCTGGTAGAGCATCCTCTGAATGCTGCTATTTAGGGAGGAATTGTGGYACCAGTGATGCAGAAGAAGGATCAACTTTTTATTGGGCTGAAGGACAGCTTTCATTAAAGGGAGATAAAGCAGATTTTCATTTCAATTCCTGCCCATGCCAAAACTTCTTTTGTGCCGTAGAGCAAGTCACTTAGGTTCAAATCCTCCARGTTTTCTGATTTAGTTTCCTGATCCAAGCCTAATTCATTGACACTGAGCACTTGAATATGGGTTGAAGCTTTATAAATTTGGTATGTTGGGCTCATGAAGGTTGTTCAGTATAAAATAGAGAAAAAAGCTGCAGTTATGTGGGATAACATGTGCCTTGGACATGCCAGTTCCACAATAAGTTGTTCCTGCAAAAGACCTGACSGTATAATCTCTCGATCCTGCTTGGGCCTTGCTGAGCAAGCAAAAAGTGCTGGTTTTGTGCGAGTAACTACCTATAACTATACTCTAGCATCCATCCTCTTCTGCTGAGCTACCCGAAACTGGTCACACAGGGGGCAACAACTGCCATGGACTAAAGAACGTTAAAATGTAAAGCRAACACGCAAAGCTGTGGGGCAGTTTGGAGCTACAGTTGATACACTGGCTGGTAGAGGCTGCTTCCTCTGCTAGCAAAGTGCTAGTCTGGAGGACTCTTGTCTTCTGGTTTCCAAATACTTTGGCTCCTTGCTGATGTTACAGGAGTGGTGAGAATTTTTAGGCTACCTGGGACAGTTGAGGATGAGTATTAATATGTAGGAAAAGTCCAGACACGATAATGGTCTTGAAATGCTAAATATCAGTTTTCTGAGAGATCAGGCACTCCTTCATACAGAGTAGAAACAWTTACAGTGTTTAGATACTATCTCCGTGTCACAAAGAGGTGAAACCTCATACAGAGGGGGAAGTAGCTTGAGCAGTTACTCATCTTCACAAATGGGTGTAGTTTTGAGCTAATGAACATATTGTGTCACTAAAGAAGGTGACACTTGATAGTTTTTTTCTAGGCTTCAAATGCTTGTCATATCATCTGGAATGGATCAGATTTGTGGGAGAAAATGTCTTTTCTATATATATCAGCATTTGTTACTTCTCACATTGTCATTGGTTTCATTTTAATGGCTTGTGGTCATGTAAAACACAGAAAARGCTTGAGGAAAGTATTTTGTCCTTTCATACCCGTGTGTTTCCATGTGGACTCAGACTTTGCCTACCAGCACCCCACAYTGGCCCTTTGCTGGCAAAGTGGAACAGGGTCACCTGTATTCAGATATTCAGATGTTATCTTAAGCATTTTGTGGGTGACGTCCTACATATTGAGATGACTCAAGAGTGAAGAAACCTTTTAGATGAGCCCCCTGAAGTTTAATCCTTTTTTGTGCCTTTTTTCTTCTCTTCTTTTTCTTGTAGCATGATGAGAATCGTCTCTCTTCATATGGCTTGTGTAATATGTCTAGCAAGTTCTCATTGGGAGAGACATTATTTGGCCTGGTGCAACAGAGCTAAACCCTAAATATCTGTGATCCTGAGGTTTGGGGTATCGGGGGCCTTCGTGTAGAGTTGTCCTCTTGCAGAAGAGCTGTGTTGTGTCCTGCCCCTCTCCTGTCCTCCTCCTCTCTCCAAAAAGAAAAAAAAGAGCAGAGCAGATAAAACAAAGGCAGATGATCCTCTCCATTGCTGCTGTCTTTGCTGTGACCCGAGGAGGAATTTCGGCTGGTGTCATAAATGATAAAGTTAGGGCTGAATTTTGCCTGCTTTGTATAATCCCTTTGTCTTGTGCCTGATGCACTGATGCTGTTTAAAGTATTCCTTTTGCTTGTCCCAAATGTGATTATTATCGTTTTTAATTATTGATGAAGTAATTATCATGCAGTAATTTGCTGTGACCTTTTTGGAGCCCGTCTCTCTGAGGAGGCCGGGTTTGATGTGCTCCTCCTGTGATGTGAGGAATACTGCCTTGGTCCGTCAAGGAACAGCAGTGCCCAGGGTGCAAGGCTGCGACTGCTGCCGTTGAAGAGCCGTCCTTAAGGGCTGAGGAAAGGAGGGCATCGGCTGGCTGCTTCTCAGCTGGATTCTGTGGCTGGTGACCACGTCCTCATATGTTGGTTGAACCTCCTCAAAGGTTGCACAATCTCAGTGGATGTCTTGGATTACAAATGTTCAAGTGTCTTAAAACGCCCTCTCCATAAGTTGGAAGTGCAAATGTATCTAAAAGTCCACACTGAAGCTTGCTCAGAGAGTAGATGGCATCCTCTTGTGACAGGATTTCTTGCCATAGTTGTTTGGACAAAGCTGACTTTTTGGACTAACAGAAGCATGCTTGCTGTGGTCTGTGGACAGCTGAAGTATTTTTGCAAGGGCTTGTGCTAAGAGTGGCGTTCAGTGCTGTTCTGTCTCACCTCCACTGACCTCCTGCCACATTGAATTAGCGGTGCTGTTCCCGRGGCCCTGCAGGATTTGCTTTACTGTGGTCACTGGAAGGCAAAAATGTAAACAAGCTTAAACTTCCTGCTGTAATTGTTCATGTATTAAATTTGTGCTGGAGACCATTTTGTAGTCTTCATCACAGCAGAATCGAGGCCTTAATTCCTCCTTGGAGCAGGGGCAAAAAATTTCAGAGCTTGTCAGCACCCTGTGCCTTTTGGACTGATGGGCTGATTCAGGTTGTGAYGGAGGAGCAGTGTCCTTGCTGGGTGCAGGTTTTGTTCCCTGAGACCCTAGAGGGAGGGAGGCTGTTGTTGTGGCTAATACTAGGATATCTACTTGAAATAAATGCATTTCCCTATGGAGGGATTTTTTTTTCCCTTTAAGGCCAGATGGGAGATGGGAATGAGTCTCARTGTAACTGAGTATTAGTGTTGTCACCGAGTTCCCCTGCATCCATGGAGAATCTCCTCCTCCTCCTTGCATCTTAACTGACATTTTTAACAAGAGCAGATAGSCTGGCCTGGCTGCACAAGGGTCTTGTAATTTAAGTCCTTCACAAGCTAGTGCACTGATTCTTACAATGCTAGAAGCCATATAAATGTCAAAGGAGCCTGAATAGCAGTGGTAGGGGATTTGTGACTGGAGCCAGGAGCAGGAGGCTCTTGGGAGATGCAGTGTTTGCAGTTCCTGCCACTTGCTTGTTTTCAAGTTCACACATTAGCGAGAGCCCCGGAGCTGGCTGGAAATGGTCCCTGCCATCCTCCCGTGGAAGCAGGAGCAGCCTTGCTGTGGAGCAGTGTGGCTAAGGCAGGATTTGTCCGCGTGCAAACCCCGCTGCTGTGACCGCAGGGACAGCAGTGGGCAGGGCTGGGGCTGTGCGGGCTGTCCCTGTGCGGAGCGGGGAGGACACACGGGGGTCCTGTGTGATAAGGGCCCTGCAAGCAGGGCTGGTGCCAGGGTGGTTATTAATGTGGTTAGTGTGTTAACAAGTTGCTTTTTGCTTCAGGTCAGCAGACTTGGGAAGACTAGCACCCATCTCTGGTAGTTACAAGTCTCTTCATCTGCTTTTAGACTGGTGAAATAAGACTGACCTATATTAGTTGACAGCCCGACTCTATATGAGATACAAGGTTTGCCGGAGCAGCCGTTGTGTTTACATGTGTGTGGAGTCTCACTACTGTCACTACTGAGGAGCAAAATGCTCCWTCTCCCCATGAGGTGGCCTTGCATTTATACAGCCCTCCTTGCACTTGAAATACCTGTTGGGAAAAATCTGCACTCTTCTGCCTCTGCTTCTTTTCTGGGCACATGTGCTCATTGCTGACCTAGACAAGAGCATGTTCAGGAACAGCAAGTTCCTTCCATGGAAAGCAAAAATGAATGTTGCAAGAATTGAATCACCTTATTGTTAGGATAGTGAATTATTTAACTCCATGCACATCATTAATGTATCATTCATCACAGGAGAGTTTGACAGGTATATTAACCTCATTCAAGCTGCTCTTTGCTTGCAGAAGAGATGAGGGTTGGCCAGCTTTATATAGGAGGATGAGATGCCTTAAAATCCCATCAAGATATGCATCATTAAGGAGAATTGGACAATAAGGCGGAGTTCAGACTGAGTTTCTTGCATGCTGAACTGAGGAGACAAGGAAGTGAAGTGATAAAATGGGCTTTATTATTTTAATCTTTGTGACATAGCTTGAATTCCAAAGGTCACTTTGAGATCCAGAGAGGGAAAGAGAGGGATGAAGGGACCGACTCTTCGTCTTCTCTGTCACTCCTGCAGCTGAAGTTGCATTTCTGTCCTTATGGGAATTGGTGGCGGTGCTTGCACCCATTATAAACAGACAGCTGTGCTTACAGTGTCTTCTGGCCCTATGGTATGGGYTGAGAGACAGGCAAACGTGTGCTGAAAGATTTGATGTTAAAGATACTAAGTATTCGCCATACCGACTGACAAGTATAGAAGCTGTGTTGGTCAGGGCAGAGAACTCCTTTTTTGTGGACTCTTCCATGCTTGGGAATCCTTTGTGCATTCTGGCTATCTGGTAGCATCCCTCCTAACTGCTGTGTAGAAGGATTAGGAGTGAGGAGTCTTTTCATGAAAGCTGCAGGCTGCTTGTGGTGAAATGAACCCGTGCAACTAACTGTGGTTTCCTCCTGCTTTATACCCACMTTCATTCCTAAAAAATCTTATGCATATTTGTCTTCTGGTGTCTCATGTTCCTTGACTTGCAGGCTGGAGTTGGACCACTAGCTCCATTTCACAAGTGAAGTCTGTGCAAGAGGAAGGCATAGAGATATCTAGTGCTGCAGGTAGAGCCCAGCGGGACTAGATGTGCATGTTGAATGTTGTCTTTGATAACATGTTTGAAGAGCAGTTGGGAATTTGGCTAGGCTCTTAGGGTGGTACCAGCCAGAGCAGTCCTATGTCTTAGAGAGATTGCCTTGCTGTGATTAGRTTATGAGTTTGCTGATGAGCTTTGTGTTTGATGCTATTTCCAGGGCCTGATATACTTTATTCCTTTCAGGATTTCAATCTACATGTCAGGTCCATATTTATTATTTGAAGTTTCCTGTTCTCCAAATAGTGACCTTTTCAAAGAGAAGCGTGTGGGAAGAGAGCTGACTTTATTAAGAAGCGAGTTACACAAAGGGGCATAAAATACCTTAAGGAAGGAGGGTGAGGGGGGAKGCAGAAGTGTGTTTTCTTGGGCATGGCTGCAGGAGAAGTCAGGCGAGTGTACCGCAAGGCTGGATTAAACAGATCATGGCTTGATTTCTTGCTTTGTAGAGGGTAAATGTTATGGTTATTACACTAGATACACTGGCGACAGAGCGCTGCTCTTGCTATTAGTCTAGGGATGCTGATATCGCCCTCGTTGAATTTAGATGCTTGTGCCATGGGAGACGCCTCGGCAAGTTCATGCCTGTGAGAGACCTTTGGGCGAGGGGATGATGGTGGGAAGTCTGACAAGAAAAGTGGTGCCCTGGATACAGCCCTCACTTCCCAGCCGAGGTCCCGTGCATCCGTCCCTTCCCTTGCCACAGAGTGGTGTTCCTGAATCCGAGTGTGTGCCTGAGCCCTCCCTCTCTCATTTCATACACATATTTATCCACCTGCCCACACATGCATATATCCATCTCTCTATAGCCTTTATGGTCATGCAGAGAATGCCAGAATATGAGCTGAAGCGTTAGCTGTCTCCCCAGGAGTTTAGGCAATCAGAACAAATAGTTTTCAGAGGTTTAAACAACCTTATTTGCTAAGTGAAGTGTCAACCCTAGATTTGCAGATGACCAGTTAAGCACTGTAATGATTCACAAGTGATACTTTTAGCAAAAACTGGTCAAAAATGTGTCCTGTTGGATGCGCCATGTCTCCCAACACAGAAGTCTTCAGCTGCTTCTTTCCCATCTTCATGCATCTGTGGCACAGTGAAAACAGAGTGTCTRGGGAAATTAAAGTCCAGGCAGCACATGTTATAAAAATAAATCGTGATGATTGTTAATGGTCTTAATTTACTTTGTGAAATGAGCTCTGAATTAATTGGGTAATGTGTGATGGAGTCCAGGGCTTTTGTCTGAGAGCGTTGGTGTGACTTGCTCCGGGATATGAAACCAAATATTGCATGGAAGTCTCTGCCCTGTATTGTCCATCCATTTGACTTGCCTCAAACCCAGAGTTAGTCCTATCCTTTTATATGTTTTTTGGGGCGGGAGTGTTTTAAACACTTGTTTGAAGCTCTTTTGTAAGGAGTTGGCACATGCATTTAGAGACACCCAAAGAACCCCAATCCAACAGAAGATACGTTTCTCTTACATGACTCGAGCAGCTCAGGCTCAGGTGTGCAAAAACCCCGGGTCCCACCAGGCTTCTGAGAAAATCTCTAGAGTGGRTAACTTGGTAAATCTATTTGCAAAATGATGACAGTGATTTTAAAACTAGACAGGTTATTTTAACTGCAGAAAGAAAGTGCAGCTCTGTGCCTGTGATGAAAGTGAAGGGAGACCCAAATTAATGGGAAGTCTGATGCAGATCATGTGAGTTGGGGAGGATAAAAGCAACTGAACTTGGGTGGCTGTGAGTAAAATTTGCTGGAAATTCTCTCCTTTGGTGGTTTTAAACTACTCAAAAAATCAGATATCTTGGATGAGGGTGAACATTTCAGTCAGGGAAATAACTCTTAAATTAGGGTAAAACATCTGTTTATCCTTATTTTTATGGGCATGGTGAGGAATGAGTGTGGTGCAGTGCTATAAGGAGCTCTTTGAAAGAAAGATTTTTTTTTTCTTTTCTTTTTTTCTCTCTGTTCTTGGAAGTAAAAGGGAAGAGGACATTTAAATTAAGACTGACATCCCCATTATCCCAGAGCTGTTAGTTCACTATGTGAAATGGCCTTGGAAAGAGCAGCCCAGGAGAACGCCGAATCAGGACTTCTGTGGAAGCTCTGGAGGTGTCTGAGGGCTCCTCGGGGATTTTTAGTCCTGTCACAAGGGAACAAATGGGATTTGTAACTCTCTGGGCCCCTGGCCTTCCTCCCTTTGGTTTCCTGACACCTGAAATCACAGTTTTGTGCGTGGTGTCAATGAGACAGGGTGTCAGCAGATGGGATGAGGAACCTCTTTTGCATTTCTAGTGGTGCAGAAATGCTCACCTGCACTCTGCCTGTTATATCTGGAGCCGAAGCAGAGCAGCCAATAAATGCCACGTGAACATTAAATTTGACAAACGTGTGTGAAGTCCCAAACCTGCATGTTTAGAGCAGCTTGATCWATTGGTAGATCTATTCTGCATGCTCCCCTAGACAAAGTCAGATGTGAAGTTAAATCTGCAGTAACTGTTATGGGTCCTCTATTTACGGTGGCCCTTAACTGCTCCGAGATCGTAATTTCCTTTGGCTTGAAGCTGCATACAGTCGTTTGGTGCAAACTGGAGTTTCTTGCCAATGCTTTTAGGTCTGATAGCCTTCAGTGGAGGTTAAACTTCAGCTGGCTGGTAAGGCAGGGCCTCCTAAGCCTCCTCTTAGGCCATGTGGTGCCCCTGGGGAAGCCGTGCCGGAGGGAGAGAGGGAGACCACAAAGAGGATTCTCTGGAATTGCACTCTTAAATATGTAATGAGAATCTGTTCTGCTGATACCATTTTTCAGGCTTGTTACCATTATGGATTTATACGATGCCATTTTCTAGTTTCATTATAATCTCTGTCAAGAAAAAGGAATACCTGCATTATGACTTTAATACATCATATATCCTGGAAAAAATAGAAGATAACCATGGCCTATTCCTTTAAACTCTCTTGTTACGTTACCTTCCTTTCTTCTCTTTTCTGAGTGTACAAACATGAGTTTGCTTCCCTTTTGCTGGCAAGCCTTCTTCATCAGCTATATAAGTAAATAGATACTTAAAACAGCTAGACTTACTGATATACCATGGTATATAYCCCAGATTCTTCCACTGACTGGATGCAAATTTATGAAGCTACAATGGAAATATTATAATYGATTACTTATAAAAGCCTGATGTGTGCATGGGAATTAAAACATAGGTTAAAAGGTCTTGTCTCTCCCTACTGTCTCTAAATGTAATCTCCTTCCTGTGTGCCTGTCCTGTGTGCTCTGGGCAGCTGCAGCCTGGAGGTCAAAGGATGGACAGAGCATCYGTGTGCAAGGGAGAGATGCCGGCCTCAGAGGCTTTCCTGGTGAGAAGGAGATTTTTGTGGAAATGGAAATGAAGGAGCCACTGAGACCAGCTGAAATGAGCAGTTTGGGTCCATCTAGCAGATAAACATCCATGTGACAGACCCTACCAGCACAGTTGGTAGAAATGGCTGGTGTCAACAGAGGAGCCAAGTCTGAACCCTTATGAAAAACTGGTTTATGCCCTCGCTCTCGGAGCTGGGTACCCCTGAGCCAAGGCTGACGCGTGCTGGCAGAGCAGAGCAGGCTGCTCAGGCAGCTTGCCCTGTGCTGCGCTCCTGTTCTAATGGCAAAGAGAGGCTCCTTCTCCAGTCCCGTCAAGCTGATGGTGTCATGAGCAGCGTGTTCAGACACACATGCACACACACAAGCACCCCCCCCACGAAAGAAAAGAAAGGCAATAAAAAWATTGTCTGAGTATGTGTCATTCCTGGATTGCCAAGGAGACCGTCGCATTAAGGTTGGTGTCTGACTAGCTTAAGCTACCCAGAAATGAGAAGTCATGAACAGGAACTTGCGCTCTATCGTTAAATTTATCACCACAAGTGACAGTAAGAACCAGAACCTGTCTGTTGAGTTACAGTGTCGCCTGCCTTTATGGGGATATATTAACTACATTACAGTCCACATAAATTGCATTTATACCATGCCAATTTGTTAGGGGCTGTATATCAGGCAGCGCTGACTTCTCTGCTAATGACACAATTGCWGTGGCCTTCCYGCAGCTTGGGAGATTGGATCGTAGTCCAGCTATTTCTCCGCTCTTCCTCCAGTGTCGATATTGTCTTCTCAGTGTTTTTTCCTCCCTGCTGACCATGTATTTCTATTATTTTCTGTCTTGCTTCCTCTCTCCTCCTAGGTGAGTACAGGATGGCTCTTAAACGCTGCCATCTTTCACAGGGATGCCTTGAATACACTGGATCAGTTTGCTGAAGTGCTTCCTTTATTCCCTTAGAGCACACGCTCATGGCCTGTGGCTTCAGCAGATTTATTCCTCCCATGTCCTTAGCCCATAAACCAGGGTGGATCTCTTGTTTCTTTCTTGTGTCCCATCGTGGAGATTTGTTCATCTTTTGCTTTGAGAGCCCCAGACCTTCAGTCCATCCCTTTCCATGCCCCCACTTGCTCCTGCTCTTGGAAAGCTCTCTTTGAACAATTCTCTTTCAGGCTCTCTCTTAACTAAACTTTCCAGTGCACTGAGGCTGTGTCTTGCAGGAGCAGGGGTTTCATGGAAGCAAGTGCCTCGACACTTCAATGAGCATGATTCTAACCTGCAAGATGTGCAAAATAATCCCTGCAATGTGCTCGGCACGGGCCAGTCCATGGCGTTAGCCCTGGGTCCAGTTCTATGCTTAAAGAAAGGACTTCTTGGAGAAAACCTGAAGGAATAAAGGTGCTCAAGCACAGGGAAACCAGGTCTGTGAGGAAAGCTTGAATGAACTGGAGTTGTCTAGCGTAAAGAAGAGAAGATTGAGGAGGATGATAACATGAGGATAAAAGGCAGTTGTTAAAGATAATAATCCGTTCTCTGTGTCTGTGAAGGATGGGATGAGAAATCGTATGCTTAAATTACAGCAAGAGAGGTTAGGTTAGTTCATGTGAAAGCTTTCTAATGGTAAAATGAGTAAAGCCTGGTAGAGCTGTCTTAAGGAGGTTGTAGTGTTGCCGGCAATTTAACCTGCACTGAAGGCTATCAGGTCTAAAGGCTATCAGATTTTAAAGAACAGGGAAGGAAGTGTCTCTTGGGAATGAGAGCAAGTCAGTCTTGCTTTGGGAGATGAAGATTAATTAGATGACCTCTCTAGGAGCCTGCTAGCTCATTTTTTAATATGTTTTCTCTAAATCTAAGTGATCCCCAAAGTTTGGTGCTTGTTGCAGTAGTGGTGGGAGGTGTCAGTGGCATCTTGATTGGCAAGAATTTGGGTGCAGATGTCAGCTYGGTCTTTTTCTTCAGACTTGTTAAATAGCAAGAGACTAGGTATCATTTTCATGGCTTTTCTTTGAAAATGCAAGCCCTTTCATGAGTGCAGCGTAAGGAGCAGCTCAAGCAGAGCGTGCAGGTAACGCTGTGGTTGGCCTGGAATGGGCTGCTGGTTAGTGTGGTGGGGATGAGCAGGAGATGGCTGCTCTAGAGCCCTGCTGCAGCATGGACCAGTGTGGGGCAGAGCGGGGAATGTGAATTCCCTGCTGGGCRGCAGGGCTGAGCAGTGTCAGGACAGCAAGAGGTGTCAGAGCAGTGAGGTTATAACCGTTCTGCTGGTTGCAAGGAGCTCCTTAAGTGGCCAAACTCACTTGTTCCTTGACACTCAGATGTAATGAATTTAAAACAATGACAGTGCAGTGTGAAATTCTGCTTTTTCTATGTGAATTCTCCTGTTTTTTGGCCATTCCTGTCACATCCTTTGTGTATAAGGTGCCCTGCTGCCTAGATACTTTTACAGTTCTTTGGTGCTCTTGTGAAGCCGATCAGCCTCTGCYGGTGTTGTGAGCTGGATACCCAACTGCTTTGTGCAGGGTGAGAATATATTGAACATGAGCAGACTGATGTGGTTCCTCTGGGTTTCATTTGGAAAGAGATTGAGAACAATTTGTAAGAAATCGGAGATGKACAAGACAACAGGGATGCCATATTCCCCTTCCAATAACAGCTCTTATAAACAATTTGAAATTTTGGATGCCCTGTCTTGTCTTGATGGATGTATTTGAAGYGTGCAGACTCTGCATCCCTAGGAACTACCCTCCATATAGGACAGCCCCAGAGTAATCCAGTGCTGTGCATCATCTTCATGGCTTTAAAATACATGGTGGCAGAACAGGAGTGACCTGACTTTAAAGCAAACTCATTCACATTATTCCATCCCAGCACTGATCCCYCTTCCCACACAGTGTCCAGATTGGTAATGACCAAGTTGTCCAGTTGTATTCAAGACTGCCCTGCAGTGCAAGGTCTTATCTACACCATAATGACAAGGGTTGAACTGGATGAGTGTCTGGGGTGTCTGAGCATGATGCAAAATCCCTTTGTTAGCAGGGAAGGAATGATGGGCTGGTGGGTGGAAAGACTTTTTGATTCCCAGGCTGTCTAAGTTGTCCAGTGGGATAGTTTGCAATAAACTGCAGTGAAAATTTGGCCTTTCTGAAATTGGTAGGGATTAGTGTTCTCTCTTGCATACTGCTGTCTGAAGGAATCACCTGTACATGCAGGGGTCTGGGAGCTTATACTTACCAAATACATGCACTTTGCAAAGCCTCATTTATYGCACACCTTCGGTTAATTGAATTTCAGTGTCTGCATAAAACTGGTATTAAATGTGATACAGGCCAGCGGAGAGAGGGAGGGATACTGAGGGTTTCTTTTTCTACATTTATTTTTTGATGCTTACAGAAAAAAAAAGTGAATGATCTGAAATTAAATTTGCATCAGCCTGCTGGAATGAGGAAACCATTCTCTTTGTGTCTTCCAGATTAAATTTAGTGATTTTTTTTTTTGCCCATTTTCCTTTTTTTACTTCAGAGATGGATCCTGATTTAATTTAGGTGGCTTCAATTTTGAAATAATATTTGGAAGCAGAAAATCTAACACACAACTGTATACGAAGTGGCGGGAGATCCCAGCTCGCTGCCTGTGGGAAGCCTGGTCCACAGCAGTAGTTCCTCTGCAGGGAACCGGTGGGGGTTCCAGACAGTCCTACCAGCTGCTCTTCTAGTTCCCACCTTATCGACCTGAGGTGACTCCTGCAGAGGGTTTTGATACCGTCTTGCCCTTAGCCCTCTACCAGGAGGGCTTGCTGGCTTGAGCTTACACTGGGAGCAGCTCTATCTAGAGAGAATGCCAGAATTTGGAATACGGAGCAGGGTTTGTGTTCCAGCCTGGCTTGAGAGGAAACGGTCCCGGCAGAGCCCTGGCTGCTGTGTGGAGCCTTGCTGGGCTGCCAGGCCCGGAGAGGCTGCGAAGTCACAGAGGAAGGCACCTGGGGACTGACCGTCTACTTGCTTTTGTCCCAAGCAGGCCAAGAACGGTCCCAGAACTGGGCTGTSCATTTTAATCCAGTTGGACCTGACTTTTTTTTAATTATAAGAGGAAAGGTGATAGAGAAATAAAAATTTTGTGATTATCAACTTATCTACCACAAGGTGGGAACACATGTTGCATCACAGACAGAGGGTCCTGTAGCTGTATRTGTGACTGCTTGTGCTGCTCTTACTGAATTGATGATGCTTCTTTYTGGAGGCAGCAGAGCCCATAAAATCACAGAACAGTTTAGATATGAGGGGATCTGTGCAGGTCATGTGGTCCAACTCCTGCTCTAAGCAGTTTCAAAGTTAGATTTAACTGTGATGTTAAATAAGGTGCTGAGAACCTTGGTAGGATCCGTGTCAAGCTCTGAATGCCTCGAGGGATGGAGACCCCACAGCTTTGTTGCCTTTGGGGCTGGTGTAGTGTTTGACCTGTTGGCATGGAGAAACCTCCCCGCTGCCTAACGCCTGGCCGAAGGCTCCCTTGGTGCAGCTTGGGTCGTTGCTGGTCACCAGCATGCCGACATGGCTGGTGGTCGTCAGTGAGACTCAATGCTCTTTTTCTTTTGGAAGTGATGATTAATAASTATAGGAGACTTAGATAGGGGCGGTCAAACAGCCCATCCCAGAGCTATTACTACTGCTGAACATGGCCAAGAGTTTCCAGTTTGAAGGCCTCACGGTGGAAGTAAGATTCATTTTCTGCCAGGGTCCCCGTTTCATTAAATTCCCCGTCTCAGCCACATTCATTTTGGACTATTTACCGTTCTTGTTGCCATCTTTGTCATTGGAATGGGATATCAGCATGTTAATGCCTCATATAACYCATGAATGATGGCAGAGCACTGTCACTCTTTGACATTTTCAATGCTCTGTAATTTCATTATCTGGCCATTCTTCCCGTTCCCTGCAGAGTAGTGTGTCTGACGTGGTGATTGCCACTTCTAATGTCTTTTTTTTTGCTACTACTTCCAAAGTTTTTCCTCTGGTGGTGCTTTTTTCCCAAAAGGAAAGGAATTCTTTAGGCTGGAAAGAACTTTCACTTATGAAACTGTTTCTTTTTTTTTTTTTTTTTTTTTTTAGAAATAATCTATTCTTTTATTATTTTCATCCTGAAGGATTTTTTAGTGCCACACTTAGATATTTAAGCATTCCTCTTCAGTATAATGTAGTCACTTCTTAATACAACTTTAAGAGGGGTTGTAGTACAGAAAATTGTTAGTTTTGCTCTTATTCATTGTGTCTTATTTTTCTGGGGTACCTTGATCTCTACTTAAAAAAATGCTAATAAAACTGAGAAAAAACGTGAATTTAAAAAAGTTAATGAAATCCAAACATTTCACAGTTCTTCTTGTGAAAAATCATTTTGAAAAGTGTGTTAAAGCAGCAGAATGCTTTCAAAATGTCCCGTTGTTCAGCTAGGGAGCGGAGAGATGCTGTATATCCGACATGGTTTATTTCTCTCCGAGGTCCACTTCAGAGAATCATCTCGGCATCTCTCAGATTCCTCATTAGAGCAAGGATGGAGGGCACTGGCAATGCCCTTGACTTTTCTTTGCCTGTCTTCCTGTGGTACATTATTGCTCTTTTTTTTTTTTTCTTAACTAGTGGAGATCTGAAGTTTATTCAGACGTGTTGGAAAAGTGTTACTAGATGGGGACACTTGAGTTTCTGGATTGTCCTAGACAGAAAGTTGTCCCTTCTAGTCATGCCCTGCTAGGATAGCGTAACGAGCCMATGGAGCCAGTGTGCAGGGAGTTTTATAGTGGGTATAAGAGTGGAATTTAGTGACTGGAGATTGCCAAGGGTATCATACCTTCCTGCCGGTTGTGCATGTTAGTTTTCACTAGGTTTAGAAGAATGAGAGAAGAAAATTCRAAGGACATTTCTCTCTCTCGAAAATAAAAGGAGGAGGGGAATAAAGTTAGAGGTGCAAGAGGAGGTTTCACTTGTCCTCTCCTTTGTCCTCGTCTTGGAAGACTTCTCCGAGCTGGAGTTGAAATGGTGCTAAGGCGAAGAGGTTTCTGCCTRTTGTGGTGCCATTCTGCACCACGTATGTGGACAGTCAGAAACACCCTGCAAAGGGTAGGATTGCAAGGCAGCAGCATTGGCTTCAGTTCCTGCCTTCCTCCCGTGGTCTCAGGGGTGCTTGTGCCTGCGCTGCAGCTGCCAGACCTTGGCCTGGTGACATTGCCACAGGTCCCCAGCGAGCCCTGCGTGGCACCGGCCGAAGGGGACACAGCGCAGGGACATCAGGGGAGTGTTCAGTGAGCTGGAAGCTCTGAGGTACTAAATAAATATTTAGGGTGAAATGCATTTGTATGCACAGAGTGAAATAAACACGAAAAAACAGAGTGAAACTCCCATATGCACATAAATTTCTACGAGGAAAAGATTTTGGAGATGGAAGGGGAACACATGTTGCAGTCATCTCTAGGGTGCAAAGGGAAAAGATGATATTGTATGTGCTGGTAGGGATGGCAAGAGCTGGCAAGGACTAGGTGGAGGGGAGAGCAGTTCATGAAGGCTGGTGCTGSCTGAAGAAGGTCGGTCCCTGCACGTTGCTGCTTTGTAGCAGRTATCAGTTTTCCCTTCTTTTGATGGCTAGAGGAGGATGCAAAKGAAACCAGGTTTCCTGGGTTTGCACTGACCTTTTAAAGAGAGAAAACATGTAAATTTAATGTCCAGAAAATTGCCCTGAGGTGCTGAGTTCTCAGCCAGTCTGAGGTTACCTTGTAAAAGTGGCTTCCYTGCTTTACAGCTGGAAATCTACCTTGGACAAACTGTTAGTGCTCATCCCAGTGGGAACAATYCCGTGTTTTCKGGATGAGCTAATGGGCCTCTTGYGCCTCTAATTCCCATTGTGCGGTGRCGAYGGGCATGATTGCAGYYAAAGGCTCTGAGAAGCACCGAGTCAGCTCATTGCCAAGCTGCTGTAATTCACGGGTGTTATACATGGGCTGCAGTTTGCTTAACATCGCAATCCATGTATTCTAAATTGTTTCCATAGTGCTTGGCCAATAAAATTAGAGGTTTATTATGTTCGTGTGGATCTCTTGTTTAATCAAGAATGCCAGGCGTGCTGTGCATGCTGAGCTGCTGCTCTAAAAATACCCCTTGTTCCTGTGATGTAAGAGTGCTTGAATCAAGTTGGGTTTATTTTCCCTTTACGTTTTAATGTAAATCTGATATTTTTGAATGTGAAGGGCTCATAGCACCTGTGAGTACTGACAATAGCTCCTCAAGAGTGTTCAGTACTGCTCTGACTTCAGCATTGCTAATCTGAGGCATTCCAAACATCCGGAGGCAATTTTCTTCTTTCTTGGGGAGGAGAAAATAAATAATACAGTGGAGCTTAAAATCATTATATAGCTGCATATATAGTTCTAAAGTGATATGTAGCTGGGTAGTTATCTGTATAGATGTAGTTAAAAAAGAGGATGTGATRTTGGTCGTGTTTTGGGAAGTGGAAGACAGAGATTTTAAAATAAATCCTGAGCATATTTTAACATTTCCTCTCTGAATTCATAAAAGCAGGAGCAGGTTTTCTGAAGTCATCGCTGGCCTCTCTAGCTGAGGCTTTAAGGAAAATGCRGTGCAACGATCCATGAAAGATGCCTCGAGCTTTAGACGCAGTGGAGACTCGACTGCATGTGGCCCTGCCAGGGTGGCTTGTGCCTGAATCCCACGCCTGGTCCTTGCAACGCTGAGTCCGTAGTGAGAGCCGTGGTGCTCTCACCCTGCCTGTGGCTTTTGGAGCCAGACTTGGGCTGTAATTATAGGGAAGATTTTTGCCTTTTTCAAGGCTGCAGAGTGCCTTGTTCTGCAGTTATGGATATGTGAATCTACAGGTCACAGTGCTATAGTAACTAGTGATGGTGGAGCTGATCTTAGGGGCGTCCTGTCTTGGCCAAGCTATAAAAGAACCCAGGGAAGTGATTTGTGAAAGGACATAAAACAGCAAGGACAAAACTGGGTCTTGAATTTCCCAGTTAGTCTGTCACAACTGCTTTAAGAGACGTGCTATGCACTTTGTTCCCTCCTGTGCTTCATGCCAGGGCTGGTGAGATAACCTGTACCGAGCTGGCACCTCGACACTGTCAGCTTGGATCAGTCCTGTGGTCCACGGTAYATTCTGGCCTCTGACAGCACTAGGAGATGTAGCCCCTTCCAGCTCCACATTCATACACACACACACACAAGATGCTGATGTTTGCCTTTGAGCTTTATTCCACCTTTGGAGCAACCAGAACTTGTCATGATGAACTTGTGCTGAGTTGCAAAGGCAGGACAGGAGACTTCAGTCTAGCTCATATTACATTCCTCTGTCCTGAGGGCTCTGTGGTTATTAGAATTATTCTTAATTGTTAGTTTTCAGCAGTCATATCATGAGCTTTGGGGACCTCATTTGGTTTGCTAAAGCATCAGAGAACAGAGAGACCTTGCACTGGAACTTGTGGACAGGACCTAGCTTTACCTCAAGGGGTAGATTATTCCCTATTGCCCCGTTTAAGGTTCTTGACTTCAYATGTCGTATGAGAATGGTATTGAATTTCATCAGTATGAGGCTCGCTCTTTTCCCTTCCCTCCCTCCAGGATTTGGGTTGGAGATACACTTCTCATGCAGAAGAGAGGTGTTAGCATGGCAGAGCAGTTAGCCTTCAGTTTAATCTGCCCTATCACCGTGTGCAAGACCAAAACAAATCTGTCTGCAGGGCTTCAGCACCTCAAATCCTGCTCTTGGGAACAGTCCCAGCTTAAATGTCATCCAGAAATGCTCCAGTCCTCATGGCCAAGATTCCTATATTCTGCATGAAGGAAAGAATATAGACACTCAAGTCTGATTTTCAGCTGTGTTGGCTGGAAGGTGAGAGTTTTGCAGGACCGTGATATCCTTAGAATGAGAGAAAGGGAGTGATCTTAYAAGGTTAAACTACCTTGGAAGCTTTCTGCTGCAGTGAGGATTGCACTGATCTGCAATAGGAAGTGRGGAGGTGTTTTATATCCTAAACCCCAACCCCTCTAAGCCCCAGCCAACACCAGAGGGGCTGCAAAACTCACGAGTTCTTTAGATTCCTCCTGTAGTGCTGATTTGCCTCTCATCTTTTATACAATGTATATGCAAAACATAGAATATGGAGCTCTGAGTTTTCTGTCTTTTATGGCTTTGAAATTCTCAGCCATAATGTCGCATTAAAGGAGATTTGAATCCAAGTTCTTATATTTTTCTCAGCTGCTTTTTTTTTTTTAAGTAACAGAGCACTTAAGTCTGTAAGAAAAATTGTCCTTGACAACTTTAACTGCGCTGTTCCACATCTCCCYGTGTAGACATTAGCACAAGATATTTCTAAAGTGGGGAAAAGGTATTTTTCTTTCTTACTAAGCTCAAAAACAGTTGAACAGGTTTTGTTAAATGTGCCCCAAACAACTGCAATACTGGGCTGACATCAAAATTTGTCATTTTATTGCAGTTCCTGATCCTCCCTTCCTCCCCTAGAAATTGGTGCCTGACCTTTTGAAGAAAAATTTATGAAAATGCATGGGGTTTTTTTTCCCCTTTCTATAAGGTCAGTTTTTAAAGCAGCTATATATACATATATATATATACATATATATATATATACCTTGTCTTTAGGAAGCAGATGGGAAAAGAGGTCATTTTGTCTGATCTGTATCTTTCTTCCAAGGCTTTATTTCCTTGTCAGTCAATGAACCACTAATTGGCACCATTGGAAGATGGATAGTCCGACCTGAGCCATAAACCAGGTTCCTGGAACTGTGTGTTCAGGTCCCTGTGCTGTCGTTGCATCTCCTTGCAGGTCATGGATAAGTCCCCTGGGCCTAAGGCCATGGAGGGAGGTTGTTGTAGCTCCTTGCTCTTTCATCTTGCTGCTCCCTTGCAGAGGCATCCTGGGGGCTCGTTCTTCCACCCTGCACAGAAGGAGGTCTCCCTGCAAGGACTTGAATTCCCTGTCCTCAARTCTTTACTTGGCTAAGCTCAAAGGACGAGAAACTGATGTCCCTCACGATCCAGGTCATGAAGCACTTGGATACCCTGCTCCACTTCCTCTCTTCTTTGCATCTTTGATGCYACATTCCACTTTTAGGAGGCTGCCTTGTGTCTGAGTAAAGCTATTTACAGGCTGTCCTGATGTGAGTCACTTTTGTTCCTTCTKGGTCATGTAGCTGCACTCCTAAAATAGCCAAATGTCAGTGGGAGACACACCTGGGYCCGTGGCTTCCTGTGAATGTCTATCAGGGGGCTGATAAAGCTCTTCCCTGCTTYGCTAGGCAGGACCCAAAAAACCCAGGCAACCTTAGGGCTGCTGTCTGCAAGGGGTGACGTGCAAGCTTGGATGTCTCATAACAAGGAAGCTGGATCTAAAATTAGGAGCRCTCTATCCCCTGTTCTGTTGCACAGTGGGGAAATGACTGCTAGTGCCTTGCGTGGGCCAGTTGGCTTTCAGTGTGCCCATTCCTCTGGACTCTGCAGCAGAATCTGAAGTGATTTTCGTGCCCTGAGACAAAGGAGGACCTTGTGTCTGGCCAGCTCAGCCTGGTGGATGTAAATACAGGGATCATTCCCAGCCCAGTACAGGGATCATTCCCAGCCCAGTTTCTTGAAATCTAGTTCACTAGATGTTTCCTGAAAGTCGGCTGGGTTAGGCCCTTCAAAGGAGATGATTTCCGGGCCCTGGGGGTGTTTGGCAGGACTAAATGAAGACTAAATAAAGAATAATGCGGTGTAGTTGTGGCACAAGGAATTCAGGCACTGTGGTGATAATGAAATGTATACACATGGTGGTGAATGCAGAATAAAAATGAAAACCAAAGAAAAATGATAAAGTTGATTAAAAACAGGAGTAAAGATTAGTACCAGTAGAGAAAGGAACTATCAGGGCAGAATTTGACCTTGCCTGACTCAGGTAAGACACCAAGTCTCAAGGCAGACTTGGACACCTGCAGGTAGTAACCTCTTCATAAACATCAGTTCAAGGATAGGAGAATATGGTCGATTTGACAGACCATTTTTTTATTACCCTAATATATAAGATAATCAGATCATTTATCTTAGTTGAATCTAAATAATGTAAGATATATGTTAATTGCTTGCTTAGCACTCTTGCTTRTGCCCGTTTGGGGTGGAGAGCCCTGGCTCGGGTTTGTCTCTCACCTCCAGTATTTCTGATCTGTAACTTCTGCTTAGCCTGACTGACCCAAGCTGCCCGCATTAGATGCTTACATACTGTAAATGACCGCTTATATTTGTGTCTTATTCYTTCTGTAATGATTCTTGTATTCCGTTTGCCCTACTGTTTGATTATTTTTATTCTATAGATACTCTAGCTAGGCCTATTAGAGGAATAAGGATTAAATGATGAGTTTATGCYAGTGTTGTTATGTGCCTTTAAGGTCAGGCAGCAAATGTGGGAAAAAATCTGAATATTGGACTTCAGTGCCCTCAGTGGCCATTACAGAACAATTTGTGCATTTTGTTCTTATTCCCTCAATGCCTCAGCTTGTCATCTGGAAAMCTGGAACAATCTTTATTTTCCTGGGCTGTTGTGAGAAGAGAAATGTGCCCAAATCTAAGGTGCTGGGAATTGGTCATACACGGATCCGGTAGCGGGAGCTTTTAAGTGGTCATTAGGAGCAGGTAAGAGGGCTTGGCAGTCGCTGCACTGTAAGAAGTCCCCCGGTGAGAGCTGCGTTTTGCTCGTTACTTAACCCTGCAACACTGTTAATTACAGTATCTTTGTGGAAGCCTTCTCAGAGACCACTTTTTTTTTTTTTTTAATGAAGCATGCTATGAAAAATAAAAGCTGAATGGCGTTATATGGCACAGCTGTGCCTGCAGCCTGCTCATGTTAACTTGAGCCTCCAGAGAGCCGTAAATAGCTGCGTTCCTCCACCCACCCCCTGCAAGGGGCTGCCTGCCTTCCGCAGCCTCGCGCCTTTCCAAAGAGGGATGCTGTGGCGAGGATTTATTTAGCGATACGCCAGGCCTCATCTCCCGCCCTCGCTCCTCGGGAGTGACGGGGATGCAGGCGATGGAGAGGGGAAGGTTTCCAGAAGGGAAGAGCAGCCCTGGGCAGGAGAAGAAGGGAATGCACAGGCCAAGGCTRAGCCATGGTGCTGAGCTGTGGCAGAACAAAGAGCAGCCTGCATTTTTTTTGGGGGGGAAATCAGCTTTATAGGAGCAGTATTTCTCTCTAAATGCTCTCAGAACGGCTTAGATGCAAAATCCCCTCCCTAGTTTAATCTTCTTTCCAAATTCAGTCGGCCTTCAGTCCTCAAGSAAGCCCCTCACCTGGCCTGGCAGGTTGCAGTATCTCAGAGGGCTGCCCTGACTTTCTGCGTTGCCTTCCATGAACCCCTTCCCTCCCCTTTTCTAATTGAGAGCCCTTTTCTGAAGGCAGTTTTACCCAGATGTGGAGTTCAAGTCAGCCCTTCTTTTCAGGGGCCCATGTCAGAAGCTCTAAATTGCCCTTCAGCAGCTCTGTGGCTCCATAGAGTTAAATTGCTACAGAAAATCTGCAGGCTCACAGATGGTATCRGGAGATAATTGGAAAGAGAGTGGAGCTAGCAGAGTAACTGGGGCCTTTTCTCATTTTCTTCTTGAACTTAGGCAGAATTGTGCACACAGCAGCTTTAAAAGGAAGGAGAAGGGGGAAGAAAAGATAAATTACATTTCCCAAAGCTTTGGTGGAGGTTTCTTAGTGAAGGGGAAGAATTGGGAGATATGATCCAGCATGGGTTGCTGAATCAATAAAAATAAATTATGAGTTCTTTGCTCTCACCTGCTATAATGTATGATGGGAGACCCTTAAATCACATCACCASCTGCCAGGAGAGATTGTATTTATGTTTAACTGAGTTACACGGAGATAAAGCTCAGGCTCCTGTTATTTTAAGCAATCTAGATGTGGTTTCTAGTGGGACCGTGTGTTTGTGTGCAGCAGGGCCACGCAGAGAACTGGGGGTCACATAGCCCGCAGGGAGGTCTTCTCCAGCCCTGCTTTCCATGGTTAGTGCCACGTTCAAGCTGCGAGTGCCCCTGGCACCTTCTCCCCCTCCGCTCCCTCCCGGTGTGTTTATTCACAGCAGTGTGGGATTCTTCCTAAATGTGTCCTGTGTTTTATTGCTGGCATTAAAATGGTGATTAATTCCCTACGCCTTTCGCAGAGACRCTCCCCTGATGCTGCATTGCTAATAATTCTAATAATATCTGGCTTTTATAGAGTGTTTTTTTTTCTCCTGCAAAGAGGATAAAGGCTCTGCAAACTGACCTGGTGGCCATGTTTAAAGCTCTGCTGCTGCCTTTGGGACAGACCCCAGCTGCTCTCAAAGAACTGAAAACCATGCTGGAGGCCTTTCTTTTATTTTTTTTTTTTTAGGAAAAAGATGCTAAAAAAGTGATTCTGTGTGTGTGTGTTTGAGTGTTTGTGGGGATTCACCTTTTTTATTTTCATTTTTCTAAAAGAATTTGGATGTCTCTCTCTTCTTTTAAAGGTCTTGCTGATAGCTTTGCTTCATACTTGTACAAATGTCTCCTTGCAGGCCAGATCAAGGAAAAAGCCTACAGATCTTCCCTGCTGATTCTCCCTTGGCCTGGGAGATTCCCAGATTGCAGGACCCAACTCAGCAGACGTGATCACTACGTGATCATCTTCAGAGCACGGGGACAGGAGCTGGTGCCTCCTCTGATGCTCCTAGGGGTGGTTTTGGTTGTCATGATTTCACTCTTGATCCGTTTGTCCCGCAGACCTGGGCTTGACCTGACCTGTACAACAGTAGCTGTGTCCTGAGTGTGAAGGACTTGCCTTGCAAAGCGTCACTAGGAGAGCTGGAGGTAGGTTAGACATGGGGATCTCYTTGTGGACACTTCTGGAACCAAGCTGTTGGCATCTGTGAAGACTAGGAGTGAGGGAGTTCTTCAGAGTGAGCTGGGCACAGGCATGTACGTGGGGCTGTGCATGGTGCACACACAAGATGAAAGGGGCTGGGTCTGCTGTGGAGCTGCATTGGGGTCTCAGGGCTTTAAAAAGGTTCGTGCTCCAGCTGATGTGTTTGCTGGAACTGGGCTCTTGAGAGCACTTCCCACCTCTCTGCTCCTGCACGGATTCCCTGGGCATCCAGGCCCCTAGGAGGGGTTGAGCCAGTCCAGAGAGCTATTTTTTGCTTTTTTTCTTTCTCCTGTGGACGCATTAATAACATTTTTTTTCTACTTCCAACCTATAAAAGTTGTGGAAAGTGAATATGCAGGCTGCTGTTGGTCTGTTAAGATAGTTAGACATTGGTCAGCTGGTTGAAAAATTATTCATGGCGGCAGGAGCRGAGGGCTAAATGAGCAGGCAGATGAAATATGAAATGTGTCTGTATAAGCCTTCTCTCCCYAGGAGATGAGACTAAAAATATAATCAACCTCAGCACCAGTGTCTTTAACTCTTGGCTGAGCAAAGGAGGCGGGAGGTGGGTGAGGATGGCACTGGGAGGAGGTCCSTCTTTCTGGCTGAGAGATGTTTGCAGCAGGAACTGACCCTCCGCGCTCGGAAGCCTCTGCGTAGGCGGCTGCCTCCTAAAGGCAGAGGGGAATTGAGCCTGGTTAGAGCAGAACASACACACACGAGCCGGCGGGATGCGGCTGGTAACGTCCTGCCGGGCGGGCTCCGTCCTGTGCCGCGGGGACCTGCAGGAGCAGCCTGGCGCGGTTGCAGGAGCGCTGCTGCTGGAGGCTGTGGAAATCGCTCTCATCCCGAGTGAAAACTGGACCCTGTGCTTTGGGAGCAGGAGAATCTGGCTTGTTTTCACATGATGTAAAATTTTTCAGGCAGGTTCCCCCCATGAGTGCATTAATTATTGCTTTGGTGGTGGTGTTATTTGCCTGCAGGCCAAACCATGTCATGGGCTTCTGTGCACGAGGTACCTCTGGATATAGTCTGCCTGTGACAGTCCCTGCACCTGGAAGACTTCCACCAAAAGTCCAAGAGAGCCTGCTAGGCTCAACTCCAAATCCTGTCTTGATCTCAAAATTCTTTGTTTGTGGTCACAGAAAGATAAACCTGGACACTGGGACTGGTTTCCCTCTYGGTGCTGGTATCATTAGGTGCTTTTTCTTGGGGCTGGTCTTGCCCTAGAGTTGCTGAGGCCGAGGACCAGCACTCAGCTCCTGTGTCGGACAACCACCCGGAGGAGGGATTTGTGCTTCCCACAGCCGATTCCCTCTGCAAAGCACAGAAACGTTATTTCTTCAGCAGACTCTGTTCATTCGCTCCAAGCCCTCTGAATGGGATTTTCAAAGTTCTGCCTCTCTCCAGAGGGATCCTCTGTGAAGATAATGCGATCTGTCTGCAGCATCCCAGGGGACTCCAGGGGAAGGCTCTCCTGGCTCTGGCTCCAGCGCTGAACGCTTATTCCACTGCTTGATTTACATTAAAAGGGAGGCGGCAGAGGGAGGAAAGATCATACTACGGCAGCTTTCTTCCCTGGCAAGTGAAAAACAACACAGGCAAGGGAGGATTAAAGGAGAACATCTTTCTTTTGGTTATTAGTTTTTGTTTTGAGGACAAGTTTGACAGCCACAGCAGACTGGAGATCACAAGTTCACTTAAATGCACTTTGCTTTTGTGTGTGATCTCAGCACTTGTCTCTTCCGATTTCGGAGCCTTCTGCAGGCAGCACTGCCTGGAGCCACTCGCTGATCGGTTTTTCTCTCTCCAGAGTCAGGTCTCCTGCTGAAGCTGGCGCCTCTTCGCTCTTGCACGTGTCACCCTGATTTCCAGTGGGCAGGGTTGTCCTCTATTGTTAGTGCATTGATTGCTTCCTCCATGTGTCTTAGGATGTGYAATTCCTCAGCTGTTAGTGTCTGGAGGTACAAGTTTCCTCAGCTAGGTTGACCCACCTGGAGAGGAGGCAGTCTGGTATTTAGGGCACGTATSTTCCTTTGCTGGTCACTGTTACTGTGGGTGAATTGAGACTGTGGATTAGTTTCCCAGGAGATGCCTGTTAGCTTAAATTAACTGTATGTGTTGAAGTGGGTTATTTCATCCATGTTGAACCCCTGGATAGAGACTGTTTTTCAGAACTAAAGTGAACTTTAAAGTGATTTCCCTGTTTTACTTGCAAAGTGAATTGAACCAGACTCTTAACAATCTGTTCCAATTCTTCCCAAGTGTCCCCATGTGGAGAAACACGTAATTGCTCTTCTCTCAATGGGAAAACGAAGGTGACGTTCCTTGCCTTTTCTCCTGGTGGCGATGCTYGCTGAATCCGTTAGTGTCTGTGGAATTGGATCCCTCACGTGGGAGCTTTGTGCTCAGGTTGTGCCTGACTCACCCGCAGGCAGCACCGTTATCTATTGGCAGCTGCACCCAGACCTCCATGCAAAGGGTGATGGTGGTGTTCTATAGAATGTGTATGTCTGTATACATACAAATATTTGTGTATGGGCAGGCACACGTACGTACGCAGAGATTGCAGGTTGGTATGGGGGATAGTTTTTCTGTGGGGCCAAGATTATGAAGTAATGGGTTTTGAGAACAGTTGGACCTTGGTCAAGGAAACCTCACAAGCACAAATATACATTGACCATGTAAATGAGCCTCTTCTCGTGTTGTGACCATTTAGGTAGTGAAAGCTAAGCTGRTGTTGGGAAGGAAGGAAGCAGCTAGGGACACTGCCCAGGCAATGTTGCTGGTGTGGAGACCCCAGAGCGTTTTAAGCCAATTTGCCTTCAGCTGAGGGCAGATCAGTGAGACTGGCTCCCAGTGAGCCCGTGTGTGCTCACGGTTTTAATTTATCCCATTGGAACTGGGCCAAGGGGGATTGAATTTGCAGAGAAGCTTCCTTTACAGGGTGGTGGGAGGAGAGGTGCAGACAAGGCACTGTGGAGACGGGTCTGCAGGCTGGAAGTGGAGGCCCTGACCCCAGGTGCCGGAGCAGGCCAGCAGAGAGCTCTCATTTTTCCCGTGTAAATCTGTGCAGTGCTCTTCTCTCTGCCCACTAGCAGTTACACTCTGTGAGGACGTGGACACGGCTGCTGCTGAGTTGTGTTGATCTCTGTGCTGATAGATAGAGCACAATCACCTACAAGGGAGAGGGATCTCTCCRAGGGGACCAGTGCTGGCCCTTCAGAGGTCTCCCTCAAGCGATCACCTCTTCTCTCCATCCGCTGCTCCTCTTCCCTCTCCCTGCGCTGAGAAGCGCGTGCCCTGGTACAGCAGCACAGCTGCCTCCGACTTGGCGCTTGGGTCTTGCTCCGAATTCACTGTCAGGCTGCCAAAGGCACCGCTTGCCTTCATCACTCCTTCACTACGGGGAAGCAAAGGGCTGTGTATCTACTGTGAGCTACACGCAAAGCGTTTAACCAGTTTGGAGTAGGCGAGAGCTGGGGGAGGAATTAATGAACTAAATAATTTCCCCTTATAGTAAAATTTTATGGCCATAAAACATCCTTATACTACAATACTTATACTACTTATACTCTCAAGGGCTTCCCAGCCCTTTTGTGATTTAGAGGCTCAGAGGTTCCTAATAGTCTTCCAAACAGTAGGAATTCCCTTAGGGTGTGTGTTTTCTATGGGGAGCAAAACTGGGGTGCCTCTGCTTTCGCATCAGGGAAGTTGTGTCAAGAATTGAGGGTTGGAACTGAGGGTTGGTTGGAAACCTGTTGGCCTTTGTGTAGGCAAGAGGCACATCGTGCTCGATCCGGATATGGTGGGTCAGGAGGATGGAGGGGGTCGTCGGCACCAGAGTATTATAGTCAAAGACTATAATATAGTCTATATGACTATATTATAGTATGAGCCATTGAGGATAAATAATTGTCGGGGTGGCTTTTTTATCATGCAGACCGTATAACAGGTTGTTCAGTGGATAGTGTAATTTCTTCCAAGCAAACACATATAGGCTCTTGGGAGGCATATGTGTAAAATGAAGTGTATGAGGAAATCTTTGTAGAACTGGAATGTCACTTCTTTCCAGAAAAAAAAATATATTTTTTTCTGACTTTTCTTCTCCCATCCCCACGTCTGCCTTGAAAACCCAAACAGTTTATTGAATTTTCAGGTCATTTGCTTTTGTGTAAGCTCAGCTTTAAATTGCTTTTTTCCAGAGGGTTTGTGTTGCCTTAAGGGAGCTGTAATTCAGCCTGACCTATTTCCCTGCTCGTTCCTCCGGGCCGGTCCTTCCTTTCGTTGCTCCTCATCAACCGGCAGAGCGGTGTGGCTCCCTGGGGGACGCCTGGCACGGGGTGTCCGGGGAAATGCAGCGTGACGGTGCAGGGATGGCCCATGGAGAAAGGGGGCGGTTGAGCACCTGAGCTGTGCTCTCCGGAGCGAGCGCTGCGATCCCGGAGAAAAACGCCCTTCAGGTGACTTGAAATTAATTTGGGGGATAAGTGTGATGAACGGGAACAAGGCGGTTTCATYTGGGAGCGTTTTAGAAAGGCCTAAGTGAAATTTTTCTGCTGTTTCTGAATCAATATCACTTGGAGCTCCTTTCCTACCCGTGCTCCCCCTCAGATCTTTCATCTTGATTTAGGTTGAAGAGCGGGCATTTCCTCTGGGGGGGCAAATCTAGGGTTTTCTTGGTTGAGGGAAAAAAAATACTTATATTTTGTTTTGAAATAGTGTAAAAAAAAGAAGTGAAATGTCCAAGTTTCAATTGATCCACTTTTTAGTGGGGAAGAACTTCAGGGTTTTATTGCAAAATGACTTTGACACTGAAACGCCACGGTTATTTGTTAGTATTGACAAAGACAGCTACGTTTCTTCAGCTACAAAGCAGAAAACAGAGTCAAATGGCCCAGCAGGAATCAATGAGTGTCTTTCTTTTTCTCTCCTTTATTTTTTTTTTCTTCTGACCAGATTGAGTTTTGCTCAAGTTGTCTAATGACTGATTTTCTTTAGAGTTTATTTCCATTCTGTTTCCAGAATGCAGTTCTGTTTCCAGAATGCTCCAATTGCAGCACAGGATATGTTTGTTCTACTGGAATCTAACCAGGACACAGAACTTGATTGAATGCTTAGGGTCAGGTCCAGGATCTGCTGAACTCAAAGTCTTCCCTTTGGCTCCTAAGGGATTAGGTCCCAATAGGCCCCAGAATGGGCAAATTAACCTAGTGCAGCCTCCTGGGACTTATGAGCCATAGGSCAAGGGGCTGTGCTTGTGCTTCTGCTTTGGAGAGAGTGATAAGGGGCCATCATCCCCCTCTCCAGAGGGTCCTGTCWCTGCGGGAATATAGGGAGCAGCTTAAAAACGTGGCTCTTGCCTGGTTTCTACTTGGGGGCTGCACTGATTCCATCTGCTGCTGTAAGGGGAGGGAGAGCATGCAAACCCTGGTAGCTGCCATTAGCACTTGGTCTTTCCCCTTGCATATATAAATTGTGTGTGGAGTTTAAGTTGCAATAGAAATGGTATTGCCCTTAATTCCCAGGGACACAGCACTCGTTTAATCCGACGTGGGCCTCCATGCGCTGCCTCGGCCCTGCCTGCCAGGCTCCCCTTCACACCCTGCTGGAAGCTGCTCAGCTTTATCTTCTACCTCAAGTTCTCTGCATGGGGAAATAAGGGGATGAAATGCAGTCAAGGGAGGGGGGAAAGGGAATCGGGTAAAGAGAAGATGCTCAGAGCGTCTCTTCCAAAGCCATTGAGTTGGGTATGGGCTGCGTAGTCACGTACCAAGGTCCCTTACGACTCGAAGAGGTCTCTTCCCGGTATTGTGCTGACAGTAACCGAGTGCCGCAGCCTCGGAGTTGTGATATTGATTAATCCTTTGGCATTTTTCCCTTCCGCAAAGCTTTAAACTCCCCACCCAGCAGCCTTCCAGCCCAAATGAAAGGTGTGACAAGTCCCYGTGCTCTGGATGGATGAGAAGGGTRTTTGTGCTGGGAAGGATCTGAATTGCATAGGAAAGCTAARTGAAGCCAAGCCATTGGGTGACCTCTCATTTGCACCCATCTTCKCTCCAAAATGTGAAGTACCTGTTGTCAGTCTAGTTTTATCCCTAGCCTTAAATAACCACAGATGTAGAGAAGGCAGCTCACAGCGTTCAATTAATTCCTGTTGGCATGTTTTATTTCACATGCGCAGCATCCCACGGATTAAAATAAATGTTACTAATTACATGGTGCACTAAGCTAATGATTTTATTTTATTTTTTTTTTAAACCTACATAATCCTATAATACCCTAACTTTAATGGATAAATACCAAGCTCTCCTTTCGATGATTTCGGACGCCTGGTGTATTGTTACACGGTCTAAAGGAAAACTTTTCTCTTTCTCTCCCCTTTCCCTTCCTCCCTCCCTTCCTGCAGGTGATTCTCATTCTGACAAAGCTCTACGACTTCAACCTGGGGAGCGTCACGGAGAGCTCGCTGTGGAGGTGAGTGCRGTGGTCACAACCCACGTGGAGGGTGAGTGACCCTTGCACAAAGCTGGGGGGTGAGCAAGGGGGAAACTGAGTCAATTGGGGGGAGCYGGGAGGGAATCTGGGGTGGACGGGGGAGTTGCTTTTGGGGGAAAGGGCATGTGATTAAGGATGTGTTGYTTAACGAAGTGGGTCTGCAAAGGAGAGCGTTGCTTAATGTCAGCCTGCCAGGCTGGCATGCAGAGGAGCTTGGTTTAGTTTTCTTTTCACCTTTGAGTGTCCTCAAGTACCTCCATACGTTCCTCTGAGCTTAGGCTGTGGGTCTGGCAGTGACGACAGTCTCTATAGGTGGTGAGTTGAACAGTGTCTGAGTTTGGGTGTTGGATACAGCCGTCAGCACGGTGTAACCCTGGATCAGGGTGTGAGTAGCTGCTTGGCAGCAGGTTTGTGTTTGGAGGAGCCTCGGAGCGGGTGCAACGTGGTTATTTCCCAGGCAGCAGGAGCCAGTTAATGCATTAAGGGTTAATTGTAGAGAAGAACTCARGAAACTTCTCAATTTGCAGAGTAATGTCAAAGCCTAATTGCACTGTACCACGGTAATGTGCAAAAGTATAAATAACCACGCAGCTAATAAGAGAGAGCACAGTCATTTCCACTTAACTGATACTTTTYGAGGTATTTAAGCCTTAAAAACTTTTGCCTCTTTACCTAACAAGTACAAATGACACTGTGATTCTACTTTAAACATAATTGCTGAGCAATCTGCTGCGCATAAATAAGGTAGCGAGCAGGCAGCTCCTTGCCTGATGCTGAGATCGCAGCCGCACCTGAGCTCTGCGCAGAGGGAGCAGCCCCAGCCCTTTGCAGCCTCCCCAGAGTGACAAGGACACAGGTTGTGCTCAGCACAGCCAAATGCACCCCCTGGTTGCTCATCGGGGGAAACGAGTTAACGTGGGAGCGCGTTGGAGTCTGTTCTCACGCAGCGGTCCCTCCTCTGSAAGCGACCTGGGGACCAGCGTGGGCTCCCGAGGCGGCTCAGGCAGGTCACCAGGCCCAGGCTCCTGGGTCCTCTTCAAGGTTTTTGAGGAAAGGAGTCAACTGCAGATGCTCGAGTAAGAGGTTGTGGGTTAGGGCTGCAGAACCTTAGGGTTTCCTGCCTRCAAAATTCAAGATTAAGCCGTGTTGTATTTTAGAGAGGAGCGAAGAGCCTTAAAGAATAGTTTTCRGCTTCTTTGGGAAGAGTGCTATAGAAATGCAAAGGATACTAATTGGAAGGCGTAAGTGGACAGGAGTAGACTCCTTTTCTTAGGATTTTATGTTCCATTTGCACATCAAGGCCGTGGAGTGTCTGCATTATTTAAATGAATACTTTTCAGAATTTTATTTTGATTTTTGAGCCCCTGAGATTTTCAAAAGGATCATCTGTCTTTGCAGAGCTAACCTGAGCGTTTTGGCAATAGTTTTGCTTTCCTTGGTTACTTCCTGCACACTCTTTCAAAGTTGTCCTTGAGCCCCAGGAGCTGCTAGGTCACCAATTGAATGTGGCTATTAAGCAGTAATCAAAAGATGGTCCAGATATTTTGAGGTGTTTCTTATTTTCCTTTGTATTTTCTGGGCCTCGTGCACGTTCCTTCTGCTGAGAGCTCTGCTCACACGAGCAATGGGGCTGCCTGTGCGATGTCTCTTCTGWACACTTGGCCAAGAGAGGAGGGGTTTTTGAGGCAGAAAGGGATAACTCACCCAGCAGTGCTTCAAAGGGGGCTGGGACGGAGCAGGGGGCAYCGCAGGCTCCAGATATCATCTCGTCTCAGCCGCCTTCATGCATCAAAAGATTCTGCCTGGSTCCCCTGGGCTGCAGCATGAGAGGCTGCTTTTAATGGAAAAGTGAATTGCAATATAAGAAAAAATTCTAATCCCGGCATCTAAATACAAAGACAAGTAAATCAATAAGAAAACATCCAGAATGTAATTAAAAAAGGCAGGAACAAAAGAGAGAGAGAGAAGCAAATTAACAGTTACCCTGAAAGCTGCTTCTCTCTCAGATTGATACAAGTTTAGACAGAGGAAATGCTGTGCGGCATTCGAATGCAAGAACACAGACGCTGCTCTAGTAAGTAAATCCAGGTTCCTGAGGTTGCAAATATCACMAAAAGGGCCTCTGCTGTTCCTGGTAGCAGGCAGCCTCAGATGGTGTCTTTTGTTTTTTGKKTTTTTTTTTTCCACAAGCTGAGCAGAAATTGTTTTTTTCCCTCTGGTGAAATCAAGTATCTTATCGTTGTTGTACCTGTCATGGTAGGAGACATCAAAGTTTTTTGGGAAAGAGGCCTGTTTGTATATCAGCAAGTGTATCTGGCAAAATTAGATAAGCTTTACAGGCAGGCAGAGCCTTCCTCCGTTCTCATTGCCTAGTGAAATATCGAAATGAATAACGGTTGAAAATCCTAGCTGAAATTCGAAGTGCTTTTAATTAAAAGCTGGATTGAACCTCGGAAGTGCTTTCTCCGTCAGGGAAAGGACAATACCCGTGCCCCTTCTCTGTGAACCCCGATGGTTTGGGGTTTTTAAGTGCTGCTGGAGAAGCTCAGGTTCCCAAAGCCCCTGCAGGTCAGGGTCCTTGCCTCAGAATCCATCTTCTGTGATGAACTGTGATTGCACAGCTGTGACGCGTCATGGAATTTGAACATCAGGAGCAGGGACCCCGATGCTTCGTTGGAAATGCAGTCCAAATAGGAATCTATGTGACAGGGGAGAATGTGAGGCCAAATACAGGGCTAAAAGGCACCATTCATAACTAAGAATTAAGTGGGTTTTTTGTTTTGTTTGGTTTTTTTTGTGATGGAAAAAATCTCAGATGTTTTATTAGGAGGGAGAGAGTGCCCAGTGGTTTCTTTTCTTAAGCGTGTGCATTCACAGCACTTGCAGATGTGAACACAGAAGTCATGGTGCGTGTTGATTTCAGATGTATGTTGTGCTCATACATAATATATGGGGGGTGCTGTAGATTATATGTTGTGCAGAAAGAAATTCTGTTTGTTAGTTGATCTCGCTGCTGCTCGGTTCTTTCCTTGTTGTCTTGTGAGTGTGGATAAACAGGAGGAGTATTCTGGGCAGKATTTCCTGTTCTGTGAGCCTTGTGGACTGCTCAGGGTTTGTAAGCAAAGAGCAATCCACGTGCTTATTGCCCTGCTTGCTGCTAATCCCATCACCGGTTTAAGTATTTGAAGGTGCTGTTATAATCTTTTAAGTTTTTAAAATGTTTCCAATTGTTTCTAGCCAGTGTGAACTGAGAAGTTGTTTTTGCTGGGAAAAATGGAATGAAAATTTTCTCAGCTGTCACCTTATTTAGTATCCAGCGATGATTGTAAGTGTTTGGATTGCAGTAGATGCAAAGACGGCCTCCATCCCAAGGGAGCTTTCAATCTTCAAGGAAGACAAAGAGACAGCAGGATGATACAAGAGCCTGGAGAAGCACAAGTTAACAGGGAGGAATTTATGAGCAATGCGATGGCCACAACTGCAACACATCAGCTAATCAGGCAGCGGGGAGCACTTCAGGTTTTCTTGCAAAGTGCAAGCTCTTGCACGTGTTGGCTCTGAGCACTCTCTGCCGTTTTATCCACCTCTTATGGGTCCCCTGGAGTTCCCTTCCTCCTCCTGYGGTCCTGACTAAATTATTTAATGCTGCACATTGTTGGTCCATTCATAAACCCAGACTCACGGCATTGCCTGGCTCTTGGTGCTTAACAAAATAAAATGTTACTGGAAGAATTCTTAAGTCTGTTCATTTTGCTGAATGAACCAAAAATGTCAGGGAAAAAAAAAAAAAAAAAAGATGATGTTTCCATGACGGTGGTAAAAAACCCCCAGGCCTTCCCACCTTGTGACCTCTGCATTGCCCCTGGAGGCCATCAGCATCGTTCAGGGCATCTGTAGTACTGGATTCCTTGGYGAGGTTTCGTCGCTCGTGCTGATTTTCTGATGTTCATGTGTTACCAGGCAGTTGGGTTCAGGTAGGTCTGCCCTGAACGTGTGAAATGGTGAATGCAGAGGGAAGTGGCATGTCATTGGCTCACTTTTGGGACTTGGGACCTGTATATAGTGTATGTATACACACACATAGATATAGTATATCTGCTCCCAAGAGAGATGAGTGAGGGATCAGGAGACTCAGGCTTCCAYATCTTCCCCTGCAATGCGAGCAAGGCTGAAAAATGGTCTTGGCAGAGCCGAACCTTCATTAAAGCGTGGTTCTGCCCTGGTGGCAATGCACTGTTAGACTGTGGCGTTGAGAGYGGTGATTCTGAGCACTGCCTCGCACTAGGTATGGCTTTGGTYCTGCTTGTGTTTTGAAATAGAGCTCTGTGGTTTCACTAGAACTTGCTGTATTGAAAYGTGGTCGCTGGACAGCCACCATGGACAGGTGACGTCCCGCTGCAGGACTGTCCAGCTCCTCTATATGTAGAAGAGTATTATACAAGACGTATTATACAATACAAGATGTATATGTTTTTCACTGTTAAGTTGATAACATGTCTTTTGTRTGTATGTTATTTTCTGAAGGACTGAATTCAGACATAAAATTCAGACTCCAAATGCGCAGCTCAGCCGTGATTGCTTTTTCTGACCAAAAGAGCCACCAATGAAAATCTTAACGCTACAGGGATCACAGGGCTTCCCGAGGGCTCCCAGCTCCCTGAGGTGGGCAGCATTCCCAAATAACCCAGATCTAGGCCTGTGTGGTGGCGACCTGTGGAGGATGGAAACTGCAGCCGTCTTGAGCCAAGTGAAAATTTCCTTCTTGCTCTGGTGGCTAAATGCCCGCTTGCTTTGGAGAAAYGGGTCTTGTTCTGCTGCTCGAGCTGACGTAGCGGGTTTGGCAGGAGCTCCTGACATCTGTGTTTGCCCACCTGGGCATGTGTTGTAGCAGGCATCAGAAAGCGGGTCCTTGTAAAGCGAGAGGAGCAGGGGAGCAAGCCGGGCAGGTGGCAGGAGCTGCTCAGTGCAGCCAGGGGAGGAATTAATGGGTAAAGGAGACTGTGTTAGGGACTCKGTGGGGATGCTAAACTTTAAGAAAAAGTTCCCTGTAAAATAGCTTTTCTTTTTGTAACTATTCTCTGTAAGTATTCTTTATATAGCTATTAAAAAACAAAAACTATGAGGCTGGCATAGGTTCCTTGTGTTTGCAGGTTTTTAGGGGGTATCTGTGAGAGCAGGGCTACAAGCTGCCAGGCGGTGATAACCCTTCACCTCCCTATCCCAGTGAAGTGGTCTGAAGCAATGTTTTCTGWGCCGCTTCAAAATGCTTTTCTGTTTGGAGGTGATTGATTATCCTGCGAGTTGGGACTGTCAGGGGAATAAAGACAAATCTCTTCTTATGGACTTCAGGTAACGTTTGCAAGGGTTTGTCTTGATTCAGCCAGGATGTGAGACTGGAGGTGAAGTTTCATAGGAATAGGTGAGGAAATGTTTGACTTCTGGAGAGAAGTTTCAGCTGTTTCCTTGCTGTTGCTTCTCTATCTGTGTTACATCCTGTAGGATTTTCCACAAGGGAATGGTCAGGCTCACGCCTCTGCTGTCTGGTGGTCCCTTAATTTATTAGCACTAAAGTTAATGTTCCCTTGGGGATGGAGGAGCACAGGGGTGCAATGCAGAGGTACAAAGACAGAAGTAGCATGGTGGGTTTAAGTCTAAAAACCTTTTTGCACATCCTGGTGTGGTGGATCTGAATCCTCACTCCATTTATTGAGATGCCTTAGTCATCTTGTTCCACGGAGCTCATTTGTCTTTCATGAACCAGCCTTCTGGCTGGTCCATTTGTTGTGTCTCTTAATTGCTCCGTCAATGACCTTTCCGTGAGGGTGGGGATTTCATCAAATGTGGGACCTCTTGGATTTTTTAATTTTTTGTTTGCCAGGGAAACTCTGAGACTAATTGCCAAGACTTCCCAGAAGATATTAGTTTACAAATTTTAATGACACTTATGATTTATTAATGTGCTTCTCCCTGCATCTGCTCATCCCTATTCCTTGGTGGAATTCCTGCTGAATCAGAGAGAATTAATAAAAACAAAACTGCAGATCATAATGATGTTTCARCTAGGCTGTTAATTAAAAACTTTTGCCCGTAATCAGTCCGCTTTTTTTGTATCTGTGATCCTCTGAAGGAGCAGGAAGGTCTTGGWTTTGGGTGTGTTCTGCACTAGCATCTCAATGTGGTGAGGAATGGCGTGTTGCTCCATGGTGGCAGCACGGAGGTTCACGTTTACACGCTCGTGTAACTCACTTTCCAGAGCTCTGTCCACAGATCTTTAGCAGTTTGGAAGTGTGATTGTCCTGCTGTAGCTGTTGGCCTCCAGGCGGGCCCCCTTGGGAGAGTTGAGCTGGTCGCTGATGGTGGATGTTGCAGATCCATCTGTGTAAGGGATGGATGTGCTACCTATCGCTCTAGACCTAAAGGTCATTTCGTTGTACAGCAGTTTTCACCTCGTAGCTTACTGTGTCCTTGAGATCTTCTTACCTGGGAATTTTTTGTTTAAAATTATTTTTTTCRCAAATGGAGTTAGAGGGAGCAAGAYGACAATGCAATCAATCAAATTCCAAATTCCTTGAAGCCATGTTCTTAAGGGARATGTGGAATTTCTGATAAAATGGAGAGAGGACATGAGCGAGCATTGTTTTGCTTTCCTTTTTCACGTTTCAGGTAAAAGCCCCCAGCCAGCTACTAACTTCTTTCCTTGATAGCTACTGAATTATGTATGCTGAGCAAAAGAGCTACACAAAGGAGAGACCAAGAGTCTCCAGGGAGAGACTGATACTGATCATGTGTGGGGAAGATCCGAGTTCAAGCCCTTGCTCTGAATAGGCATAAAGGGAAGTGTTTTTCTGTTCCTCAAGTAATTAAATTGCGTAACTCGTTGCTACGGGACTTTGTGAAGCAGAAAAAATAAAGAGTAAATGGATTTCAGAAGGAGATGGAATGAATTAATGGAGGATATTTCTGCTGGTGGCTGTTAGATGGGATAGAGTGGCTGTAGCCTCTGGCTCACAGTAATTATTTCAAGACATGGCACAGGAAGAGCAGACGTGTCTACGGCTTTTGGATCGGTGCTGCAGTAGCATCATCCATTCTGCATTATCTCTTCTTAGCAAAGAGCTGTTTGTGCTTTAGAAGTTCCTGTGAAATAGCTGTGTTTATGCTGTAGACGTGATGAATGGGCCACAGGGCTTTCAAGAATTTGGAATTCTCTAAATCAGGAGAACCGGGGGAAAGGCTGAGTGGGAAGAATTCTGCTATCTCCACTTCCTTCTTTATACTTTACCTGCAGTACCCTTAGTTTCTCCCTTTGCAAACATCTAAGTGGGCAATACTTCTTTTTTTTTTTTTTTTAGTTGGACCTCCTACTGTGATGGTTTTATTCAATCCAGAGTCTTTGAGTCTTCCACACCACAGAAGTTCTCCATTTTTTGCCCAATTGCCTTTCTTTTTTTCCCCCCAATGAAGCTATCCTTTTACTCTAGAGTGAACTAAAAGGAAAATGTGACTCTGTAGTTTAAAAAAACCCAAAAAGCTGGTTTTTTGACATACTTTAATTTCCCCAGCCTGTCCTTTCAGGCACACAACCTGCTTCGGTCATCCTTCTAGTGGGACCTTAGACCAGTCCGGATCACTAGATTTCCCATTTCAAAAAGCTGTTATTTGGAATGGGGAGTTTAGGAAACAGTGTCAAAAGATGTTTCCTTTGAGGATCTCTAGTTTTTATTCTTGTTTTGTTTTTAAGATGAATCTTCTAAAATTCTTCTGCTGCTTCTTATACATGTAAAGATCTCAGTGCTCATTTATGAAATTTGCAAAAAAGGGTGCTTTAGAGAGCTGGAACGATATAGTTGTTCCTACTTTTATSAGGTGTATTTAATGAAGTGTTTCTCTCCTTTTTAATGAACTTGTTTGATTAGGAAGTTTCTGAGAACTTCAGGAGGGCAGAYGTCCTGTCTGTGTAGAAGGACATTTTGGGCTTGGATCATGATCCGCAGCAGTAGCTGGGGAGGGTTGGTAGGGAGGGCCTGAGGAGGTTTTGCAGCAGTGAGTGTATTTTCGAGGCTTCCCAACCCACCCGAAGCCACCGCGTTGGGGACTGCGAGTCGGGCGTGCTCGTAGAGGAGCCTCACTCCTTGTCTAGAGAAGTAGCGCGGCAGCGTCGGGAGGGAATTCGTAGCCAAGAAGCTGCTGTTGCAGTTCCTGTGGGTGTCGTGGCTGTTGCTGCATCAGCACAGCTGCATCTGYTAGCAGGAATTGGCTATTCCATCTCCGTTTTATCATTTGGGGCAGTAATTCCGTTGCTGTCATTAGGGAGCTGCTGCTTTCGTTGCGTTATCTCATCGCCCATTCTAATTAGATTTGGATGCCRACTGCAAAACTTTTTGCAGGAAGTCATACTTAAGGCCCAGACAAGTTCATCGTTACTGATTTCTTATTGTGAAGGGGAGTTTTACTGGCACAGATTAGTGGTGGATGCGGTCAGCACAGGTATGTGTCAGAATTAATGAAGACCACAAATTAAATTCATTTATAAATATGCAAACAGGCAATTTATTATGAACACTCTCATTTTGCAATTAACTAATTTTCGTACTAGGTTGTATCTAGTAGGACTTGGAAGGACTGTAAAGAGATGGCCAGGAAAGGATATGATAAAGATTTTTTTATATATAATATATATATTTTTTTTTGCATGGAGAGGGTATTTAATAATGCAGGAATGAAGGAACATTGCACAAATGTTGAGGATAAAAAATAAAAATATATTTTTTCATACAACATGTAGTTAATCTGTAGATCCTCTTGTTAGAGGATGTTTTATTGGGTGAAGCTCACTAGGGTTCAAGTCCAGACGAGCTCCTAGAAGGGGAAAAGAAAGATGTCAGAGATGGTTCTATGGTGGGGCGTTACGCGTGGCTCGGGAAGTGCCCGCAGCCCCTGCTGTGTTCAGGGCGGGCAGGCACCGTCCTTGCTGCTCCAGGCCGGCAGGGCTGGCTCAGGAACCAGCAGCTTCTCATACTGATGCAGCCGGGCTTGGTGCAGGATGCGGTAGCCCCGGCTGCACGAAACCCAGGCTCCAGCCTAAGCTGTGTGGTTTGTTTCCCTTTGAGTGACCTGCTCCCTTCTTTTTTCCTTCCTCCCATCTCCCTCCTCCTTTCCAGTCTTCCTTCCAATTAGGCTTGGCACCAAATTATATAAATCTTGAATGCTTTGTTCTGTGGCTGGTAGAATTTAGTGCTTTAACATGGATTGTGTCTGTTTACATTGGTGTTTTATTATGTTTTCTTTCTCTCTCTCTGCTTTTTTTTTCCTCCCTCAAAGTGCACTGCCATTTTATAATGGCTATAAACAATCTGAAGGATGGAAAAATATTGTTTAGAAACCTGCCAGAAATCCTTCCATCTTTCTTTCAGTCTGGTCTCCCTTTCATTATGTCTGCAGTACATTCATTAAGCTTCCATATGAAGCTTATGAAGTTAACAAGTGCTCGGTATCAAACGGTCACTTCTCCAAATAATACTTACAAAGAGCTACATTCCTCCAGCTGGGAAGGCAGCCTTTGATTTATTTACTTACCACATGTTCTTCATCTGTAAAATCTGTCAGCCATCCTTTTACAGTATATGCCTACCTAGAAAAAGCAAAAGTGCCTATAAATAACTAGATAATAGGAGGCTAGTGCACTTTTATAAACAKGTTTTCTGTGTCTGTATAGAAACTGTAAAAGGTTAGTGAGACCAATCTATATCCAGTTTAYTAGAGCTTGTTTCTGGGTTTTTGATGGGCAGTTGCTTTAGAGAATTGCATCTGTAAATATTAGTAGTTGCCTCGTATCCAGTTATCTGTGAAGTTTAGTGCCAAGGTCTGTGACTCGAGCAAACGGCAGTAACTTCGATGTAGACGTGGAGCCTTCAGCACCTCTTCGGCAGGTCTGCTCAGCGGTGCAAGTGTGGTGCTGCTGTAGCATAGGTCAGGAAATACTGCCCTGTGATGAATCCTATGAATGTGGCACAAACCTGCAGCTCTACATGGATCTTGGCCTTGGTTGGAAGGTCTGTGGGAAAATGGTAGCAGGTTATTGGCTGCAGGAAGGCAATTGGGCTCTTAGTGCAAAAATGACCCTCCAACTTTACCTCAAGGTCTCTGGGGCAGATGGCTGCTATGAGTGCTCACAATGCACCTAAGATGTGTCTGTCTTTGGCTATCTGTAACCAGGATTAAGGTGTTTCATAGCAGAGCTGGCACGGCTACATAGATATCTGTAGCTCAGCTGGTCACCTCTGAGCCCAGAGACCTTGGAGATAGAGTTTGTGTGCTGTTCTCTGCAGAAGAGTGGACCTGACAAGCAGTAATCCRGACTACTACAGTCTTAAACCACAGAAGTGGATAYGGCAGCACCAGTCTGTGCACGGCCMRGGAGGTTCAGGAGTCACSTGGAGAGAGGTGTGCAGGAGGGAAGAGCAGTTCATTGCTGGACCATGGGTCTTACAGGGATCTGAAGGAGTAATCGTCCCCAAGGAAAGGACTGTGTGTAGGGTCTGTCATCTCCCATCTCTGTCGAAATGTTAAACACTCCTTTGCTTTAAGAAGGAAGTTGTTGGCTGCTGTTGATTATTGGCCCTGAAAGAGGGGAGAGGTGAAGCTTCTGAGCAGAAATTGRGGATGTTCTAGGGGGGAGGTGGTCTGCAGACARGAGAGATGCTCCAGAGAGTGACTTRGGAAGAGGAGGATCATACAACCCCACTCAGCAGCCTGGGAGGCACAAAWGCCCTGAGGTCTCCAGCAGACTGCTATCCATCCATGGGTCTCAGGTAGTTGTTTTGGAGAKTGCAGAAAAGCTGTTGACCTTGAAGTGCATCAAACTTTAGAGATTTAAGTGATGGAATGGGAAAGCTTGTTGAAGGYTGGAAGATGATAAAATGTAATGTTTCAGAGATAATATTTCATTGCCATGGAACAGTGAAAGCTACATAGCAAGTAGTGGACGTCACTCAGTAGGCCTCTGGCAGAGTAGAGAGTAAATATCCCACGGAAGATTAAAATCCCATTGGTTCTATTATATATATGTAACCAATAAAGGCAAAAGGGCTGTCTAGGAGGAGCACATAGTTAACACAGCAGATCTAGCTTCGTTCCCACAAGTGCACGTTTCCTACTGAGCCAGGCATAGGAAACGGAGTGCGACGAGCTCCACTTCCCTGCAGGAAGAGTCCGTGGAGGGGAGTGCAGACATGCCCACCAGGGAAATTGGGCAGCAGCTTTCAGGCTTTTGCTGCTGGGAAGCTCTCGAGGGACCCTGGGCAGTACCACAGCTGTGCACCTCAGTGGTCATGGAAAATCAGACTCCTGAAGTCTTCTGCACAGATGCTGTTTTTCCTCACTGTGYTCTTGTTAGGTCTTTGTATTGCTTGGGAGCAAAGGTGAAATCCTTTGTTTATAGGGTTTCCCTCTTGATCCACTTTATTTTGGCTTCAGTGGTCACTTTGTTCCCTCTCATCCCGTATGACAAAAACCATTATGAATACTGCAGTAGGCCGTTTTGGAACTTTATCTTTAAAAATGACATTCATAAAGGTTAATATTTGGAATGAGCTCTGGCAGTTACTAATTAGCACCATTACACAATCAGCTCACATTCTGGCAGCATTAAGCATACTTAATCAGTCAATTATCATTGATCTCAGAAAGTGCTGCTCTAAAGTTAGCATAAGGTGCCTTTGTGAAGGGAGGGAGAGAATTTGACGACATGAGAAGGGTGAGGCTGCTGCAATGTGTGTTTGGAGGGAGCAGTCTTGTGCACCTGACTGTGATGGGTGGGTCTGAATAAGAAATTGGGTGATCAGAATCTCCTTCAAASAGAGATTTAAATGGGTTCTACTAAGAAGCTTGTTCTCCTTAAGGGCTGTCACTTTGCAGAGCTGTATCTGGTGGTCCAGGTGTTTCYATTGCATTCACTGACTCCCTGGGCATTTGAAACAATCAGGGAGTTTGGAAAGAAGGCTGACTTTGGTAAATAGCTGAATTTTAATGAACCTGATGACTTATAAACTTTATGAAAGACTGAGTCAGAGGGTATTTTTTTTTAAACCTCTATTTTCTTTTTCTTCATATGATCAGTAGTTCTGAAGGTGAGGACGTTGTAACCAAGACCAGTACTTATGGGATTTCCCTTCAGAGGTGTTGCTTAAGGTCTTGTCYTAATCTTGGGAATCTAAGTCGTACGAGTGCTTTGTGCTCTCTAAAAACACTTGTGTTGGAGACTTCACTGTTTGCCCTGCAGTWGAGAGCATGGGGAAGAGTAGGCCCGATAGCTTCATGGAATCACTGTGATTTTCTAGCCARCTCTTCCTTCTTTTATTCTTCCCAACTTGAGTGTGGGCAGCGTGTGTGTGTCTCAGAACCATCTGTTGTTTGTGCTTGGTCAAGAAGGTGTGTTGTAAACGATGTGTAGCCTACGCGAGCAAGGGTGGTGGCTACAGCATGTGAAGGAGACTCCCTTAAGGAAACAAATGAATCTCAGGCTGGAGGATGTGGACTGRAGATGATCGAGGCTGATGTGTTGTCCTCTGTTGCTTCACTGCTACGCTCCTTTCTTCTGAGTTTTCAAGATATATATATATATATAATCCACACTGTATGCAAGTTTAGAGGGAATTGCGTGTTCTTGGAAGATAGAAGTGGTACACTGTGAATGGCAGGTTGGAAAGTAAATTTAGTTCAGGATCCCATGAGGATAAACAAGCTTGTGTGGGTGAAAGAGTGAAGGAAAACGTGAATTGCACTACTTAATTCCCCCCTGAGACTTGGCCAGATGTCTCCATTGGTTTACAACAGARAACGTATTGTTATGATTATRTCAGAGTGSATTTTAATYGTTCTCTTGTCTGCTTGTCCTCACRAACTTTTCMTGGTGGGTAGATGATCCAGAAAAWTTCTAATGGTGGGCTTRTAGGTTTGATGTTTATCTGAAAACCTTTGTGTAATTCTGTGTAATAGAAATCTCAGAATGTACTTCAGGACTAGCTGAACTCAAAAAGAAATTGATTTCTAGACTAGTGCCTTTGCTCTTGGCAGAATCCTCAAGGGTTTTGGGGAAGAAGCACCAAAAAAAAAAAGAGGAAAAAATCAGAAGGCCAGCGTTTAGAAAATTTAGTCAAYGCAAATGGCTGCATTCAAAGACTCCTTTCCCACACATCTGATTCCAGAAATATTAGGAAGTGATTTCAGGCAAAAGCCACCCAGTCTTCCAAGCCTTTCATTGGGTCCTCTTAAATTTAACTGTAAAAATCTACACAGCCTCTCTTGGGCCATTGGGATTGGACACAGATCTTCCAGCTATCAGCAAGGACTAGTTGATACTAGTTTTACTCTTCAGCTATTTGTGAGTTGCAGTTGTGTTTTGTATATGTCCTTTTAGGTRTTCGACCAAGGGTTGTTCCAGTGTGTCTGCATGTCAGACCTCTCATTGATTACTGCGGGCTTTGATGACAATCAGAACATATTTGTATTTTAGGGATTAATGCTCATTGATTCACTGCCATTGATGATACAAAGTTGAGTGCTCGGGTTCCCTTGAGCTGAAAACGCTTCTGAGAAGGGCAAAGGAAATCAGTAGAAGAGCTCTTGGTAGAGAACTCTGAAGAGTTTGTGCACTGCAAGTGATTGTACAGTAACGATTATTTAATTTAGAGAGAGAAAGAATGTAGAGGAAGTTATTTAGCTGTAGATCACKAAGGTGGGGTCTGCAGGCTGAGAAAGAGGGTGGGAATATTTCTAGGCACTTTTCTAGGCTTTGCTTCCAGCCTTGTAAGAGTAATGAAGGGAAGCAGACCTCYATGCATTGGGTACAGAGCATGCAAAAGGAGGGGCAGCTCGGTGGAAATCCTTGCCTTGGGAGAAGCTGGAAACAGATGTTACTTGGGCTGTGCAACCTGCAGCAGGGGGCATGTCCTTCTGGAAATGATGCTCTCAAAAACGAAACGAAACAACAAAAAACAAAACAGAAGGCCCGACTCCCTGCAAGAACCAGGACTATGAGCTGGTAGGTAGCACTGAAGTTCTGCYCTGTAGCAAAGGATGCCTTTTTTGCTGCCAAATGACTTAAAGAACTGGTTAGACAAAAGGAGGGAGAACATCCAAGTAACCGATCAAAGTAAGACAACGTTCAGAAAGGGATGTTTTGATATTATTGTCTCCCTTGGAACAGATACTCTTTTTTTTTGAGAGAGACAGAGGGCACTGGGTTACATTCTGGATAATCTTAAATAAGGAATAAATTTAGAAGCAGCTATGTGAATGACCTGTGAAATAARAACTGTGTCGTTGTTGACTCACCAATCTGATCCTATTGAAACAATTCCTGCCTCATAAAGTCTGAAAGAGGATTGTGCTCACACCCTGCGAAATGCTGAGGGAAAAGAAAATCGTTTGCTGCAGATGCCAAACAGAGATGAGTTCCCCAAACTAATACCTGACCGATCAAGAGCAGATCTCTTAGGAACACATCCCCTCTTGACTTAAGAATAAGCAGTGGTAAAGAAACCTCCTCAATCATTGATACAATCTTTCTTGGTCTGTTACCCTTCCTGTTTATATACGAACACAACAAATACCCTGTTTCTTATGCAAACTTACCTCAATTTGTCATATTTTGGCTCCTGTTATATTTCTGTTGACTAGATTGAAACCTAGTGGTTGAAACCCAAGTGGTTACTTTCATACACTGATTAAACTGGATTATAACCTACTCTTTAAGATAAATAAATTGGATACCAGAAGTTTTTTCATAAGGCAGCAAGTTTTCCTCTCCTTAACGATTCTCATTAGGGTGATTCTTTTCCTCTCATGTGGTACCAAGTCAAATGCCCTGGAAATTCTCATATTCCTGCTTATAATGTGGGAAGGGAAGTCTCCAGGCAGTGCTTTTTATAGAAGTGCAGCTCTGCACTTCTTCAGATTCATAGATTTAAAGGGCAGCAAAAAAGTCATGATCATAATCTGGCCTGCCCTCATGTGTAATGCAGGCCACAGCATCTTGCTCAGTAATTTCTACACTGAGTCCAYGTGTTTTACAAGTACTACTTGTCTGCTGGAATCACATCCAGTCTTTACTAATCCTTACAGTCCTTCAGTTCTGCGATGTGGTTTATATTGCTGTTAGAACTGTCCTTCCTTCTTGACCCCACAGCAAGTGGAATCTGGAGTGAATTGGCCACATTTCAGGTTTACTGAAGCACRGGCTGGTTTGCTACATGCCTGAGCGCCTCAGCACCTCTGAAACATCTAATTGCAGCTGTGATTCCTTGATGGCGAAAAACAAGCCCTGGAGCTCTTCTGCTCTTCACTTTTCTTGCCCTTTCATGGCATTATAATTATTTGCACAAAGAGCTGAGAGCAGAAAATTGAGGGAAATTAAATAAAATGTTGGCTCAGTCACCTGGATCTCTACTMTTTTTTCTTTTTTTTTATTATTATTAAACTCTCCCATAGGTTTTGACCCTTGGGCAATATCTGTCTGGATGGATGCRGAAGACTCGAGCGTCCTGGGTGTGTTTAGAGCTGGCTGGTTACTGAGGGGAGAGGGGAGTATTCGCTTGAGCTCAGTGTTGCTGTAAGATATATTTGTTTTATAATAAATGTGCTTACACATAAATAGACATCACAAGGCAGTTGTTTTCAGCTAATTTGCCATACTTTAGGAAATGGCACATGTCAGGAGAGCTGGCCCTCACTCTAAGGCTCTGGCTGCTAAAAGGCAATCCCTGTGCTCCGGTGCAACCAGTTCAAGGAGTGGAGAGAGGAGCCCCTGCACCCCTTGGGTGTTAGCACTGTGATGTGTGCTTGTCCCTGCAGTGCCTGGGCTCAGCTGTGAGCTGGGTGCCCTTTCCCTCAGGCTATGTACTTCCCAGGAGCTGTTATCAGACKGAAAACAGCAGTGAGTGCCCTCAAATCCTCGTCACYATCAAGAAGMAGAGTCCCTACTATGTTGAAGGCCRAACCTCCAGCACGCTACTTGAACGCTGCAAGAAGAAGGTCCCTGCAGATGAAGACCCTGTCTACCCTGGCAGTGATAGGAGTTGATGCAGGCTCAAAGACACCGTAGCGCTCAAGAAAACCGGGTGAGTTGCCCAGCTCTTTCTTCAGATTGCTTCTCCTTTCAAAAAACGTCTTGGATCAAGCGGAGCAAGATCAAAATGTGCAAACCTTATGGGTTTGTTCCTTGCTCCTCCCGGGCTGAAGTCAGAGACAGCAAACAGTACATTCAAGTGAGAGGATTTCGCTTGCTGGGGATGCAAGACAGGTCAGGGAAAGGTGGGAGAAAACCTCTGCAACATCTTTTGTACAGCACACACTGAAATACTCCATTGAAAAGACATCCTCTTGCCTGGTCTATTCATCCTAGCACTGAAAAAAATGACTGCATTTTGTAACTACTGCCCAGGTTTCTTCATGTTATTAGTTACCTGAAAACAGCTCTTTGCCCTTTGCACAAACAATTTAGTTTCTCTTCCCTGACTATGGTATTTTATTTTAGCTTTGCAATTGTATTTACTTCTCCAATATTTTTCAGGTGTGGTAGTATGATGCAGGCTGCACAAAATGAGAAATGGATTATATTTGTGTTGGGTTGTAGATTCTCATGCATTAAGGAGAGGGGAAAAAAAGTTCTCCAATTTCCTTCCATTAGGTACTTGTTTATAGGGTTTTAAAATCAAATCTTCATCTAGTCCCTTCAGCACTGGCTGCCTTCTTCCTTCAGGCCTCTCGGTGGAGCATTTACAAGTGTTTAAATTGGCTTTCTTACCGTCTAGCAACATTTGTTGCAAATAGTTTTTTTTGTCCTGTTTTGTCTTATTTTTGGATTTGTCTTAAGAATGTCTTGCTGTCCTAAACACCAAGCTGTAGCAAGTYTAACAACCTATACTTATCCATCCAAAAGTTACCTGATGTGATAAGAGACCCCTGTACCGTGAAATCTGTTTATCTTCTGCAAACATGACTTTTTGTTTTTCTCCCTGAGTCTTTTTATGGCGTAAACTGAGATATCAGTTATTTCCATTTATTCTGTTGAAATAATGGAAATCGGTGTGGAGTCTGGAGCTGAACACTGCTGTGTGCAAGTGAGCTCTGGGGTTGGTGTGTCTTATTTGTATGCTCAAGTGAGGGACTGGACTGATATATTACTCTGCAGAGAGTAGCCTCTTTCCTGCRTATTTGGGCTCCCCTCTTGCTTTATGGACCTCATATGACCTGTTTGGTTCTGCACTGTGATTTACTTGCACCTTACTTGGGAGCCATTTCCATTGCTGAAGTGCCAGAGATGACCCAAGCTTGGAAAAGTGATACCTTAATTATTTTTTTTTTGGTCTGACTGGACATTTTGATGGAGAATTTTGAGGCAGGACAATGGATGAGTCTCTAAATATTAACATTTYATTGATGTTTAGCCTAGGATTTCCTTTTTCTAGTCACAGTTTTGGCATCTGTCCATAGGGAGGTAAATAAGGGCTTGGAGACAGACTTCAGCAGGAATAGCATTGAACTTTTAGATTGGTCTCATGATGCTTATTATTATATTGTCCACCATATACCTACTTCTTTCACCTAGTGAATACTCTTCTGTGAAACTTAATTGCTTGTGTTTATTTTGTGAATTTTGTGAATTTTGCCCAAATTCTTGTCCCTTGGTGCAAAATGTGAAGAGGTGGCCTGTATGAGAGAGAAGAGCTCAAACCCAGCATAGACTTTCCTGAATTCTCCTGGAGGGAGATAAGGATGCTTTCCAGTGGCCAGGAAGTCTTCYATTAACGTGGAATCCTTCACATTTCAGTGGTGATATACTAGTGCTGGATATTCAAATGTGTAGTGTGCTCGCTGGAAAGAGGGTATTAATGACTTGGCCCTGGACTCTTGCTGTATCTGATATAGACTGAGAGACTGTGCAGGTGAGGGGCAAAGCTCTGGATAAAATCTGGGGTTCTTGTGCTTTTCTTGTTAGTAACCTGGCAAAGGTAATATTCAGTCACATAAGGAATATGTAAGTTGTTGCAGAACTGGAAAATGCTGTGTTTTTAGTATAAATATCATATATCTGTTACAAAGTATACACATGACTGCAAATTTAAGCATAGACTTGCTGAAAGCATTTGCAAAAAGCCCCAAACAACCACCGTTTTGCTTGCAAAGCCCATGTTTGCTACATTAAAGCAATTCTTTCAGCCAACGCTCTACAAAGAGTTCCTATGCTCTTGCTTTATTGGATGCCAGTTTTCACAGGATGGTTTCCCAGTCTTTCCATATGAACCATATGAACTTTTTGCCTGTTAGATTGCTTGAACTGTGTGGTTTGTTTGGGGGTGTCGTGTGCAACATTTTCTATAGCAAGATGGGATTGAGGGAGGAAAGGTGCTGTCGAGAAGATGAATCTCATGGGGACAAGGCAAAGTGGATTTTAAGAAGAAGGATGCTTCAGGAGATAAACAGGTTTAGGAACTCTTAGGACATTTTGATTGAGCCTGCCAGAGCTGAAGACCAACTCTCATTAACTTTAATTGGACGTCTGTATTAGGTAGGTGACTTTGAAAATCTTTCCCTTTAGATCTATCCAGTCCTGGTTTTCTGCACAGAGAGTATTATCCTCAGAAATACATCTGGCCTCCAGATTTTAAAGCATCTTTTTTTTCCCACTAAGGGAGAAAAGCAGATATAAACGATGTTTATGGGATGGATTTGTCCTGCTCAGCTACTAATTGTATTTATATAAATTGGGTAATAAAGTGAACATTGATGTTCAGATATTCTCATTGGCACTCTACATTCTTTTGCACAGGAATACTTGATTCATGCTAATATAGTCTCCCAGCCAAACATTGATACTCACATCTTTCAAGAAACCTGAAAAATGAATGCTATAAATGGGGTTATTTGTTTGCTTAATGGTAATGAGACTTATAGAGAGCAGTTGTTGTGCTTTGGAGACCAGCAGTTTCCATAGAAAGATCTCTCGTTGGCTGGGACCGCGGGTGGTAGAAAGGTGGGTTTCTGCATCTGGTTTTGCTGCTGGGGATCCTTCTGTGGATTCATTCCAGGTTGCCTGCTCTGCAACATGGCAGCTCTCCTGAATGAGGACAAAATGCTTCCGTGGAAACCCCATTTGGCAAAATTTGGAAAGAGCAGCCGTGGAGCAGGAAGGCTGAGGGTTATGGGGCAAGGGGTGACCTYGGTGCTGCGTGTCAGGAGCTGGGCTGGCCGCTCTCCTGTGCTCGGCACTGGTTGTGGCCCACCTGGCAGGTTGCAGGCCACATTGGACATTATTCCCTCCAAATTGCACAGCCTTTGAGAAGGAAATGGTTGTTGCCTTCACAAACAGCATCATCTTGGGAATGGAGCAGCAGAATGCAGAAAACCGAAGGAATCCAGCCTGATGACCAGCCCTGGCATCCCTGCACTCGGCTGAGAGGATAAGGACACGCTGGGGTGAAGTGCAGGAGCTGCTGGCACGSGGTGACAGTGGCCGTCTTTGCTGTTTTCCTCTGTGGGCACTGCAGCCAACAGCTTTCTCCAGATCCATCTGGAATGCTGCTGCCTCATGCTCCACCATTGCTTTGTTGCTTTCTAGAAATAATCTTTATTTGGACCAAGCATAAGCTGTCACCAAAGATACTTTAGCTTCTCTCAGAGATGATACTATTTTAAAGGGCAAATAATGCCCAAAGCRGGATTTTGTTTTCCCCTTTCAGTTTACTAGTGACAAAATGATTATATTCGCTGCTATTTTTTAGTTATTTTTTTTCTCCTGGCTTTGCTGTCCCCAAGCTCACAACTATTCGGAGAACTCCCATGTGGTTTTGCCCAAATGCATGCAGGTGAGCTTTTAAATGCAAGCTGCTTGGGAGATAAATGAGGACTGGTTGCCATACTTAATTATGCAGTCTTCTGTAATGTGTCTTCAACGAGCATTCAGCTGGTGGGCAGTAATTATTCTTAGCATGCCCATCTGAGCAAGATGATGCTTTGGGAGCTGGATTTGAATCCTAGACCCAGTTTATTTTGGCGGCGCGCTCCGTAGCCCTTCCTCTTGGGGTTGAGGGGCTGGCGCCGCTCTGAAGCCACCTCCCTTGGATGTATGCAAGGGAAGGGCAATGGTATCCCTTTGTAGTCCATGCAGGGAGTACTGGCCTTGTGGTCTGAGGTAATGGATAGTTGGAAAAGCTCTTCATGCGTTTGAAATGGAAGTTACAATTCTTCAGGTAAGTGTCTSTGTCAGGTCTGAATGCAGCCCGGGAAATAGGTGGAGTTGTATTGTGTTTTTAATCCCTGTCCCATTCCGTCTGTTGTGTTGGTCACGCTGGCTGTTTTATTTATGCAAATAACGCTTAGAAGATGCTTTCTGCAAAGATGAGCTAGTTGTCTCTATGCCCATCTCCTCCCTCCTTTTCTGTAGGGAAGCCAAAGCAGGGAAGTTGAGCAGTAAAATGTTTTTGTGGTCCAAGTGTCTCTAACCAGGCATGGTAACTCCTGTGAAGGAAGAGGAGAGCAGATGCTGAGGGTCYGGATGCAGCGGGGAAACTGTTCACGCTGCCTTGATATTTTAATAGGTCCTCTCTGCCTCAGCATGATGCCATCCTTTGCCATCTATCATCCCCAACCTGGCTGATCCCTGAGGAAGTTCCTCTGCAATAACCCTTGCCTATCCAGCACGATGCCTGCTGAGCTGGGTGGGAGGCCAGGCAAGGAGAGACCCTTTGTGCCCTTTCCCTCCCCATGTCTGGTCTGCCCAGTGTTCAGGAAAGGAGTAGACTGGAGCAGTTCTTGCCCTGGGGAAACACGGTGTCCTCCGCTAGGTCATCCCYTGGAGGAAAGGGTCTTATGTAGACACAGCACAAGTAGTAACCGCAGCTCTTGAGAGCCACTGGAATTAATCTTCAGAGGCTGGATGCTAAAATCCACAACTCAGAAACAAAATCCAATCTGCCATGTAAAGATAACCTCTTAATTCTGCTTTAGAGACACATCTGCCTGCAGAGTATCCACACTGCTTGCTATTCCCCCTGCTTTGTGCTGTATTTGTGTCTTCTACTCCCTAATTGGGATGTCGCCTTCTCCTGTTGGGTCCACRGAAGGTGCAAGTTCCTTAAAACTAAGAGCTAATTTGCTCAACCCATTGAGACCCAAGTGACTAATTTAGGAGACCCCTGCTTGCATATGGGGTCTTGAGATTGTGGCAGTTGTCACGCATTATTAAAAGTGAGTGCTAAAGTRGTATAATTTTGAGCGACGTGAGGAAACAGCATGGTGCTGCTGAACTTTGCCATCCATGAAAGGTTATTCCTGCAAGGGCTGATATTCCATTTGCAGAAAGCAATTTGTAATTACACAGCAGCAGCAACAACAGTGATGCTAGGAAAGGAATAAAAAGGGAGATGATGACTGCATGTTTCTGGTCAGGAGAGGCAAAATGGCTGTAGCTCTGAGAATGTGGATCTAGCTGTCCACTGCTATAAAGGGGGTCAGGAAACCCTACGAGCAGAGCGGAGACTTGCAGAGACAACACTTCTGGTGTAGGAAGCCTGAAACAMGGTATGTAAAGATCAGCCATGTGAATGTGCTCCCTTGAAGATTGAATTAAAAATAGTTGCGTTAGTTCCTTGTTGATCTGGACGAGTTCTTTCCTCCATAGCAGGGACTCTAATCTTTGTTTCTCTGGGATTTGGTAAAATGGGTGGTAACTGGATGTGGAAAGATAGGAGATGGTTTCAGATGTTCCTAGCAGGAGGGAGCAGCGGTTGCCTTCCCATGCAAGTGCGTCTCTGAACACAAGGTGAATGTGGCTCCTGGCATTAGGAGTAATTACTAGCGTCAAGGAGAGCTGTGATGGGGAGATAAGGATGGGCAAACCAGCATGCTTTGCATAGGGGAGTCACACTATTAGCCTTTAGAGCCGAGCGATCTTTCATTTTTATTGTAATTGTGGTATCTCTTTAATTTCCTTGGCATAATGCACTTAATCCATAATTACAAAATAAGCAACCAGCCCTTGGTTTTGTTATATTCTCTTAATGTGAGAGAGACTGTGTTTTTATTAATTTAACTTTCTACAAGTTAACAGATTGCCATAAAGGAAAGCAGAATCTCTCAGCCAGTGCAGCTAATAGCTGTATTTCAACAACGGCCCCATGGTACATGTTGAACAATAACTACGGCTCCTGTGCCACTTGCAGTTTTTAATTGAATTTCTATCCCATGGATATCATGTCAGAGCCATTCATCTGCTCCACTAAGTCTTCTAATATTAAACAAGTTCTTCCAAGTTATTACTGTAATACAAATACTGCTTGATGGTTGATTTGCATTACATATGCACTGCTGCGGTGGGGATATTGCAGGGTAGACAAGTTTAGCTTGCATAGGCACAAGCAGAGGAATCTCAGTTTTGGATAGAGTTGCTCTGTGAATGTAGAAGCTGCACTTTCCCCCTTCTCTTTCTGTCTGGAATGGTTGGATCAGCTCTGCATGTCCTGCTCAGAGTGGAATACTCAGGTTGGAAAACATTGTTGGTACTGGTTTGTATGGCTTTGTGATGATCCTCTTGGAATCAGCAGTGGAGGTGCAGGTGGCTCAAACTGCCCTCAGGCTGCGTAGAAGTTGATCTCAAGTGTTCAGCCACAGGTGACACCCGGGAGTCATTCAGTCTTGGCACCTTGGAGTATAAATCTTCTTAAGAGAGTCTAGATTGCTATGACAAAGTCTTAGCTGCACACTAGCTATTCTGTGCTGGTTTACAACAGTCTTTATCTTAGCAAAGTTGTAAGGACCCCAAGAACATCTGGGCACTGGTATTTGGGGAATTACTGGCTTCTGTTAGAGCCATGAAGCAGCAGCTGCCTGAGATGTTCTAAGCACCCAAAGAAGGGCTATGAAAGGGGTAAGCTCTGCTGTAAAGGATAAGCTTTGCTTTATTTGCATCCTGCTTTCTGGATCTAACACCATTCTGGGAGGTTCATACGATAACCCCGTTTTTAGTATTCCTTGTTCGGATTCAAGCTACTTATAATTTCTCCTTCACYGTGAGATAGCAGGCAGCATTTAAGAGCATGTAACAAAATCACATTTAGTGTCTGTCTAGAAACTAAATTCTGAAAAACTCTGCCTCTCTATTTTCCCTGTAAGGTTGCAACTCAGATATTAGCTGGTGACAGCAATTATTGATGCCCTCATTAAGGGTGAGATCCCATTCCCAGCAGTGCTCTTAATATTTTTTTTATTCTTTTTTGCTGCAGGGACACTGATAAGTGGTTGTAGAATGAGATTTAAAAATAAAAGAAAGAAAGAAAAGATAGAGGGCGGGGGAGAAAAACCCTATATTTATCGTTTGCCCTCATCTGTGAGGAAGAGAGATTAATTTCTGAAAGTACTTTGTGCATTGGAGTTATTAAAGTGTAATCTCTGCAAAATAATGACGAGTAGCAAAAACTCATCCTTATTTATTTGCTTCATCTTCAACATCAGTTATGTACTAAGGTATAGACAGAGGAGTAACTTGGAGAACTCTTCCCTTCTGCATGCATTTAATATTGCCTTGAAAAGACAGCTGCTTTTTCACCATGTTATTCTGATTATTACAAGCACATTGTTTGAAATTTAGCAGCTATGTAGTAGCGGGGCACGTACAGGATGTAATATCKCTTTCCACATTCCCTCCTTCAATGATGACAGCACTTAAATCTCAGTATGAACTTGATTGATCAGTGATTGCAACTCATTACCATGGAAATAATTCCTTATTTCTGAATTAAGCACAAATAGATGTTTTGTGTGCGTGTGTGAAACGTAGTTGCCAAAAGGCGTTTTTGACTGCATGGAGTATTTTGGGTGATGGTGTTCAYGTAACAACGTTTGGAAGCGTGGGCGGAAGGGAAGGGATGAACTGAGCGAGGTTTGTTGCAGCTATATTTTTCTCCTCTAGTGGGAGGTGACACTCCAATCTGTCTATKTATATTGTCAACTAACTAAATGATGCCGGTCCACTGAGGTATTTAATTAATGGTAGGTTCTGAGGAGCATTTTGTGTAGAGACTTTGGCTTTGGATGTGATGAGAGGTTTTTCTCTCTCTGGGAGTCTAGTGGTACAACGTGAGCAGCCAGCGACACCCTGAAAGCCGTGACCCAAGCTCAGTAGTTCTGCATCTAGATGCGCTCCCAAGGACCTTCTGATTGATGGAGGTGAAGGAGGGAAGTTCTTCTCTGAGCTGTTGGCCACTCGTCGTTGTCCCGAGCACCTGCAGTGAGGCACAGAGATGCTCCACGTCATCACCTGCTGATACTCACCTGGAGCGAGTCAGGTGTCCCCGTTGCATGTTCATATGATCGCCACGCCATGAGCTGTTGGCCAGCATCTCAGTCATGACCGTAAGGGCATTTGTTAGAAATGGTGGTGCTGTAGAAACCTTCTTTTGTACCATATTTCATTTTCTCATCTGTGCTCAGAGTACCACCTGTAGAGATGGGCACAGGTAAACGTGCAGAACTGCTCCCAGATTGAGCATTGGTCAGATCCTTGTTGGTTGCCTTGGACTTATTTTCAAGGTGTTTCTGTTCAGCYTGCAGAAAGATTCATTCCCAGAATACTAAAGTTGGTGTTAAAATGGACCACGTGCCTTCTGGTAAGGCAGCTAAAAAGGAAATGGCTAGTGATGAGCTGCCACTACTCCCTAATTAATCACAGGCTATTACAAGCTACCTGCTAAGGGATGGGTAACCCTTTTTGCTGACAGTATCCCTAGGGTCTTAATGCTGCCCTCCAGGAGGGYAGCATCATGCTTCATTTTCTTATTGGCTTTTGAAGCATCAAGTTGGCTGGAATAAGGAAAGAAACCATTTCTGTCTTGCACTGAATAACATTACTAGAAAAAATTAAGTGCCATTGCTTTAAAACTGTCTAGGGGCTGTAAGTGAGCAATGCTGAATCAGAATACAATTAAAAATTGTCTCTGTGATTTAATGAGTTCTACTATAAGGTTTTTTTTTTTTTTTTTTTTTTTTTTTTTTTTTTTTTTTTTTTTTTTATGGATCAATAGAGACCGCTGAAACATGTGAGCAGCAGTTATAGTTAATGCATCAACATTTTTAGTCTGAAATTTCCACATTGGTGTAAAATTTTGTGGGAGTTGCCTTCCCTCAGCCTAGGTGATTGAACAAGAACAAAATATGTCAGCATACAGAACTCGGGAAATAAAAAACATTAAGGGATCGCAACCTCATAGGACATCTCTGGCAAAATAGGAGCTTTGCGGGTCTCCCAAGGTACCTGCTGATATCTTCAATATGACAATTCTGTTTCTTCAGGGACCTTCACAGTCTGCATCATGGACACCTGTGAGCTCGGTATTTTTCTCAGATAGCTAAATTATGGTTAAATCCAAGGACCTAAAAAAGAAAAAAGATTCATGGTGTATCTGCAAAGACAATCATAGCATCTTGGACCACCGTGTGCTCTCCCCTTCCATTTGCTTTGGTGACACGCAGGGTGCTTAGCTCTTTAGTAACTCTGTGTAGGTGCAMGGCTTGACTTTAAGAACCACTTTCTGGCCCACTTGCAAGGAACAAAGGCATAAGGAATATTAATGCTTGTGCTGCAGGGCCTAAGCAAAAAAATATACTTCTTCTAATAGCTGCAGGAAATGCCATTTAGCTAGCTTAGCTTCCACTAGAACTAATTCAGTGTTAAGAGGTTTAAGTTGGCTTTCTGACTCCTGTGAAGGCAGCCGATCATGCTAGAGGGATGCCTGGTCTCTTCCAGTGCTTCCTTTGCTGTGTCCCTCCGTCTCAACCTAAGCAGCCCTCCTGAGCTGGGATAGGCTACGTGTTTCCTTGGGCCCTGCCTACTGTTCCTTCATTAAAGGACAGTTATCCAGCCACCTCCTGGGGCACTGGCTGAGGCCGACTGGCTTCTCAAGCTGTTCCTACTTTACTCATCATCTCTCTGAAAGTTGTTCAATAGGTTTGTTCTTCCAAGGCAAAAGTGTTTTGTGTTAGATGGGCTTCTGAGTGCTGAGCACAAAAGATGGCAGGAAAGTAAGTTTTCTATCGTTAAGCCTGAGCCAAGCGTGGCTTTTGAGTGATATGAGGCAGTGAGGCCTTAGGGCATGGCAATACAGAGCTGGTCGATTTGTGCTTTCTGAGCTGCCCATGATTCAGGTTGTTCATGTGGGGCTATCTCAATGGAGGAGAAGCTGGAGTCCTGAGAAGCCTGAACTAGAGTCAGGCAGGAGTTCTGTGGTTCTCAYACTCAGGTCCTGAGTGTGGTGCCAGGGACCAGTAACCTCCGTGGGCTGCAGCCAGAGGAGTCGCTGGTGAGATACAGGTTGGCTGAGGTGAAGGGTGGACCATCCTGCAGGCTGGTTTTAGCAGCTGCTTTGGGAATTGGCTCTGATTTTTAATATCTCTGTCTAATAAGATGATGAACTAAGCTGCTTCTATCACTGSCCTTTTTTATCTGTATCAGTTTTGCAAAGATTCACCAGCAGTTTGAAAATATCAGTGCMCCTTGTGTTAGAGTGACCCAGGTTYGTCTAATGCTCCTATSACTGGTCCCAGACAGGCACCCGAAGGCAAGTTGTTGTTAACCCCTGAGCCCAGCCCACATCCCAGTGGGCGTGAGTGGATGTCAATGTTGGTATCCCCTGCTGTGAGATGGTGTTTGAACCACCCGTCCCCTTGTCTTGCAAGGGTGACGTGACCCACATCAGACCATTCATATTGCACAGCCTGGACCTTCTCTGCCGGTCTGGGAGGAGCTCKCTGCTCTCCCTTCTCCCACAGTAACACAGAATTTACTGATGGGGAGCTGCACGGCCTTCCCTCTGCTCTGTTCAATCCGCATTTAAGGGCAGCTTCTGTTTAAACATGCTTGATAGGACAAAAGTTAAACTGAACCTCTAGCATTTTTCCCAAAAACCTCACACTTAAAGCGCTTCCCTTTTTCCTACATAGTAATGCAAATTTAAGTGATTAGTTCATTAAGAGAATCATTACAGAAGTATTTTCACCTACRGTGATAAAAGGGAAAAAGAAAAGGGCCTGGAAATGATCATGTTTCTAATTATTAATCTAATTATTATCTGATTAATTAATGAGGCTTTGTCATCAAACCTGCCTTTTATCTCTGAGACTTTTAGGTGCCCTCTAGACCGAATTTCTTGAATGTGTCGTGGAAAGGCCAGCTCTGTGCTGAGTCAATCAGATRTTTGGAATCAAATTGCTATGCGGTCTTATCAGGGATGCATAAAGCACCTCTTCGGAAAATTAGGCATCAGAATGAGCAGCAAGATAAATATGTCAGATCTTTCAGACAGAACAAATGGGAAAAGAGTAATACTGGAGTTCTGCAGAGCTGTACAAATGTAATGCCAGTAAAAAGGCAGGAAAAGAGCTGCCAGGTCTACCTGGAGCAGACCAAAGGAAGGGGGGCCTGTGTGAAGATGGACTGTCTTAGCTTCAGATCACCCCTTTTTTATGGCACCTGAACTAAGTCTTGGCCTCGGTTGTCAGTGGCGTAGTAGCGTAAACACCCAGGGAAGGGAAGTGCTTGTCCTGGCTTTCAGAGAGCAGCTGTTTTGTGTTTCTTGGGATCTTGGTTTCTGTTCTTGATTCTGCCATCACCTGTGGAAATTCACCTCACATTTCTCTGCTTTCATCTTCTCTCTTCTCTTTGTAATGCTGGAGAGAATGTATGGCACAGTGGAGTCCTGCTCTTGTTTGACACGAATGTTGACGGTAGTACTTTTCTGTTAATGCTTTCCTTTCACATTTCTTGCATTCCAAAACACCTCGGCGTGTTCTTATCTCCTGGTCACTGAAATACAGAGCACTCCTATGTTGTAGTGAATGATGAATTGTGATCTCAGGCAGGATGGAATCTAAATACCACTGCCAGGTAGTGAGCGTCACCCAGGAGCAGTGCAAGCGATGCTGACCTGCCCTGTGCTAGCCAGGAGGTGGAATGGGCTGAATCCTGTCATCCAGCCCTTCGTGTCCAAAGTTCTCGCAGTGGATAAACCAAGGAGGACACCTCCCCTGTCAAAGGGAGGGGAGTAGGCGGGAGAAAAGAACATGTCGGTGTTCACGGACAGCTCGTTTCTCCCTCATTTTGAATTGTGAATCGCAAAGACTAATGCACAGCGACAGCCGATTTTGGTCTTGCCACTTTCCACTGCATGGTATAAATTGAAATTTATCAACAAAGGTCATCTTCAATTCTTTCAGATGTCTGGTGATGGGAGCTGTCATTAATCAAAAAAAAAAGGGATGTGTGTGGAGAGAGGGAAGGATATTGGTGTCCTAATAGAAACTAAGGTTGGAATTTTCCAGGTAGGATGGTGTACAATTAAAAACAATTTTTGAAGAGAAATCACTAAAACTGTGATCTGCTTRAACTTTTATTTCCCTGTAGGACTGCCAGTTTAAGAAACTTTTGAAGCTTCAGAACTGAGGGATTATAACACTAGAAGTACCTTATATATGAAAAGGGAAAGTGGATTTGTTTATTATTATTTATTTTTAATGTTCAGGGTTTGTTTTGAAATATATTTAGTATGTCTGGAAAAAAATCTTGTTAACGTTTTAGCTCCTAGACATCCACAACAAAAGCTGTAACTGGACTAGAAAGAGTAGTCACAGGATGAATGGAGCTGTGAAGAGGTTGTTAAAGGAGCAACTAAATAAATGGRGACTGTTCAGATAGAGAACCAAATATCCATGGGGAATATGGCAACAATCAGTGAAATCACACATGGCAGCAAGGGGCTGAATGATTTCATTCTCATTAAGAGCTAGCCCTGGGCTCTGAATTAAACTATTATGTTAAAGCAAAGGGAATCGTTTCTCCATACACCACGGAGGTAGGTTTTGGTGTTTATTACCATATGATGATTAAGTTGCCAAAAGTTTCCCTGTAGGTTAGGCAAATCTATGGAAGGAAAAACCCTCTGATGGCTATTGCATACAAAGGCATCATCTTCCATTTAGGAAGCCCCTGATGACACATTGCTGGAGCTTGGGAATCTCCATGAGGAAGCAGCACCATATGCTTGCCGTGTTCTTAGTCTTTTCCCCTGGCTTTTGTTATTGCCCATGGCATTCCTTACTGGGAYGGAGTTTCTGTTAGTGGTTCTGTCAGTGGTTACAAAATGTTTCTGACTCTGTGCTTATCCCAGTCACTCTGAAATCATGAYTGGATGCAAACAAGCCTCGGAACAGTTAGTGTTATAATGCTATATAATGTCTAAGGTGAGGCGATGGTGTTTGACAGTCACAGAATGCAGATGCTTGTTGCAGGTTTTGCTGGGTAGGTCGCTTGGAGCTGCCACACAGAGTGTCTGGGGAAACCTTGTTTGGGAAACATCCAGATGTCTGCCAGCTCCAGAGAGAGATGGGCTAGATCCATGAGCTGGATCCTCTTTGTTTACTCCATCACAGCCRTTTCTGATGGTGTAAATAACAGTGAGCACAGTCTGGCTGTGGGGTTAGATGATCCTTTGTGTGTGTGACCACCCAAGTCGGCCAGACCTGCACTGGGAATACTGCAGGCAGCACTACAAGCACCACTGCAGCATAAGGGACGTGGAGCTGGGGACAGGAGCTTGGCTGCCCGCTCCTCCGAGCAGGAATGAAGCTGGGGAGCAGCAGGGCGGGAGAGCCTGGGCTGGCGGAGGGGACCGCGCTGTGATGCTGCTGCTGCCTGCGTTGCTGCCCTCGCCCTGTGCCTCGCTCCCGGTGGCCGTGGGCAGCTGGCCATTCCCAAGCTGCAGCTGCAGGGCCGGCAACGTGGTCCTTTTCCAGGCATTTTGCTGCCCAAGGCAAATACTGACTTTGTCTGAGCTMCTGGACGGCCCTGGGAGAGCGAAGGTTGCTTATGTCTGTTGTGTCTAAATATGAAGAAAGCCTTTGGGAGCGGAGAGTGTTCAACCACAGACCAACCCCAGCTGACTATGATGAAAGCCAGGAAAGAGTCTGAAATGCTGAGTRATGGTGAAAGGGAATAATCTGCCTGGTGCCGGAAGACTTTAGAGAGCTGGAGCATGGAGAGGCAGCACAGGTCTCGAGTGGCACCTCTGACCACAGGAGCAGCACCCKGTGCTCCTCAGCATGGGAATAGCTCGAGGGTGCTCCGTGGCGTTGGCAATTGCTGCTGAACAGCTGATGTCCTATGGGTGAGGAGCAGCCCTYTGCCCTGTCTCGAAGTGGGACGAGCTTCTCCTGCTCTGGGCACTAGCAATGTCCTTGGCCAGTTACTCTGGCATCTACTCTGCTTCAGCAAGAAGCCATTCAGTGGTGCGAAGTAGGGTTTGTGTCCTGGGCCACTTGCTGTCCCTAAGGGTATTGACTCTAGGGCCAGCACTGGAGCCTAGGCAAGCTGGAGTCGGGTTTTGGAGGAATCTCCTCTCAGTTTTGTAGCTTCAGAAATTCCTGTATCTTGGGTRGGGAATACCTTCAGTTTGGTATAAATAGTTGGGAAGTTCAGTCTTCCAACAAATTAATTATCTTATAAGATTTGCTTTTCCCAAGGGAATACATAAAATCTAGTACCATCACAGGTCCAGGGAAGGCCTCGTTTGTTTATTTATTTGTGTGGCACTTTGTTATGCTGGATCTGGTCTTGCTTTATCCTTCTGAAACTGGCAGAGATTCCTGCTCATGATCAAGGGGGGCTGCTGGTTATATAACTAAAAAGCCCAAATTTGAAACRACAGAAGGTCCATTTGAGCCTGGCCTGAACACTTTTTTTTTTCCCTTGACTGGTTCAGTGTGTGCTTTGGAGTACATGTTATTTAAACTAGTAGAGTGGAGAAAAATATCAATTCCTAGTGGCATGTAGTGTCAAGCAGTTGCAAGGACGTGGTAGCTCAGAGTTTTGTCTCTATAAAGATGAACAGTTAGTGACGGTCAAAGGTTCAAACCAAGATTAAAAGCTGCACCAGAGCCGGTCTGTTCCGTGTGGGTCACTTCTGTGTGTGTGTTCGGGCTCAGTGTGTTCAAATGAGGCAGCCAGCTTCATCAATGCCTCAAAAATAGTTGTTTTCAAACTAGGGAATTGGGTGAGGGTTAGAGGGTTAGCAGCTTTGAGTGTCAGGCAATGCACTGGTTGATTAAATAAGTTGAAGTGATTAATTGTAGATGTCTGCCTTTGAAGAAAATGGGCCTTTACCTATGCAAGCTTCTAGGGTGGGTTTTTCATTTTTTTTGTTTCATTTCTGAAACGGAGATAATATTTCCCAGTATGGCCCTTGGGACTTTGCTAGTTTGAATGGATTAACACCAGACAAAAGCTTCAGGATCTCTGGATGGAAAAGTGCTATGGAAATAGTGTTTTATTGTGATCTCCTTTGAGATGTTTCTGTGAAGCTGGTGGTGACTGTCACGTCATGGTAATAAAGAAAGCCTCAGAGAAGCTAACGAAATAATGATCCTCCTTCTTTTCCAGCTATTCTTTGAAAGGGCAAATGCAATGAGTGATAATGGTTTAATGAGCAGGAGTCATTAGGGCGTCCAACCTGCATCTTTAGAAGTGAAGCATTTGAGGAGATCTGAAAATGACTCAGAGAACAAAACCAAAGTATCTCTGTGAGAATATTAAACTGTTATTTGTATTCTCTTTGAGTGCTGATTGAAACCAGTGTTTTCTTTCATTGGCTGCTGACTGATACATGGACAGTCATGGATGTGGCTTGTTTGGCACTTCAGCACTGTTGGAAGCGGGTGGCCTGAGGAAGCACCTTGGTGTTTGCCCTGCATCTGTTATCCTCTGCTCAGAGCTCAGTGTTACTCGAGGACTCCTGACCTGTTGAATTTGTATGTATTGGAGGCTTCATGCAGGGGAATTAATTGTCCTGAATTATTCAGTTTTATTAATCGAGCTGCTTCAATTTCAAAGTTTGCTGGAAGGGAAAGCTGCTGGGTAATTTGTATGGTATTGATGCTTGCAGAGGAGTTTGTGTTAAGAGAGAAAGCCTGAAGCAAGGAGCACCGCTGGCTGGGTGCTCATAAGAGGAAGGTTAATTCAGCTCATTTCAGGAAAGAACCAACTTAAAAAGAGTTGGGAATTGGCTTGAAAGATGTGCAAAAGTAAATGTGTTGGGGCCTCATGAGTAATAAAATAAAGCCTTTCACCTCTTGGGTTTTATTATTGGTTGATTCAAAGGCCTGAAACTAGCCCTGGCTTTGCAATGTGKCCCTTCCAGGGTGCTTCCGTGTGTCACTAGCTGCACAGAAGCAGCAAGGAGAGGGCCCGGGCTGGGTGAGGGCTCTGGTGTTGCTCAGGTTTGCAGGAGTTTCTGCTGGGAGCAGGGGTGACGTCCCCTGTGATGCCAGGAGAGTGACACGGACCATTSCTGTGTCAAGTGGGCAAGCACTTGACACGGAGGTTGGTCTTGGGCACAACCACAAGGCTTCTGATGCAGGAGGTTTGCTGAGCTTAGGAAGTTGCTGAAGGCCATTTCCAGGAAAAGTGTTGAATTTCAGAGTGTTCTTTAGCCACCCGTTTGATGAGGATGATTAAGGAGAGGAAGTCTGAGGCCGTGAACAAATTCGTATTTTAATAAAATATTGAGTTTGTCTGGTGAGGCTCCCTGTGATGGTCGTTCTCCATCTACCTGGATTTCCTTTACATGATAGAGCCTGTGTGGAGTTGAGAGCCGGGTGCTCCCTGCCCTTTGGGCACGGTAGGGTGGGCTCTGCCCAAAGGTCGGTGCTCCTAAAGCACCTGCTGTTGACCACTGTTTGTGCATGGATCCTGAACCAGAGAGCTGTTGATCTGTTCTGATAGGGAAAAGAATCCTGTTTGTCAGGAATAAACCGAGTATGACAACAGAGAAGAGCAAAAGGGCAAAGTTGGGTTTCGACAATGCCCACGAATGTGGAGGAGGAAGCTGCAGAAAACCCTCTGTGACGAAGCAGCCCTTTCTTTCCAGTCACGATTGGGTAATGCCACCCCCAGATCATCTGCTCCTTTGGGTGGGATTTGCCAGTGTGCGGGCCTGAATCTGTCTTTGTGACTCAAATAAATTGMATTCCTGGCATGAAGTAGGATGAGGGAGACCGAGGACTCAAGATGCCAATTTAGATGCATTTTTTTCTCTAGCTGTTACAAATCTGAGCTGCTTTTGGATCTCTAGCTCAAAGTCAAAAATCACCCTACGACAACACTGAAGTTGTTGAWTATGTGCTTAATCCAATTCCTTTGCTGGATTTGTTGGGAAATGGAGCTTCAGTGCTAAGAGCGCTGCTGAGATCAGAGTCCTCCCTTACAGATACAGCCACAACTGGCCACCAGCATACGAATGCAGCACCCCGATGTCATCCGAGATCTTCATAGARGCCCCATAGTTACCCACACACTGCAGGAGCAATCAATATTGGGACAGACTCTACCCAAAGGACTTGAGTCCCTTCGTCCTTTTCCTCCCAAAGTTCTGGTAACTACAAAAACTCTTTTTTGTCTCCTTTCTTCTGCAGGTCGACTGACTATGGCACTACCTACGAAAAGCTCAATGACAAAGTAGGCCTGAAGACTGTGCTGAGCTACCTTTATGTCAGTCCCACTAACAAGAGGAAGGTAAGAGAGAGTCAGCGAGTTGGTGGCTATAGAAATAAAGTTGTATTATTGTGTTCATCCTGGAAGGAATTATCATCCTAAAGTAAAATCTGTTGGAAATTCATGAGAGCTCAAATTTGTGTTCCAGATTCCACCGGTACATTTCTATAGAGTTCGGTAAAATTATGTCTATTTTGTCTTTTTTTGCTTGTTTTAATCAGAATGGAGTCCATAATCTCCTGCTGAATGTGCCCAGTCTGTTGTTAGAGAAATAAAAGGGTTACTTTTATTTGTTTCTGACTTAACTTTAAGCAGACTGAACTTGCACAGRCATTTCTGGGATTCTTGCTGATACTGGCCTCAGCTAATACAGCTTCTCTTGACTTCTCTGTCACTTTATTATTAGAAATGTGGGAAAGAATGACTTTTACTCAGTGTTTGACGCTTTTCCTTTTGTGCTTTCCTAGCCTGATGGAGGAGTTGAAAATAAAGATGTAAATGACATTTTTGTTGGTTACATCATGCAAGGGGGCTGCAAGGAGAATATGCCTGGGAGAGTAGGTGGGAGACCTACGACTTGATTTGGATGTGTAGGAGAGAACATGAGGTCGCAGCTCTCACCCCCTGCTCGCGCTTCCCACGTGATGCAATTAGGGCTGCGGCTGGCCCACAGCGCGGCCCCGGAGCTGCTACCCGGGGCCTTTCCCGTTTCGAATTAGCGTCTGTGCCGATGCAAAGGAGGGAGCGGGACAAAGGGCCTTTCAGCTGCCCACGGCAGTCGCTGTGGGAGGGCTGCCGCGTGGAGCTAATTGCTGGCAGGGGAGTTTCGGGGCTGGGAGTGTTGGGAAGTTTCAGCTTCCAAGCTGCCCATCTACCGCCTCCCTCGATAGGTTTCCAAAGTCGCATTTTGCTACTCATACTCTTTTATAATAATTACTGGGGTTTTTTTCCGTCGTTGGTCATTCCACAGAGATTTGAAGATTGATGTTTATTTCAGTGTACTCAACCTTAAGGCGACTGTAGCTCTGATTACTATAGACAGCCCTATGTGTGTGTTTGAGTGCATGGAGGAGAGGGAACCAGCAGTGGGCAGGGGTCAGCTTTTATTTTCCAATGCAGAAAAACTACCCTGACTTCTTTGTTCTGAGCAAAATGGAAATGAGGTATTTTCATAAAGAACTCTTCTGGCCTTTAAAAAAAGTACAAAGCCCATCAAGCCCCGTGCCTCCCCCTTAAATCCAATCCCGTGGATCCATGGAGCGAGCTGAAGAGTTAATTCTTGTTCATTCCGTTTCCAACGCAACTCTGCCCACCCGAAATCTGAGGCGAGATGCTCAGTTACAAGGTCTACGTCACTGGTGTAAGCTCTCCCTTGCTAATCAGAGTACTAGGAYGTCTGGTTATCTTCTAGCGACTTCTCAAGCTATCAAGCCCTCCAGATTTAGCAGGCTTATATCTCRTCATATCGTGACACGCAGAGGCAGAGAGCTCTCTTTACCTGCTGTTTCCTTGTTACAAGTAGTATTTTTAAAGGAAATTATTTCCGGACCTGCTTGTCTTCCCTCTTTGTCTTTCCTCTAAAAAGCCTTTCRAAATGCAGAGATGGTTTGTAAGGAAAACCCACAGGAAAGCAGGCTTCCAAATTGCCGGCTGTGGCAATGACTGTTTTTCCTCATTTCCATCTCTGCTGAATTTACGCCCGCTGTTGCTGTGCGTGGCTAAATGGCTGGTTTGCCCTGACCCGGAGCTGACTCTGGTGACAGGCARAGCAGTGCCAGGCATCCAGGTAGCGTTTGAAAAGGGCCTGGAGAAGGTGTCACTGGCTTGGAGTATCTGTGGTGTGTCACATTCGATAGCAGGCTTACTTGTGCATGCAAACCTTACAGGTTCATCAGGCTATTCGGCACGCAAAATACGTGTAGGTTGTAATCTTCCCCAAGTCYCTCCGGGTGAATATTGTATCAGTATCCCGTGGACAACCACCAGTAATAAATCCCAAAGCAGGAGGTGCATGGGTTGCATTCCGGTAGGGAAAACCTAGACAAATCCCTTGTCCCTCACAGGGTGAGTGCTGCCCAGTTGAACAAAAGGCAGTGATCCCTTGCCAGCCCCAAAATAAATCTCTGTAAGGCAATAAACAGTGGAAGGAAGGTGCCAAAAGCAACAGGCATGCACAAGGGCTGTGTGGACACGACGGGAGGAGCAGACCCTTGCCAGGCGAGGTATTTTCTCCTTGGGCATCAGCTCYCAGGTGCTGATGGGGCCCCACACGCCTCTCGGCTCCTGTCGATTTTCTCATGGTTTTTGCACACTGTTGCTAACGCTTTCTGCTCATTAGTGCTTAGAGGATTAGCAGTTACTTGGAGGAGGGGAAAAGCTTTCCATACATTCATTCCTAATTGATTTACTAGTGAGAAGGATAATTACCTCTCAGCTACCCTGCAGAACTATGGTGGGAATTACCTGTCAGATTTCTTTGAAGCCCCAAAATGCCTCTCTTCAGCTGCTAAATAGGAATTATACATTCAGCCAAATACCAGTTACATAAACATCTTTTACCTGAATTGTGGCATAACCCTGGGCTCAATTAAAGTGTGAGGAAAGAGGATTTAAAAGCTGCTCTTTTTCTTTCTTCCTTTTCTGAATAAAAGCCTTTTGTTTCCAATTTCTCTTTTTTTCTTCTTTTTCAAATTTTATTTTTGATGTGAATATGGAAAGTCGTTTTGTGCCTTTTTGCTGCATTTCAGTGTTGTGTGGTTCTGGGTCATGAGAGCGAGGGGGAGTCCCAAAAACAGCATCTTTACTTGTTGCGTTATAGGGAATGAGGCAGGGCCAAGGTCCCGATGGAGGGGTGAGCAGCTGGGTGAGACGTGGCTTCTGCTTGGGACCTAGGAGTCTGTGGATCGCTGCTTTACTTCCCTCTTCTCCCTCAAGGATGTTGTGTCTGCTGCACACCTTGTACACTTGGGAGACCTAAAGCCCCTCTGGGCGCGTTTCAGCGAGTCCTGGAGAGCATTGGAGTGTTTTCTCTGGAAGCTGTATGAGCTGTAAGTCTTTGAGCTTAACCCAGGAATGACTTGGTGGAATCCCTGAACCTGTACTGCACGTGGAGGTCAGACTTGGTGTCGTAGCTGCTCTCCTAGGCCTTAAAAATCTTTTCTCCTGTTGGATTTTCTGTTGCCACCCTCAAAGGTCACATCTGAGCATGTGCTATATAACATGGATAGCAAAAGCAGGTCTCCTGGTAGCTTTGTATGTTGTTGAGTTTCCTTTTAACATAAAAACTCCTCTTGCAGTTGGTTTAGGCACTCAGTCAACTGTCACTTCATGTTCCTCAGGATTCCCTCAAAGCTGCTTCTCTGGGTGTCTCCCATCCATAGCCAGAGTGCCCCAGCAGAGCACTGMATCCTAATCCCGTCTGTGCTGGGTCTCCTGCCCTCTCTTGTAATGTCCTCCTTGCCACAGCAGAGGAGAAAGGGCAGCTCAGGAGAGAGAGGGGAGGAGGTGAAGAAGCCATCGCTGCTATTCTCACGATGGTGAGTCGCTGATGGCCTCGGTTCTCCCTGGGCTCTGGGGCTGCTTGGCRCRTGCAGGCCAGGTGCAGTCCATGAGCATCCCTTGGTGGGACAAGTTGTCCCTGGCCAATATCAGTTCCTGCAGYTGGATTCGTAGGATTYGAGGATTCGTAGCCAAGGGAGAGAYRGGACCAGCAGTGAAGCTGGGGGTACCTGACAGGGGCAGGGCTGGGTCCCTGGACCCYGCTCYTGCTGCTGGACCCTCCTGCCTCTGCCCACTTGCAGAGTGGGGACAGAGAGCATCTGTGCATGGCAATTCCTAGGAGCTGCGAGGAGAAATTTGGAAAATGCCCCTTTCATTGGGTAATTTTTTTTCAGTGAAAMGAAGTGAAACTGCTGAACTTACATCTACTGTTCTGGCAGGTGCTTGGGCTGTTTCTTCTTYCACTTCCACTGGGGCTGGGATTTAGATCAGGGAAAATTTGAATTGYGCTCTCGTTAGTACTATGAAATTCCATGTGATCATTAGAGGCAGCAATTGGGCTGCTCTGCACCCCCGGGGGCTCTGCCTTTCTTCAGYGTTACTGCTCCGAGTCACGGTGGGAAGCCTGTTGTTGTGGTGCCTCCAGCCCTGTGGAGAGGCTCTAATCAGCAGCGACTCCTCCAGGATCCGGCTTCTCCTTGAGCGCATCCGCCCGCCAGGGTGCTCGGCCACGAGGCCACRTGAGGAGGTGTCTGCTGCGGCCCAGGTGACATGAGCGTGCAGGGGACACGTTGCAGGGAGCCCCGTGATTCAGCAGTGAACTTCAGAGAGGGGGAGCGTCCGTGTATGTTCCGCAGCGCTCCCTCCTCGCAGATTGAGAGRTGCGAAAAGCTGGGACTCGGAAATGCCACGTTTGGACTTAACCTACCCCACGGGTGCACGTTTCTGCCCTGTCTCGAGGCATGTGACAAAAAGCTGCTTGCTGGGTGGGAGAATCTCTTTCTGCTGATCTTTACTGCTGTTTGGGGGGCTTTGGTTGTGTTTTACTGGGCACGGATGTTTACAGCAGTGTGGGAACTGCAATTGTTTATTTCTTCCAAAGCATTAGGGAAAACCACAACACCTTCTTTGGTTTTAATATGAACATTTCTCCTGACTTTTTAATTTCCGCTCTGTCCCAATTTTTGTTATTGCTTTGTTGTTGATGGTACTGAAAAGATTTTTATTAGGAAATCATGTATTTTTTGCAAATATCCAAACCTGAAATTCCTTAACTACCTGCCCACACTTTAAAATAGTACTTCTGGGAGTGAAATGCTTTGAGTCTCGGTTCTCTGGCCTGGGCTGGTTGCTTCCTATGATCACCAGTGTCATCAATGGGGGATTTCTTCTTGTTTGCCCTTAGCTGGAGAGAGATACGTAGAGTCCTCCCAAGGAGTGTGGAAAGGAGAGCAAAGAGCAATCCGGAGCAGCTGAGGTGCTGCTCCTCACAGACACCAAGGTGCCATCTGAAGCCCAAGGACTTGCTGTTGAACCATAGATTTCTGGCATTATTTTTTCCATGAAGTGCTCTGTGAAGAGGGGAATATTCTTGGTGAGGAATCTGTTTACTTGAAAACCCATTTTCACCATTTTCACTAAACTTTTATCTCTACTCTTGGGAATCCTGCGGAGGTTGAGAGGAYGGAGTTAAAAAGCATTTAAACGGAGGGAACAAAAAAATAAAAGGGAATAAAGAGAATGACAATTCCAATTGACAAAATCAAACCAGATGCCTCTTGCCTGTGTACAGTGTTGTTCAGATGAGAAGTGGATAAATGTGGGGYCCTGAYTGAGYGTAAGATTTGTGATGGCAGCTCYGGTGTCTTAGACCTTCCKTCATAGATTTGYGTTGAATTCCAATTAGATACAGTCRTTTACAGTAGTCGTTGTAGGTGATATTGTGCTGAATTACAGAGAATTACCACCCAGAAATGGAGGCTTTTCTTCCTTATAGCGGAACTGAAGCCCAAGAGGTTTGATTTGTCAGCAGACCTTGTAGATAAGGAATGCAAACAGGAGCTACAGAGAGCATAAGGTGGAACTAAAGCTGTGCTGCCCAGTGGAAGAGCTTTGAGGAGATGGTTTTGCAGACTGTTCCCCAAATATTAGTCAGACTTGAAGGGCTGTCCCCATCATTAGTGCCATAAAACCTGAAGGCGGGTGACACCTCCCGTGCCTCTGTCCTCGGCCCAGCAGAATGAGACGTGCTGGGAGGCACTGGCGAGTCGGAAGCTCTGGAAGCCAAGTCTGGGTAGGTTTGTTTCCATGTAATTTTTACTTCTTTTCTGTTTAGAGAGTAATAAATTGGAACAAATGCGTGCTGATTGTAAGCCTCTCCAAAGGAATTCCTGAGCCTCTGGGCAGAACAGTGGTTCAGATTGGTGAGGTTTTTTTCTCCCCTCTCTCTCTATATCTTCCCTTGTTTGATCCCGGTGGGAGTTCTGCGACGTTTTATTTTCTCCCTGCTGCTCAGATGTGTGATGGGGCTGATGAAGCAGGTTCCAGCACTCACCTGGTGCTTGCTAACCCAGCCTGAACCGAGCTGCCATCCTTTGCCAGAGCTCCCATTAGTCATCTGCTGTTCTCTCTGCCCGAGACTGCAGCCCGAGCTGTCGGTGAGGAACTGAGCTCTGGAGTATCCTGAAGCCATTTGGCAGATGGAAGGTTTCTTTGGACCCTTTTTCCCTATTACTTTGGCGCTGTGATAAACAGCATGTGCTGCAAACTGACACTTGCTAGTGTGATCCCAGAGACCGTATYTATAACCTGAAGGTGGTGGGCTGAGCTAGAGCCATGGGGCAGGAGTAATGAAACTCTTTCTCTCCACCCTATCCCTCATCTTTCTTCAGCCCAATGAAATGCATTAACTGAATAGCTCTTGGCTTTGCAGCTGCCRTTAACGGGGACTAAATTACCTGACCTGGAAATTGAGTTGTCATCATTTCTTTTTGTRCCCCTTCTCTGGACTTGCTGAGCTACGTAGCACGTTCCTGGGCTTCTCAGCTCTCTGAAGAACATTTTGCTCCCTCCAGGGCTTTGGTGGGCAGGACCTGCCTGCTGATCCTCAGCAAAAGCTTCGCTCTGAAACACGTCTGGACCAGCTGAGCTAGCATGTCTCCACTGAAACCAATAGGTTGAACAAATACGGCTTTAGTTTGGTCAACATCACACTGTATTTTGTCCGGTAAATACACATCAGGGACYGTCATTGTTGGTCTTAGATGATTCAAATAGGGTGTAAAGAAGTATCCTTTTCCTTCACTTTCTGATGAGGCACAAATGATGCCTTAAGGTCACTCATAGTATCCATAGCAGTGTCAGAGGATGTGTGACTTGGTGTTAAATCTGCAGGGTTCAGTCTTAGGAGCTCTTATGCCTGGGATTCTCCCTACTTGTCTGATTAAGTTGAGCTTGAACTTGTTATCTCAGAAAAGAAAAATTTTTCTCTTATGTGTCTGCAGAATTGTGACCCGAAACCCTCTGAAATGGCATCTCTTGAAATATAAACGCGTTGTAATATTTGAAGTAGAATGCTTAAGAAATCTGTCTTTTCAAAGAGTTTTTTTACTGTCCTTTTTCAATTCAGAAAGTCACATTTTTCTCTGATCCTTCTGATCCTTCCTGGGCAGGAAATACAGTTTCGTGATGGTGGTAGAATTAATTCATTAGTGTTTTAGAAGTGGTTAAAAATCAGCAAATGGAAGTCATTGAGATGTTGAAGCAAAATGTTACCATACTCTTAAAACATGGGGTCTTTTGAATATGCTTAAATATTTAATTGTWATTTCCCTTTTTGAATGAAATAATTAGACTCATCATCAGATAAAGAGGGCTTTACAGATTAAATTTATTGCTCTTCGTAAAGCACGTTGAAACCTCTGGGTGGAATACATGACCAAACAATAGCTTACTATTTAGATACCTTTTTATTAAGGTAATACTGTGTTCAGTTTTATATTTATCAGCTCACATCACTGCAGTACCTGGGAATCCCTTTAATCCCTGTCCCACTGGTCGCTTGTAGACGTGGCCAAGCATCCCCCGTTGCGTGTGAACCTGGCGTGGGTGCCTCATGGCAGGTCAGTACTTCCCTGTTCTGGCTGTTCTCCTGAGCTGGGGTCTCGCAGGCTGTTTGCTGTTGTCAGCTTGAGCAGGACTGCAGGGTTTGGGGTTGTGTCTCTTTGGGGATCCTGTCATCAAGGGACCCTCTGCCCTGCCATGGCTTGGGGCTGGGAGCTGACATCTCAGCTGGCCTGTAGGCTCCTGTAATTCAGATGAATAAGGGCTGATTTTGGCAGGTTTAGGCTTGGCCACTTCTGACGAYGTAAATCAAGGAGAGAAAGAGAGGTCTTGTAGCATCTGCTGTCTTGAATGGAGCCACTTGCCAGCACGAGATGCCCCAAAGAAATTTTCCCTGTTCTTGGTGTGGGACAAGGTGGTCGTTGTACGCCCGGGAAGGCTGTCCTTCGGTAAGCATGGACGTGAAAACTGGAGGTTCTTGGGGCTTTTGCCATTATTTCTCTGAAAAGGCAGGTGCATTAAAAAAAATGCTCACGAAACCTCACCCACTGCCCATGTCAGCTGTTTCTAAAAGAAATGCCAAATAGATAATTAACAAAATGCTCACATATGGCATTTTTTAATGGGGATGGAGGGAGGGAGAGGAGTATCTGTTTCTATTTATACCTCTTAAACATGCTGCGCTGAAAGCCATTGTTTCAGTGTTTGCAAAGAAGGGAAAAAAAAAAAAATCCTATTTTATGAAATTCCAGAACGAGGGTTGCCTCTGTGCAGCCTTATGCATCTGTGCATTTCATCTCCTTGTGCTTATGCATTCAAAAAGCTTTTACTTGCATTTTCTTATAAGTTTCTGAGCTCATTTAGTAAACATTTGGGTAGTGCTGAGGTCAGTACTGAAAGCAAATGCAAGCAGGATTCAATTAATAAAGATAGGAAATGAGTGCTGTCTAAAGTGGCGCGTTATGGAAAATGTCTTTTTAAATAAATGACRTTTTAGTCTTCATAGATATTGTGAGTCGGTTTGATATAAAGCAGCCATGTAGACACAATGTATTTAAATTAAGAGGAAAAAAAAAAAAAACAGGTACCTGCTGTAGCATTTTATTCACCGAGGACTGGACTGTGATCCCGAAATCTCTGCTTAGCTGCTGCCTGGTGCACTGCAGGCCTGAGCTCTGCAGGAACCGTAGATGCTGTAACTTTGGCCTGATATCACAATTGATCATAAGGCTCCCAGGTGCAATTAGAGTCCAGTTGTACCAAGTCCTCTGCAGACGGATGATGGAAGTTAGCCCTTGCCTTGAAAAATGTGTAGTCTACATAAGGGTATGAGAAAATAAGGGGGAAAAAAACCTAATCCTGCTCTCATAGTTTAGGCCTCCTGAGTTGTAGGACATTAAAGGACACTACTACGGGACTCTGTTTTAATCTGTCTTCCCCATGCCTTCCTCTTCCTCTTTATTCTCTTCTCTCTCATTATTCTTGAGCGAGGCATTATAATAGGACCTCTCCCTACAGCTGCTGCTGAAGAAATGCATTCATGTAACTRATGGCAAAGTCTGGATGAAACTCACGCTCCCGCTGCGTAGAGGTGCGCTTGTCACTGTGGAGACATGGAGATGGGCTCTTTTCTCTGAACTCCATGCGTTATTCCTGTTCTTTCTGTGTGCTCTGTAGTGCAACGATCTCTGCTGCTGCTCTGCCTGGGTACTTCAGCCCTTGTCTCTGGAGCTCCTGGAAGCCCTTGTGGCTGGTCTGTAAAGAGAAGATGGGGTAAAACTGGAGAGGTTGTGGCCACAATGAGGTGTGAGCTTCCCTCATGGTGCCTCCTGGCATCCAATAAAGAGGTAGTTTGTTCCAATTTGGCCAACAAGCATTAAAGGACAGGTCAGAAGTTATAACATCCACTACCGCAAAGCTGCAATATTGTCACTTAGCATGACCATGGCTTTGGTGAAGCAGCCAGAGATGGGTCTAGAGCCCGGCGCAGGGCTGGTTTATGAGACTTCCTTCCTTTGCCCACCCCTCTCTACCTCTCTCTGAAACATGGCGTTCTCCTTTACTGCCGCAGCTCCAATAATATATTAATTTATGAAGTATGAAAAATGAAGTGGTTTTGAATTAACAAGGAGGGGAATGGTGCTTTGCAGTCGGCAGGATAATCAATCAATAGTAATGAGTCAGCATGTCCTGTTATTAAAAATAATAGAATGGGTGGAGAGCAGCCCTTGGAAAAGGGGCAGGTGGGTCCTTGCAGAGAGTGAATAATGCCGTGACCTTGGTCTTTAGTGATTGGAACTAATTTATCAGGACACAGTTGTTTTTATTGCAGGAATTTTTTTTTTTCTTAAAAAAACCCAAAACACATCACCCAAACCCAGCAATCCTGGGCAGAGCTGCTTTTTATTTTGTTTACTTCCAAACTGAAGAATAAAATAAAGGAACACAGTATTACTCATTGAGGTTTCATATATTTATTTATTTTTGGTAGCCAGGTGGGCAGGGCCTGGGGAGCATATTCTGGCAGCAGGAAGGTCAGGACACCGTCCCCATTTCTGCCATAGGCTCTGTGGCTTTGCCCAGGCTGCCTAATGTCTCTGGGCCCTGCTTGGAGTGACTCCAAACCACGCGCAGCACCCTGGGGCGCTGGTCTCACCCCCAGGGTCTGAGCGCTGCATTGCTCTGGTGCTGGTAACGTCTCCAGATGGAGGTCCCCAGAGCTCCGGTTCCGCTCTGCATTACTCCCCTTTGGTATCTCCCGTGCKTCTCACGTTTGCACAGGTGCCTCTTGCTATGTGTGTACGCTATGAATCTTTGAAGCCTTTCCGTGGTTGTGTTAGGAGCAGTTTTCCCTTTGCCTGGGCTCTATTTYAGGGAAACCTTTCAGCAGCTCAGAGCTTGCCTTTCGCGCTAGCTGTGGGTCATTACTCTTGACCCCATCTGTCTTGAAATGTCCTGCTGCTTTATATACAGGCACCAGTGGACCCAGGGAGTAATGACGGGGGTTTTCCCAGTGGTTCCTGGTAAACCCAGGCTGCAGTTTGCTCATCAGTCTGGGGAGCCAGCGCTTTGGCTGGTCCTCCCATGCACCCTGTCTGAGGAGAGATTCATACTGCTGTTTGTGGTGGTCCCACAGCTCTGTGATTCTCCGGTGTAATTGATGTGGTTGTCCCTTTGCTGGTGAAAAAGCTTGTCTGGCATTTTTTGCTTCCCTTGGAAAGCACCTTGTGCAGGGCTGACCATCATGATCTTGTCAAACCACTGCAAGCAAGCAGCGAGCCTGACACTGTCTGTGCTTGGGCTTTGGAGCTGGCACTAGGCGGGAAGGTGGAGTCGTTTGGCAATTTTGTGATTTGTGCCAATTGAGACTTTTCATCTCTTCCATCTCACCTTCCTCTGGTTCTTCAGGACACTGCTGTGACCAGGGCTTGGCTCATGTGTGTGCATGGGAAGATACAGAAGAGATGTGGCATTCCCAAGGCTATTGAGGAGTCAGGGACGCTGTTGAAATAGGACATAGCTGCTCTTATTCTTGATCCATGGGACAGTCATTTGCTTCCTTGGAGTGTAATCATAGGTAACGCTTCTACCATGAACCTGCAAGGAGTGTATGCTGAGAGGTAGTTTTGTAAATGTATTGGGGCATCCTGAATCCTGTTCCTAGGTCCTGAATCTTCCCTTGTGTTTGTGTCTTTAACACCACAGTTAAGGTGTGGAGCTTGCTGAAATGGTGGGTAGCTGAGAGCTTGATGCTGCGGTGCAGTGCTCTGCACAATCGTGATGTCTTGTAATTTTAACCCTTAATTCTTGGGCACTTCAACTTTCCATCGATAGAACTGGATGGATGCTGTGCTAGTTCCTGGGCCTCCTCCGGTGGGGGGATGTCGGGAAGAGAAATGCATTAAGGGCGTTGAGGGACACGGGGAATAGATGCCAGGTTACTAAATTGAGATAGATTGTTAGCATCTGGATRTGAACATTGGTGAGGCTGACTGTTGTCTGTGTTCTCTCTGCAATCTGACTAAAAAGCAGAAAAATAAGTGTGTAAGCACTAGAAAAGCAATGATGCATTTAGAATTGTATTCAGGTTTAATGGCCTCAAGGGAGACGCATAATACAATTTTATTTTTCGGAAGAGTCATGAAACACTCTACTGGCCTCAAATGAAATAGACTGCTGTATATGGGCTCCAGAAGTTTACCCCCTAGAGTAACTATCCATGCACATCTCTTTGTTTTCTGTAATGGGGCAACTACTGTGAGTAAACTTATTCCCACATGTGAAGTGTTCTCCCAAGTGAGACCTATAATCAGAGAAATGTTTTTGTATAAATGGCATTCTCCATTCCAGCAGCTCCAGTGCACACCGCCTTTCCTCSCTGATAACATTATTTTCTGTAACTGTTTCTGCTTACATGGTAAGTTACTGTAATGGTGAAAATTACTTTGTAGGTCCATGGAGAATAGCACAAGCRTGCATTTGCTCAAATAACATATAATTGTAACAGTGAATGATGATTTTTTTTTTTTTTTCCTCCTGTGCACACAGCCAGGGATCAAAGCTGTTCCGTGCCGGTGATTACAAACTGGTGTGCTGGATGTTGCAAGAGTTAGTGCTTCTCTGTGCAGTGCTGCAGAGACTGAAGAGGCATCAAGCACAGCTAGGCTATGCAGAAATACCAGACTCCAGAGAAAAGAATGCTGTAGATCAGAAGCTTTACATTTGTCTTATATCTCACCAGCCAGGGATCCCTTCTGCTTCCTATCCAGACCCAGTCATGGTAGGCACGATCAAACTGGATATATACCAAACCAGCTGTAAAAGGAGGGTGGTTTTAACTTATTTGGCTGTTCACGGAGGGTCACTGGGCATGAATCAGCTGGGTTGTGGAAGGGCCTTTGGGTGAGGAGCAATCTCAGCAGGAGAGCTGAACAGGAGCACTCCAAGAAGACCCTACAGCCCAAGTGGCCAGAGGACAGTCAGGCTGCAGCGTTCACAGGACTTGGCTCTGATGGTGTGAGGGGGACCGGAGGAGAGGCCCCTTCCAATGTGCTGGAGGATGTGCAGCTCTGACAACGGGATGGACTGACTTCGGGTAGACTCTGCCGTGCTGTGATAACGCAACGGTTTCACAGCTGAGCACGTGGCTGTTGCCAGTCACTCTTTGCCAGGTCAGACACATGCTTTTTGGATGGCGTCCATACCCACTGGCACCTGAAATTTAACAAGCAAGTGCTCGCAGTGCCTTGTAATTAAAAGTGAAAAGTACATGTGTCCGGTGCCAAAAAGACAAGAGAAAGCTGGGAGACATGTTGTGCTGACCTGCTTAGCAGTAAAGCAAAGATGAGGCGTTCTGCTTTGATGGGTCTAATATGATGACTCCTCTGCATGCAAATTGGATCCAGCCTGGGATTTGGCATTGTGGGCAGGTTAGCACAACAGCCTTGGAGCATCTGGGTACTTTTCCCAACTCTGTTTTAACATAGACCTCAGAGCTGTGATATATTTTCAGTTCTCCACTTGCCAAGGAGGATGGCAGAGTGGTTTTCCTTGAGGGACTCTTGCTCTGAAGCCAATTTAGCCTTCATTTGCTCTTGATCCTCGGGGCATCTTGCAAGGTGCATCTGTGCCCTCGGACAGCTGCTGGAGGTGGTAATTAAATGAGGCCCTCCCTGTAGGGGATGGGGTGTGTGAGCTGGGCATTCTGTGAGCTGTTTGTTCTGGTATGGCAATTTATGGAAGGGATGACTACAATGCCGAGAGCCTGTTTTAATTCTGTACGAATTAAAACATATCATCTATATAGATATAATTAAATATGAAAACGGCGTAGGTCACAAAGATTAACTAGGCTATTCACTGTAAGCAAGGCTGGTAGACTGATATGCATCCCCGTATGGGTGAGAAAGTGTTGGTGGTCAGTCTCATGGTTTCCTCAGTCTTTCCTGTATCTCCATCCTCGTTTGTAATTGCAAGAAGCCAGGGTAAGCAGCAGCGAGGTGCTGCCATCTCCGACGTATACTCTTCCTTGAGTTAACTGCATATAGCATATCCTGGGACTATGTATAGCAAAATTGTGGACAGAGAGAGTCTTAATGGAGGATACTGGGATGAGATTTGACTTGAAGACTCAGTGGGCTCTCTCATTCCTTATAAGATATTGGAATTGCATGTGGGCAAGCAAAGGACTAAAAGTGGTATCTTACACCTGGTCAGGTCTGAAGTTTGGAGTGGGGCCTGGGGCAGGTCTCAGATCCCACTGCACATTCCAATGCAGATTGAACGAAAACAGGAACCTGATTTCTACCTTAGTAAGTGGAAAATTTTGTGAGAATAATTTTTTTCCAGTCTTCATGTGATTCCAAGATGTTGAAAACTTGGAGGAAAGCTTWCTTTACAGCAAGTTACCTGTCACAGGAGGCTGCTGTTCACTGAAGTTTCGTTCACCTGAATTCTGGGTCATTGAAGGTAGTAGGGGGCCTCTAGCTGAGCACATTCTTACCATGAATTTAGCTGTGACTAGATTTTCACATAACTCTGAACATTTAATGGAAACAAATGTGTCAGCAGAACTAAACAGTAACTGGAGAAGTTCAAGGCAGTATAGCTAGGAATAGAGAACTGTTCCAAATAAATATAGTACACTCTAAGACAGTTCTTATGCAATAATTATAGAATACTCTACATGGAAGACACTAGAATATCACGCTGAGCACATTTGTTTTCATTTCACAGCATATTACCTTTCACTTGGTCATGGTACTCCTTTTTTTTCTATTCTTTATAAATGGCAAAATCCTTTACGGGGAGGCATGGGGCTTGCAGGCAGCCTGGACCAGAAGCACGTGCTCTGATTATTCTCTCAGGCTTGCAAAGGTGGGGACCCAGAGCTGGAGCCTTCTGCCTTCAGCATCCAAGATCTGTGCTCTCTTCCGTGCAGTGGGATTCTGCAGGATAGAGGTTGGTTGGTAACTGCAGAGAAGTCCCAATGGAAAGGATGTTCTGGAGAGAGGTTAGCCTGAAGTACCTGAAAGCTCTTGAGAGGGCTATTTGTCTCTCTCTTCACAGTACATTTCATGCAGACCTGTTGCAAAAGTCTCATGAAACTCTCTTTCATTGCTCGGTTTCTGTGGGTGTCTGACTCATTTTTCATTATCTGATAATAAATACAGTAGTGAAAGTCACCTTTAACACTTAAAGATTGCTTGGATTTTATGAGATTGTATTGAAGTGAGTGCCAAGGTATAAAAAGCCTTATGGTTGAGGTACTTTTATAACGCATGCTTCATAAACCCTTATAAAGTGAGTGCAGTGCACTTCATCCTGTAAGAATATGTTGTTATGGTTCTGAGAGATGGTAATCTGATGATATATTCATTAATTAAATCTGTTATTAATGTTAATTTTCAGGCAATAAGAAGCGAAGTTACAAGAAGTTGGAATGGGGCAGGTCCAGAAGATTTAGCCCTCAGGAAAGCTCAGCRCGTCTTCACTCTTGACCGATGCCCGCAGGGTGTCCTTAGCATTTTGAGCCTTGCAAACCAAGGCGTAGGCCCAAATCTGGCCTATTCATTAACACAGGGGATTGCAATGACACTTCTGAGACCCAAAGGGAATAATAACATGGAAGCTGTTGCCCTCTGCACGGCTATTTTATTTACTGAGTTCACCTTCGTCGTAGCTGCTGCTTGCTAAGGAATGCCATGGGGGTGAGAGCTGATAACCTTCTCATCCACCTACGTGCTGTCCTGCAGCCACTGTTGGCACATTCTGATGGAGCACGAGGGAAGATTTCTTCCTTGCTGAACTCGTGTGCGAATAAATAGGGCTTCTCCCTAGAGCAGAGTTTTTTTCACTAATACCTTCAGGGTCCAATCTCAAGGGTGTTTTGTGACAGCAGCATCTTCTTGCTCAGCAGAGCTTTTTCTTGGCTGACTGATGTGCTCRTCTCGGTGACAGTTTGGCTTCTGATGTCAATCTATCTCCAGAGCAATGAGCGGGTGTCTAGCGCTTTCTGTGCATGTTCTGCAAAAGCCTGTGCAAAGCTAAGATGTGCTTTTTACACCAGGGCAGGATGCTGCAAGGCTRTTCTTTAGCCTAAAGCTCATTTTACATGCGTGTTTCTTTTGCTGGATAAGTAGACAGTTATTTGTGACATTGTGTTTTTATCTCAGAGTGGTTCGCACTGGTTTAATGAACTGAAGTTTTTGAATTGAACTAGCTCATGTTGGGAAAAGAGGAAAGAAGGATGAGATTTTTTTTTGTCTGCAATGGGTTGCCTCTGTCCTCCAAGGGACTGGCACAGAAGGGCTTCAGGGATGCTGTAACTGTATTCTAAAGAGCTTGATATCGTGCATATGTGTCTGAGGGCATCGTTTAACCTGCAGACCACGTAGATTGCGGTAATGATGTAGGAGAGGGAGAATGGGAAGAGAATGAATAACCAGAAAATAGCCAGTGGGAAATTTGAAGTGGTCAAGCTTTGCTCTGAAATGATTTGGTCAGGAAAAAGGTAGTTTTTCCATAAGAAGTTTCCGAGCTATTGATGTTTGAACATACTTTGTTGAACTGATGTTTTGAAGGAAGAGGGGGGGAAAAAAAAAAGATTTTTGTATCTCTAAGCCTTTAAATGTCATTTCACTTTGGTTTTTCAGTTTCAAAAAGATAAAAGGACATCGTAAGTCCAAACAAAGCAAAAATCCTCTGACATTTCAGCAAAAAGTGTTGAAACTCTTTGCCTCTTTAAATTCAAAGCTAATGTGAAATTATATGGGGGAGCAGACTTAACTCCAGAGGTCCTGTGGGATCCTATGATGCTGGAAATGTTTTAAGTCAAAATGGGAAAGGAAGAAAAGCTTTTTTTTTTTTTTTTTTTTTTAAAAAATCATATTCATATTTTCCTACTGTCAGTTTAGATATAGTTGTATCCACGGTAGAAATATCCTATGTTAAAAAATCCTGACTGACTTTAGAGAGGACCTCGTGTGCTCTTGGGCTGAAGGTTTAGCAGGAAGAAAAGCCTTCTTTTCCCTTGTAAGCTGAGCACTTTCCATACAGCAGGCGCCGGGAAGCTGTACACAGGGAACCTTAACGCTGTGKTTTTGCAGCAGTTTGTTGCAGAAGTGCTTTTTCAATTGCAGAACAGGACAATGTGGTGCCACAGAGCAAATTGCTCATAGAGTGCTAAGGAAACGGGATCCTTTGTAGCGTGGATCCTCGTGTGGAGGCCTGGGTGGTTTGTAGAGTGGCTTTCTTTTTTAATGTTCTGTTTATTTCTTTTTAAAAGAGCACTTTATATTGGCAAATGAAAATGTGGCWGGGAACTCCAAAAAGGGCCATTTATGAAAAGTGCATTAAAAGTGAAGAGGAAAATCAGAAGGCAGTACATAATGGTTTAATGCTATCTACTTATTTCTGGGAACAAAAGGCATTTATTTTGGACCTGTGTCCTTTATTCATTTACTGTGATGCTTCCAGCTAATGTAGCTCAGTGGTACTATTGCTGCAGATATTGTACCTATAAAACTTCTCGGTGCTGATTTAAAGAGATGCGCTCTGGTAATTTACAATCAAAATTTATGTTGGTTGGAAAAAAGTAAAATAAAGAGATTCAATGAAAGCTAATATTAATAAAAAATGCCTTTTATATGGTGGGCTGTTTCAGTTTTTGGCCAGAGGCATTTTATTAAAAGATTTGGCTGCATGTAAAGCAGATCTCTTGTGTGGGGAGAAGACGGAGCAAGGCAGAGCTGTGGAACCTGCTGCTTGGGATGCAGGAATGGCCAGAGGGTCAGGGGTGCTGCCCCTGTGCTGGGCAGACCTGGGACGTGAATTGTGAGTCCAGGCAGGCAGGAGCTCCATCCTTCCGAAGCTCCAAGCCAGGGAGGGTCTCGTGAGCGCTGTGCCCATGAGATGTGGGCGAGCTCGTTGGCTGGTGTGGGTCAATCTTCAGCCTCTGGATCACAGTGCTGGATTTCACTACCTTGGAGCAGAGGAAGGGGAGTGTTTGATCATCTTTATTCATCTGCCTGGACATACCCTATGTGAAAACAGCGCTAGGAAAGGAATACAAATTAGCTGAAAGGGCACAACTGAGTTGCTGATTTGAGTAGCAGGAGCTCGGCTTCTCRGATACAAATCCTGCTTGGATTTTTTATTACATCAGCCCCACGACCTCTTGAAGATCTGTTTAACCTGTTGGGGTTAATGTTGTTCTTGCAAGCAACTCGGTGATGCCTCCAAAGTGTCGYCCTTTCCTGCAGTTAGGCTGGACTGGAGCCCGTTCAGGGCAGCTCTGCATATGTTGTCATTGCCCCTGAATCTCCTACTTTAGCACTGTGTGGTAGCTCTCTAAACTTACAAATGACCATCCTCAACTGGGCTGATGATAACCTGAGAATCATCTTAGTCCCATAAACATTCATGAAAAGATACATATCACATACCAGCAATCTCTTTGCATTCGCCTCSCCTGGGGTTACCTACAGTTCGGTCAGATTTCTGATTTTGGCTTTGCTTTGGTTCTTGCTGTTCGTTGCCAACCACGTTTCGGAGGCCAGACTACACAGACTCGGGAGGAAAACGGAGCTGGTTTAAACCATCTCATCTCAAGTGCGTTTTCAAGGACTTCCCCTTAGCTGTAATCAATCCTGTTTCCCCTTCCTCTCTCCACTTGCATTAGAGAAAGCAACAACTGAAAATAATATTATATATTCTAGAATGTAGCAAGGTGAAATGTAATTTCCTCTTTAATAAAGGCTGCCATTTAATTTAATATTATAGAAAATGATTAGATCTTAAAACCCTATAAATTACATTTGACAACTCTCTGGTGCTCCTTTGCTGTTCCCTATGGCAATTATAAATGGCAACGCAGGGTACTGGCAGAAAGGCTCCTTCTGACTGGAGTTTGTTTATTGGCTCTTAATGAAAAGCGATTAATCTAAATCACTCCGAGGGTGGATCCTTCGCCCTGGCCCCATAATAAGAAGTGGCAGTTTCAGGCCTTTGACAAATGTGCTACWATTTCACCTACCAAAAGTTGTCCCTCCTTCCAGTAGAAAGAAGACAAACAATAATAAAATAAAGCCAAGAGCCTCCCACTGTTATCGCCCTGCTTGCTATGTCTCTGTGTCAGAGATAGCAAAGCCGCAGACCGGTCCTAGCTGCAGAACCAGGGACCTTCTGTTTTGTTGCTCTGATTGTGCTTCCCGTTCCTTCTCCTGGAAGGCYGCTTGGTAGCGGAGAGGCACCGATGGCAAAAGTTGGTTCTCTCCATGTGGAGGAAACGTTGCAGGAGTAGCTATCAACACTGGGTGAAGGCAGTGGGGGCATCTGATTGAGGTGCCTACAGCAAGGTGCAGATGTCCATCTCTTGCTTGCTTGCTTGCTTCCTTCTTCCACCAAGGCTGCCTGATAAATTTCCTAGCTTGGTGGCTTTACTGTTTCATCTTGCAGCCCCTGCTAGGCCCCCCAGGAAGCAAATTGCCTGGATTTGTGAAGCCTCTGATGGGAGCAACACTTTCCTCATATCATCTGGCTCTTTCTTGCACTACCCACTGCTGTGTCATTGACCAGATGTGAAAGGGTAGAGTGGATTTCGTTGTGTTGCACTGACTGCCTCAGTGCAGCAGCACTTAACCCTCCCCGCTCCATACTGAGGGCAGAGCACTAACAGTGACCTTATAGCACATGGTGTTATTACCTCTGTAACCTCCTGGGACGTCAGGTAGAAAATCTCTTTATCCCCCTAGTAACCTCTCTCTTAAATGTAAGGTCCCTCTGGAATGTTTTGTTATATTGGCAATCYTGCATCCTTTCCTCATTCTGCAGATGCAAGCAATTTTTACTAGGAAAGTATATTATGATTCTCTGTCTGACACAGGCAGTGTGCTTGGATGGACAGGGATATACCTAGGGGCCAAAATGCATTTGAAATCTTAAGTCAGTAGTATTAGGAAAAAAAAAAGAGTTAAAACAATAGGGAAACCATTCTTGTTTAGCTCAAAATGAAGTGTRTGTGTTGATCTGATTGGAAAGAAGAATCATATCAAAGGCTCTTGGTGGAGACCCAGAGGGCCTTATTCCCAAGGCTTGTTCCCAAGGCACTGCTCCTCCTCCCGGAGTGTTTCCTATTTCCCGTGCTCTCAGGGCTTGTTCTTCTGGGCGAGCAGTGGGGACTGCTTTTTGGGGCTGAAAAGTGATATTTGTGAGATACTGGAGGAGCTCTGAGCTTAATAAGCTAAATTCATAGAGATGGCCTCACCCTGTGCCAATGTTCAGTTTTAGTTTTAATGGACCTTTCCTTTTAATTTCTTGCTGGAAAGGATCAGAAACAAACCGAAAAATGGCTTTGAAGCCTCTGAAACAGATTTCCTTTCTTGTTACGATGCATGTAGTTCATTACATGGGAACAAATGTTTAAAAATTAGCTTCAAACTTGTATGCATCTCCTGTTTTGTACATTAAATCTGTACATGAAATGGATAGGTAGTTTCATATTTACAGGATACCAAGTTTCACTGTGTGACTGAGTAGAGCTAATGAGGAAATTAAGATTAAACAAGTGATGAATATTTACTATTATTATTTTGCTAGTGCAAGAGTCTAACACACCAAGTCCTCTTAACTGATTTGCTGTAATTAAATAATTGCTCTCAAGTGTTTCACCATCACGGTCTTGTTGTTGGGACTCTTTAAGTCGGATAAGAACGTTTGCCTGGACATGGCCATGCAACCACACTGCACTGAAYCTCAGTTTTGCAGGTAGCTGAAAGGCAGGTTCTGGTGCTGTTTTCCTGATGAAAACCAGTGTCTGTATTTGTTTCAGTTGCTCTATCAATAGCCTGCTGTGTTAAGCACAGCTCTAATTTATTTCCCACTGTTTGCCTTTATTTTATGGTGCTGGCATTTGCTTTAATGTGATGTCGTTTTCTCCAGATGTTAATAAGATGGTGTTAATGTTTCCCCAATGTTTTTCTTGGTAACATTTACCTAGAGCGTGGCATCTGATAATACGGAATCAGCCCAGTTTRTAATATTGGCTATAATTTTCTAATTAAAAACAGAGGCGCAAAAGTGTTTTCCTACCTGTACAAATTGAGGTCATATACTTGCCTGCGCTTGGGGAAAATTGTTTTTGTTGAGTATCAAATGAACACGTAGTGCACAGATTGGAAGTGTGATATATGAGATGATGTATCTGTGTTTATACAGACACATGTGCTCCTATACACACACACAGCTATTTTTGGAYAAAATAGTAATAAAATGAAGAAAAAGAATCACTGAAGCGATCAATAAGTAAGTTGCAAAAAACTGCAACCACACTAAAAAGAACAAATATTTGGGAGATTGTATGAGCTGTTAGCAATATTCTGCATACATCTAATAGGAATCAGTACAGTATAGCCTCACCTTTAGATGGCATTGGGTTTCACTTTTCCAATGACACTCTTTTCTTTCCGTTTCCCCTTTAGATCATGCTTCTTAGTGACCCGGAGATTGAGAGCAGCATACTGATCAGCTCTGATGAAGGGGCCACCTACCAGAAGTACCGGCTGAACTTCTACATCCAGAGCTTGCTCTTCCACCCCAAGCAGGAGGAGTGGATTCTGGCCTACAGTCTGGATCAGAAGGTGAGCCATTAATTTCAATTTCAGTGATTATTGAGGCATTGAAAAAGGATAGTGCCTGGAAACTCCCACCTCCAGAGGTGGTGAAGAAATTATGGCATTCTTTGCTGTTCTCACCTTACAGCCGTATGTGCAAAGCTCATGCAGTGACACCAAAGCAGGTTCACTGAAGAGATTGGAGCTGATCACTGTGGATATGGAATCTTTAGTAATGGTGATAGTAGGAAAGATGAAARGGAGCTGAGCTTTGACATGACAGGTGGAGCTTCTCTAAAAATCTCTTGATGTATAGGTCTGAGAGATTGCYGAGCTGTCTTTGAGAATGCAGCACTCTGAGGCTTAGGGGTCAGTAACAGCGGACTGYAGTGGGCAAAGGGATGTTCCTTCTGCTTGGAAGTGAACTCGATTAATCTGAATAAATAGCGAGTAGTAGCAGCAGATGAGGAACTTTCTTGTGCTCCTTTTGAAGTCACTTTGCTGTGCCTTGTGTTAGTGAGACAACTCTTCCGTGCGTTACTCTATCCTTAGCAAGCCTGCTCTTTTATAGCACTTGTCTGTCGTGAAAGATGCCATGCCATGACCTGGAAGTGTTGGGGCTCTGAAGGATGCACTCCCGTTGGAAGCAACAGTGCAAAGCAAAGGCACAAACCACATGATCCAGTCACTAGTCCTAGAAGACCTGAAGCTTGTCAAGTTTTTCTCTCCCATCTCTGTCAGCCACAAGCTGTGGAAAGTAAAAATGTGCTGAAGAGCCACTTCACATTTTTCTCATTAAGCTGTCAAGTGTGTGTGTGCATTTTGGGTGAGATTTTAATTCCTAGCATAATTTTAGGGATTTGCTAAACTAGTCAGGCTTGCTTCMCTGCTGTACGAGAATAGTTGCTAAATTTTGAGTCTCTTGTGTTTGACAATGTTGCCTTTGAAAGGTTAGAGCAAATCTCTGCCTGGATAGTTGTTGAGAATGCAGTTGAATAAATTACATAATCTGCTGCACTTCCCAATGTAACCTTTCCAGCCCCTCATTCACAGAATGCTCTGGTGTTTTGCAGTAATGCTACTGATGATGTCTGAGTGACATTTGCAAGCACAAATTTATTGTAAATAGACCCCTCTCATAATATCACATACTTTATTGCATGGCGGAGTTAGTCAAATGTCAAACAGGTTTGTGCACTCAGATGTTCAATGCAACGGGAGTTTTGAAGGAGGCTAGAAAGACCACTCTGATGTCCTTGAATGGTTGGATGACACTTCTAAACTGGAGGTAAAAATTGTAAATGGCACTAGTGTTTGTACAGAGACAGCCTGAAAGAAAGAGACAGCTGATGAGGCACATGGGTGCGAGAAGCATGAAGTGCTGAGCGTGTTTGCAAAGAGATGCAGCTGCAGTGAGCATGGAGCATCTGCTCTTGGGATCGAACAGCCTGGTTCTATTTACGGCGCTTTGTGGTCTTTTTATGGCATGTTAGTGAGAAAAGGAGAAATCAAAGTGTGCACTGTGCACACGTGCTTGCTTGTGAGGTGGTGGTTATGCTCCCCCCATCCAGAACCACAGCAATGGCTCAGGAGTATATTTCTTTTTTCCTGCTCCTTCAGTATAATGCACGTGTGGAGAGTGTAGCCACAGCTCTTCTATCCAGAAAAGAGCTACGGAGAGCGAAGTGCGAGTTGGAAATGCCCTGAGGCTGCTTGCATTTTATCCCAGGAACTGAACAAATTTGTCTTCAATACAAGGGCAGAGAGAGGCGAAGGTAGTCTCGGCTTGCTGATCAGATAGAAGTGGATCAACTGGAAATAAGAGCTTGCCTTTGTGTGTGCTTTTGCATGCAAGTCACACTCGTGATGCTTTTCTTCTGGGATCCAAGTAACAGTGTTCAGAGAGACAGCCTCAAGTGTTAGTTAAATGCTGATCCTCGAGTGGAGCCGTGGAGGCAGGGCTTTTTCCTGTTTGCTTAAAGTGAAGCAATTGCAGATTATCAGCCACTTCTTGGCTTAGAAATAGCTGCAAAGGGCCTGTGCCTGCCAGTCTGAGGATCACACAGCTGCACTGCAGTTGCAGTTGATGCAGAGAGCACAAAGAGAGTGCTGTAGGTTGTGGCAGTGGTTGCTTTGTCGAGTCCCCAGGCTGAAGGGGTCTGACAGGACAGTGTGATGCAGTGGACCTATCAAAGCTGAATGGGAACTGGAGGTCAGCCATGAACTTCTGTTAGATGGGGGTTAGACTGAGGTATCAGAAAGTGTCTTGTGAGTTAAGGATCCCAAATCCTTATGCAGGTCTGTCAAGCCTTGKGCCTCCTCCTGAGATGTGTGTCTGTTCTCCCCTCTGGTTTGCTAGAAGTCAGATCTGGATCTTGCACTCGCACACTGTCGTGCCATGGCCCCTCTGCCAGCTGTGCCCCCATGTGCCACTGGCAACTCGATTGCTTGGTCTCTCTCCTGCTGACCAGTGGTGTTGGGAACTCCTAAAGCAAATGGCCAGAGATTGTGGAGATGCTTTGCAGTTCAAGAGGTCTACCTAAAGATATGCCATGCGGCTGCCAGGGGCTGCCTTTCCCTCCACGTCCTGGCTCTGCAGGTCCTCCTCAGTCCCTTGTCTTTATGTCCGTTTTCCTGCAGCTGTGCATGAAGTGACCTGGCACAGACTAGGTGGTGCTGGACAAAAAGCACTTGCTGCTCACTTTGTGTAGCCACAGAATCCATTCTGTGTTGGGGACCGCTGCAGATACCATGCAGACTGACTTACTGTTCTCCTCCCTGTTCCYCCTATAACCTTGTTACGGATAGTCTCACTCCTTAGTGTGTCCCGTAGGCCCCTGTTTTTACATATATCCATGGATTTATGTTACTAGGCTCATGTGATCTTAGTCTAAAGTGCAAACTTTGTAGCAATTTTATGTCCAGAAATAAGGAGTCCATCTCCTTTTTAAGAGGCAGAGCCATCTCTTCTTAACAGTACTACTTGGGATGTAACTTCATGCTTTYGTACAATGTTATCTCCTCTATCAATTGAAAGAGTGAACTATGCCAGCATTTGAGTCCCCAGATCTTTCATTACTGCTCCCAAATTTGTATTTTCTCTCTTTCCTGTTTGGGGTTCTTCCAAGGATCTGACGAGAAGATTCAGTGAAGGAGACAGACCTCAGCAGGTTGTCTATTTTATTTATTTATTTATTTATTTCTTCTTTGACTTCTGGTCATTTTATTCACTCATGGACAGGTCACAATCCCCACTGCTTGTTTACTCTACAAAGTATCCAAAAAGTAATTGAGAGAACCTCCTCAGTAGGAGTCAGTGTAACATATGATTCTCCTAGCTAATTGTGACCCTATGCCTTACTAATTATCTTATGTTACCAAATAMAGGGAGTATGGTTGAGTCAAAAAATCTGTTTATGTGGGCAGGAGCATGTGCCAAGTCTATAGACCTGRTGTCTTCTCACCACATAGGAAACAGAGACATGAGAAGGTTCTCCAGGGCTTTAAGATAGCATTGGAGGGTGTACTACACCCCTCYGAGCAGCACTGTAGCGTTGTGGAATTACCAGGCCATGGGAGACTGATTGCACCTTATGAGTTGGCCTGGATCTCTTCCTAATAGCTTTGTGTGCATCTACTTTATTGATCAGATAGAATAGYTGGGTGTGTGGATATGTTAATGGCACCCTGTAGGCTTTGGTAGAAGGTGGGTGCTGTGTAAATATTATTGCCATTTCTGTTGCAAGTCAGGCAGGGTCTCACTAGTGCCTGCGTTGGCACTTGGATGTGTGAGGCAACAGGAAGGGAAAGTGGGGCTTCATCTTCCAAGGGATGGCCCTAAGCCATTTTAACAGGTTTTTATAGGGGAGAAAAAAAAAAAAGGAGACATTTTAAATGACCCTCCTATCAAGATGTGATGGGAAGGAGGGTATGTGAAAAAGATGTGATTCTGGAGGACGGCACTGGAGCTGCCTACAGAGCACTGTGGAAGGCTGGAGCCTGCCTGTGCGTAGGTGAGCAGTGGTGCTCATTGCTACAGTCTGTAGTGGCTGAGAATAAAGATCGTGAATTGGCCCCAACTGAACAAGAATCCAGTCACTCATCTGTCCAACTTGTGGTAACTTGGTACTCTCATGTTCAGTTTTTTACTTGGCCTTCTGATGAAAAGGAGACTTGTTTTTCTGGTACTAATATTTAAAGTGCCTTATAATTTGTTTCTTCTCTTGGAGCCAATTAATTCTTGGTAAGCTCAGCTTTCTGTTCTTCTTGAAATCCTTATGGGGAGCAGATCAATCTGGAGATAGAAATGGGAATTTCCAGCTCCATAGAATTTAGTTCAGAATGACTTTGAAACTTCTCAGAGCAACATGCACAGCTCTCCTGCTTGAATATTTGTTTAAAAGATAATTTTAAAAGAGAAAATATTAGGGAATTGGGGAGAGAGAGAGATTTAAAATGTTTCAAATTGCTGCTGTTAAGAGGAGAAAACTGTGCAAAGAGATACAGAACCACTGTTCCTTGCAGGCCAAATGTGATTGGGAACCTGCTGGGAGTAGATGGGAGCCTGAATAATTAATAACAGACCATCTGAAATTCCCCAGCTACTCCATGATGAATGAGAGAGAACTGGAGGAGTTTGGTAATCAGTGCATTTTCCTTCCATAGAGCTTAATCTTGAGCAGAAAGTGAGCAGAAAAAAAATGGGTGTCTTAATTTCACCTCAAATGAGGTGATAAATAAAATGTGCAAGATAAGACCCTGTTGTTGAGTTGTGCTTGGCAGACAGTATCAGGTCTGGCTGGGGAGATTCCTTCAGTGATGGAGATGTGCCATGTTATGATCTGAAAATTGAATGTGTTTAATGTCAGAGCCCTGGCTATCTTGATTAGACACTGCTGAGTTTATCAGAAATGGTGGCAGGTGACACTCTGGCTACATGGAAGAGTTTTAATAGCCCAGGTGCACAGAGCTGGTGTCCCAGAGCCTCCCAGCTGCCAGGGAAATTCGCTGCTGGTCTTGGGCCCGGGCTCCCAAGGCTGGGATTTTTTTAACAGTATCAGGGTGGATGGGTATAAACAAGTTGTCCTTCCATGAACATGGTTCAAGACCCCACCTCTTGCTAGGAAAAAGTGAATTTTACTCAAGATGTCAGCAATATGTTTATCTATGAGAAAAAGCTCTATGTGCTCCCACGTGGCCYCTGATGATGGAATTGCTATTTCATAATGTGTCATGAGAGAACAGGCTGGGGCTCATTTCTCCTCATGGCTCATTTGACATCTGAAGAACCCAGTGTCTGTGGTTCCACTCCAATGGATGCAATGTCCAGCTTTCAAATGTGGGTTGCACCAATCCCTCTGACATTCAAGCACCCTGTAGAGTAAAGCCTTGGCCCCACTTACGGTATTTATATTCTTCTCCCCACTGACAGGGGGGGRAAAAGAGAGGAAGCTGCTACAAAAACAGCTCCTAGAGGCCTATCAGATTGACGGATGAAGTAACGTGATGATGTTGCTTGGTTTTGTGTTTGGTATAAGTTGTATCACAGTAGCTGCACTTGGGGATCTCTAGTCCACTGACTGGCCTGTTGTTCTAGGTATTACACATGCAGAGTGAGAAGCAGTCCCTGCCCCAGAGAGCTGACACTTAGATGTGGAGCTGACAGACAAAGCATTGTCCCCAGAGCATCCATAGTGTATTCAGGCATGGGCCATTAAAGTGTTTCATTGCCTGACTACTGCTGAGGGCTGTAACAAAGTCAGAAACTGAACCCAGATTGAGTCCTGTTCCCATGACTTAACCACAAATACGCCTTTCATCTCGCTGCCTTTTGAATGCTCTTCTGAGAACATCAGGTTCTACAAAMACATCATGTGTCCTTTGCTGGACAAGCCACCTGCCAGCAGCTCTCCCAGGCAGGCAGGGCTCCATCAAACAGATAAGCTGAAATGTTAGTGTGCTACAAAAAGAAGCAGGGGGGAAAAAGGGTAGGAAAAAAGCCAAACTAAACCAAACCCTCGAGACTGAGAATATTTAAAGGCAACTTACGGAAGTCTCTTCTTCAATATGATAATGGTCTGAAGAATCAAAATCACTTAACTTCATTTACAAATCATGAATATGTATCAGTGCCTTTAAATGAAAGGACGACTAAAACAGATATAGTGTTTGTTCAATTCATTAAAAGGAAGACAATTTATCAGGAGTTTTCTTTTTTTTCTCCCACTCTTAAACTAAAGCTAAATGCAAATGCGGGGAAATCAAGACCTTGCGCTAATTCTGCTGCATGATGAATATTTTTATAATCCTAATTAGAACCAGTCATTTACTTCAGCAATTTCCCCCAATCTAGTCAATTTGAAATTAAAATAGATGTCTTGATTACAAAACTCATTAGCAAAGAAGCACCCTTTTTGCTAACCAGTTCATTTGGAATGCACGAGCTGAATGAAGTGAGGAGCACTCGTGTAGTCAATTGCCACAAGTGAAGTGAGCCTTAATCGTTTGCATTGTGAAGTATTTGTATTGCTGCATGTTTCATTGCAGTATAATATATCATTCATTAAATGTAACAAAAGCAGTTTTTAAATGATTTAATTAAGTGGTGTTGGTGCACCAGGTAATTTTTATAAAGTCAAATGTCACAATTGTTTGCATTTGAAGTACTGATGGGCATTACTGTCGGAAGGAAGACRTATGACTCTGCATTTATCATTCTGATTGTGGTAAGCCTGGCAGTTTTAATGGGTGATGAGAAATTAAATTATGCAGCACTGGCTCTACTTGAGAAGTTCCCCAATGAATTCTGTCCTAGCAGACTAGTGAACTTTGGGCTTGTGATGATTTGTGGTGGCCAACAGAAAGTAACTGCTTGTGAGACTTGATTTAGCTGGAACAGACTTTCTTATTGCTTTATATTTATGATATAGATGCTTTGTGAACAGGTTATTCTTTGAGAGGGAAAATATAGAGATAAATGAACTGAGACACATTCAATGCTTAAATGGGCTCTACTGCTGAAGAAACGTAGTTTATTGTGCAAGCGAGAAAGGATCCTGTAGTTTATTGCTGGACCCCACTGAATCATGACTATATATTGGTTCAATCTGGGAACTGACCGTGTCAGGGAATGGTTATAAATACAGAAAATGGGAGTAAACATGAAGGAAAGAAGAAGATTCAAGAATAAGAACAGCAAGGGTAGAATTTATTTTGCTTCACTTTGGGGATCTAAACTTTAGCCAGGCGCACCTGAATTAGATATCTAGGCTCCCCATAATAGTTGGTACTGGTCTACTGAATCGTGTTGATTAATTTTTTTGAGCAAATGTAAGTGGCTGTTGTAAGAAGAGATATATTGCACATTAGTCCTCATGGACTGTATTGACTAGGCCTCTCCTGCTGTCAGAGAAGTAAGTTGTATTATCCAGATTTGAATATTTGCCTTGTTGATACCTGTAATTGCAAGGTAATAGAGGCAGACACCTGACATGAAACCTGCCCTGCTGTCTGGGTGTGTGGAAAATGGGTCACAATTGTTATGATTCCAATATGATCAMAGCAAAGAGAAAGAAAAAAAAASTATAAAGTTCCCTAATTCCTCTTGTTGTGGTTAGGGCCGGTACTAACCTCTTGCCTGGGAGGAGAAAACAAGCACAATGTGCAAAAAAAAAGATAAGATTCCCAATCCACAGCTTTTTTGCATCCCTAGTGATGGATTATTTTCTCCCTTCTTCTCTAATCAAGGACTTTTTGTTTCTAATCTCTAACAGGATTTGTTTGTGTAGATGGGCGAGTTATCTACTCTGTGAAGTGAAAGGAATCCAGAAGGGTTTCTCTGACCTTTTTGCCTTTTATTTCCTTCTCCTTCCTCTYACCTCCCCAAAACTCATCATTTTTGCATTGCTTTCTATGTTGCATTTGAAAGCTCTGGCTCATTTTTTACTTGCCTGGATAGCACCGTTACCTTCTCGAAAACGTGTTGAGCAGAATTACAGRTAATATCACTTTGAACTGAGAAAAGGGCATGATTTAGCTGCTGGCTTCGTTCAGAGAGGTCTGCTCACGCTGTCCACTGGTATCCTTGCCCTTCATTGAACTGAGTCAATGTGGTGCTTGAGCTTAGAAATCTGTGATTGATTTTTCTAGGCCAAAGAACAACAGGATTAATTCTGCCCAAAATACCAAGGCTGAAGTAGTAGAAAGGAGCATGTGACAGTGAACCTATACTGAAAAAGCACGATGGAATCATTATCAAAATTTCATCTTGAGTAGCACTTATCTGTAAAATGTAAAACTTGGTAGAAGAAAGACAGCCCTGACCTCAGAGCAGCCCAAATCCCTGAACCTTAGCCTAATTTTAAGGTTATGCATAAATACTGCTGTGGATAAAGRTCAATAAGTCTGTGAGCCCTCAAAACTAGAGTATAAATGTTCCTAGAGGCAATCTTGGCAAGTTTTCRGTGTTGCAAGGACATGGAAGTCAAGAGTGGGCATAAGGGCTTGTAGCATTGGGGTTTTAGATAGTTTCACTCGCTGGGCTGTCACTCTTCTCTCATCTTCTTTTGGCATTTCAAGATGCTAAAAACATACTTTGGGGTATTCGAGCACTGGAGGTATGACCCTGGGCATGTGGAATTGAATACAGAGAGATGCTCTTTCAATCCCATGGACCAAGAGTGCTCTCTGGAAGATGGCAGGTGGGAAGCTGTTATGTTTGGTTAAGCAGGAAGGGGCAGAGTAGCCACAGTGATCCAGGAGGCAGCAGCTTTCATTGCTTCAGTGTTCAGGCCTGAGAGCTGTTGGAAATCATCCCAACAGGAACTGCTCTTTCTGTCTGCGTAATGGTGGCATTAATTAATATTTGCACGTTGCCTTGACAGTGTAAGACCTCACTGTTCAGCGGTCTTGTACACAAAGATGGCAATAAGCCACCTTACATGAGAATACTTGCATCTATAAGGTCTGTGTAACATCCTCACAGCCTTAGTGAAACTTCCATGTGGGAAGTTCATGTCAAGCAAATGCTCTAATTGCCGATGTACGTTAATGCAGACTGTATAATTTGTTATATTGTAGCACAGTGGTACCTTAAACTCATGAGTTYCATTGCAAATAATTTAGTGGCTATATGTGAAATAGACTGCTTTAATACTGGAAGCTGGTATGTGGCCCTAGATYTGTTTTAGATTCTCTTGGGCAAGTAGGTCCTTCCCTCCGGCTCTGTTTTTCCGCCTCTTTGTGAGTCACTTCAAACCCTCTCTGCCTCCAGCRCTCGCTTTCAGCAGGCGAATGGACCATGTTGGGATCTAATGGCACACCTGAGTTAGTTCACAAAAGATGTGTGCAGTCACATACGTCGCAGCTGAAATTCAACGTGCCTCTATTGATTTAGCGAGGAAATGTTGATTTACACCATTGGAGGATTTGGCTTGAAAGCATGTATGGTTTCTGTTCTCTCAAGAAAACAAAATAGATGTTGTTTACTCCTTCCAGCGAACACTCTTGCCCTGAAATCTGCCTGCAGAGAGATGCAGAGTCCCTGGTGGGCTCATCTGCCTGCACACAAGCCATAGCTTATGCGAAGGGAACTATTTGTTTCCACTGCTGAACCCTGATGTATGAAAATTYGCCTCTGCTGGGTTCCTTTCTTGTGATACAAACTGCATATAACTAATGCTGTTTAGAGGGATCAACTTGCCAAGGGCACTGACTTATGTTCTTAGCAGTCTCCCTCTGTGATGGGCAGGGATGATTCATAAGGTCCGTGCTCTCAGCGATAACCCATGTGGGGTTCAGCTTTTCCTGCTCATTGCCTCATTCTGCYTGGGTCTGAGACGAGGAAAGGAAAGAAGCCTCTTTGTGTGTGCRCTTCCTGCCCTGGCACGGCAGAATTGCCGGTTCCAAAGGTGCAGAACAAAGCTGGGTCCTTATGTAGTCATGCGTTTGGCAGGGAAAAAATCATCCAGAAGCACATTGGAATGTTGTGCTCGCTCACATTTCTCCTGGTGCTTTAGTGCTTGGGAATCGTGATTTTTTTTTTTTTTTGGATTTTTGGTTTTGTTTGTTTGTTTTCTTTCTTTCCCAAATATTTCTTCCCAGTCAATAAGACTCCAAACTTTATTTTTTAAAAAAAACAAACAAAAGAGGCCTGAAATTCTCATGCAATCTCCCAATTCCATCATTCAGCACAGTTCTGCCACGGGCCGTTTGCCCTCCCCAGAGGGATGCTTGTTAATCATTGCAAATCTTGCACGTCTTCTGTTGCATTTTGGTCCGTATCTCAACCGGMTTTTTCCATATAGGTTGTTCCGGCACAGATTGGTGGGCTGGTCACTGGGGCTGTGTGTGCTTGAAGTTTTGCAGTGYGAGCCCGGGAACAGGTCTGTGTCAGTTACAGGATGTTCTTGCTGTGCAATAAAATGTTTCGGGTTTGTGTTCCATTGATTTTTATAGGACTGTGGGTGGCTGTAAACCCAAAGTTTGGGCATGTTGCAGGAGTATTTCAGCACATCCAAACTGTTGTGGGTCTGATAAAAGGAGAAGCTGAGGGAGCAAATGGAGGATGATATTTTGGAGAGAAGACAGACGATTGAAAAAGAAAAAAGACACACATACAAACACACAAACTCCCCTTCAAAATCCCAACCAACCAGCCCTGAAGTTTTCTCTAAAGTCCTTGGGCTGCTTTAATGTGCAGGGAGGAAAGCCTGGTTACACCAAGCTCCTGCTACCTTGGGCTGCTCCTCCCTGCCAGAGGCTCAGTGTTCATAAACCATCCAGACGTGGATTGGGTAGAGTTTTGTGCTCTGCAATAGCAGACGGCACGTACACATGACATGTTGAGCAGAAAGCAATGTACCCAAAGGGACTTTCCTGCCCTGTTGTAGGAGCGCTTGGGTGTCACCAGAAGTTTTGCTGCCGAATCAGGGCTCTGGTTCTGTCCTCTCACTAACGCAGCCCTTGCTCCAGGCGAGATGATTTCCTCAGATCTCAGTGCAAGTCCACAGGAGCTACGAGCACTATCCAAAGGCACAGACTTGACATAGCTGAAAGTTCTGCTGCAGCAAAATTGCRCCTGATGTTCCCTAGCCCGCTGGACTGCGTTGTTCTTCACGGACAGCCTGAAACCTGCTTTGTGCCGTCTCCGCAGCCTTTCCTTGCCCTAGGAATTATGCTCTGCTGCCACTGTGAGTATTGGCTAACTTCAGGATTTCCAGTTATGTTGTAGTAAGTGTGGCGATGAGCGTTGAAATGGTTGTTGCCTTGGAGTGCCTTTGTTTGCTGCTGTTGTTCCCCATCCTGTTGCATAGGAAGGATTTACATTAGCTAGAGTTTGAATTAAACAAGGCAGACCAGCTTAAATACAAGCCCTGCAAAATGTGTACAAACRCAGAGAGCAGCAGAGAGAGGTTCATTTTTCTTGCACGGTCTGGAAGTGCGGATTCACTTATTCCAAAGGTGCAAGTTTGCACTGTGTGATTGCAAGGCCCGGATGATGGATGAATCCGAGATGACAGTGTAAATGGTGTATACCCGGTCGCCCCAGGGGATCCCTGAAACCTGCTGGTTTCTCATTTGGTGATTTTCCTGGCAGTGATGCCTCAGTGCAGTGACAGTTTCTGCTACAGCTGTCAAGCTAAATTGTTTCTGATGGCGGCTGGCATTTGCAACGATGCCGTTCGTTTGGGTTCCTCCCCCGAGCCCCCGATGTTGCCCTTCACGAGGGCACGCGGGTGCTGGTGTCAGTCTCTGCATGGTTGCATCGGGATGAACCGAGTCACCGCGAAGCGCAGGGAGGATGATATTTCTCGTCTTGAGCCTAGTCACTTCTCGGGATACAGGGATGGATCCTCGCTCTCCTGGAGCTTTTCACATCCGAAAAGCCACGTGATGTGTGATCACTGGCTTGGCTGTGCGTGTGTCCCTACATGTGTGCAGCTGGGTGCTTGTGCAAGCTGCTTCCGCTTCTACCTTCCACAGGTACCTGCTGTCAATGCAGGGGATTCCAGGGAATCTGGCCAGTGGGAAATTTGGCTARCTGGCCCAAATGAAATACCCCAAAAGGCTGTGAGTGCTGTAACATGATGAGCACCRGGGGGCATCTCTGAGCCTGGCAAAGTCCCTGGTGGAAAGAAGAGCTGGCAGGGGCGAGGGAGCAGCTGGGATTCCTGTCRTTACATACGTTCAGGTTTGCTTTAGCACTTGGAAAATCCAGTGTATCAAGACTTAACGGGCCATTTTGCCTCTGCRTTTTAGTTTTCTTGACTTAGTGTAGAACAGGATGTGACAAATGTGAGGGTGGCCTAAAAGAATGAATTATGCAAGATGGTACAAGAGCTGGATTTTTTTTTTTTTTTCAGTATATTGGAGATGGTATCTGTTGGTACACAGCTTAATTTTGGGCACTGTCAGAAGAAACTGAAATTCTTCACCTTGTTTTCATTGAGAAGTTATTTCACAGGCAAAAATGTCTTGTCCTGTCGGCCGTGGGTACATTCAGTTTTGGAGAACACAAGACTCCCACTGGCTGTGATGGGCTGTGAGCTGTGCCATTTTGGGTCCAGAATCTGGTCTTAGTCTCAGACAGGACAGAAGATTCATGTTCCATACAGAGACCAGGAYGGTCCAGAGACAGACTCCTTCCAGTGCAGGACCTGTCCAACCACTGCTGCTTCCCAGGGGCATTTCAGGGTAGGATCCAGGGCCTCTCTATCCATGTCTGTGTAAGGCTCAGCCAGCAGAAGCCAGCTGGAGTTGATGCAGTTAAATGTCAGTGTTGCCTTCTTGTCTGGCACTGGTTCTCTTAGAAGACAGAGCTGCAAATATGGCCCTTTGGCTCCTTTGCAGACAACACTGCTATTAGAAGTAATGGAGACCAGCGATAAAGCAGGGAGCTATAGAAATTACTATTTGTGGGGCTCGTTTTGATCCGCTTCAGAAACTGTATCTGAGGAAGGTCTCTGAGGGTTAGAGCTGCTCGTYCCTGCCTTCTCACCCGAGCCAGCCTGTTCTTTGTCCTCTCCCCTTAGTTTTACCTCTTTTTCTGATGCATCCAGCTTGAATCCCTGCAAAGCTTTCCCTCTGTGMTTGATGCTCTTCCATCTACAGGCAGGTGGGCAGCCCTGTGCTGTCTTTTACCACTCTCTGAGGACATCCTGCATGTTCAGCTGTTGGAASCCCTCTCCTGGGGTCCCTTTTGTTATTACCTTTTCCTGGCTTCTCTCCAGGTTCATGCTGACACCCATGCTTGTGATGTATTCCCTATACGTGCATCTTTACCTTAGACTGAGGGAAATCCGTGCCAAGGAAAGCCAAGTGCTCAGCACTGGCCTCTGAACCTGCCGGGCTGATGCRTTAACGTYGCCGCGTGGAGCAAATCTCTGGAGYTCACAGTGTTKTTGTTATCAACATGTGTATGCCAAGAGGCTGCAATGATCCTGACAGCAGAGGGTGGTGGGATCAGAGCAGGACTAATTGGGGCATCCTGTAGATACTCGGTTCCCAACAACCGGCATCCTCAGTGCTCAGGAAGAGTCTGATTTGGATAGCTCAGCCTTTGCTGGCCCTGTTTGTGTGCGTGCCTGTAGATGTGTGAGGCACAAGGRGCTGCTGCCATGCGGCTGCTTTCTCACTCTTTTCCTAAGGATGACAAGAGCTGTTGTCAGCTTCTAGTATCCGGTACRATCCTGGCCAGGTTGCTCTTTGGAAAGCACTTTTCAGGGGACAGTAAAAACTTTGCACGATCACCTCCTTGCATGATTGATTCCTTATAAAACCCGTGGCTTGAGGGGTCACGGCATCCTCAGCAGAGCGAGTAGCGGAGACGTGGGCATTTTGAGAGGTTACTGTAAAGGAGTAAGGAGTTGCATTGCCGGGCACTGAGAAGACAGTTGCGGGTGTGAAGGAAGTGTGAAGTTTGCTGCTGATCARCTGGTGAGATGAGACCTCTTGGAAAAGGGGGGACATCTGCCCTCCGGGATCGAGCGGGAGCAGATCTGCTGTCTGGTCTGTGGGGCTGTTGCTGAGGAGGAGATGGGCTCAGCTGGGCAAATTCTTCCTGCGTTTTCCCTTGTGCGAGCTGCAGCATCAGTTTTCACCTAAGCAAAGAATTCAGCAAAATTTTACGTGAATTTGAAAGGTGTTTTAGTGGTGTAAAATTTAATTCTTTCACTACTCTGGAAAAAAAAAATCCCTTCCATTAAACCCAATACTGCATAATGTGGGGATTACCCTGTGAGTTSTTCAGGATTTATCAGGGAAGAGGAGAAGAGCCAGGAGGTCACTGTAGCTTTATGTCCCACTTGGGCTAATGCTGGAGACTGTCCTGCTCAGCCCACTGTAGTCTCATGCTCAATAAATATGATGAATTATTCTGTATTGATGATGAATAGACCCAGCGACGACTATGCCCAGCGGCTTGCACTTTAATTAAAGGCATGCATCACACAATAAAGCACATYTGAATGCAAAATTTTCCTGTTAGACATGCACTTCCCCCTCTTTTATTTATTTAGTTTACTCATCCTTTGCTGGTGTTTTCCCTCCTTTTCCCACTTTGCATCCCCTATCCTTTCCTGGATCTAGTAGCTCTCTGCTTTGCGCTGCAATGCAGGAACCTCTGCTCCCGAGCACTGTGCCCTCATCACTCCTCCCCTTCATCCATTTTCAGGCTCGGGAGACAGTGTTTTTATTTATTAATTTATCTATTTTTTTTCCTTTAATGCCTTTTGCTAGCAGCCTTATTGACCCCTTTCTGACAAAACTTTGGGCTTCAAGTCAGTGTCAGCAAATTGCTCAACTTTAGTCGCTCCGCAGGCTCCAGAGCTCTTAAGTGGTTAAGATGGCATCAGTAAGGGAACAAACAAGCCATCAAAAACTTAGCTTTTCCTCAGAATGGCATTTCTATTTATAGTACCTTTTGCAATTTGTTAAAATTAATCCATTTAGACATGCTTGAGATGATACGTTTTGACTGACCAAAATGAACATGTTCTTTCCCTAGATTTTCAGTAAGAAAAATAATCTAAAAGCAACACTTTTCATCCCAGTTCCAACTGACTCCAGAAGTTTGGAGTTGGAAGAAGAGGGGAAAGAGAGCAACTGTTTTTCATGTAGGTGAGAAAAACCCATAGTGATTCTCCCTTATGTCGCTGCTCCTGCAGCAGCTCTATCTGGAGCTCCTGTTCTGCTRCAGATAAGTCTCTCAGTGCAAAGCAGGAGGGAGGCTGTGGTCTCAGCAGAAACRGCAATCTTTGGCTGAGTGTGCTCAGCACCAATTAAGCTTAAGAAAAATTGCAGTGCAACCGATTTTGAGTGGGCGTTATTACTATCTTTTTTTTTTTCACCAGCTTAATCCAATTTCCTCTTTTTCTTACACGCAAAGTGGGGAAACAGAAAGAGGCAAATCCTGCTTTGAGCTGTATGTTTAAAGAAACTGCAGTGCTCTGAGTGGAGCCCCGTTTTTAATAGTAGAACCTTGAACGTGGGATCAGTGCCTTACCATACCCTGGCTGGTGTCTTTATATACTGGGCATGGGTTAAACTGTATAGTTACAACTTCAGACATCCTCAAACATCATTTTTGCACAGAAGATCCACATCAGTTTCCAGAAGAAAAGCAGAGACTGAGTTTCTTGGTTCCTCATCACCCCTTTGGCCGGACAGGACGTGCAAGGTTTCAATAACAGCTTTTAAAGCATAAAAAGGACTTCCTATTTTCTGAAATAGTCTTTCTGCATAAAACCAATGAGGGAAATGCCTGTAAAGTGCAGTTTTTAATTTGCCTGGAGCAGTTGCTCACCATAAAGGTGTGCTTATATTCCCGGTGCCGTCTGCAGGGGAGGGAGCAGCTCCGGAGGGTCTCCGACCTGCCCTGGGYTTGGACACAGTCTCTCTCAGTAGCTAAAACCCTCGGCCTGTACCATGTTAGAGAAGAGTCTCGGGCTCTAACGAGTACTCTCGATGCAGCCTTTAATCACCTGGAGAAGAAAGCAAAACGGAGACATAAACCGGTCCATTTGTTTTCATTACAATTACTAGTTTTAACAACTCTGTGTAAACAAAGCCCATAAATAGGGTGCTGGTAGACTTCTTTCTCCTAAGCTTGATTCTACCAGCTGCTACAGGAATCTTCTGGCTCGAGAYGAGGGATTTATTTTTAGGTTCTTGAATGTAGGAACAAGGACCTGAATTACGATWTCCAGGAGCCTGTGGCAAGAGAAGACAGCGGGGAACTCTCCTYTGCCTCCTCTCACAGCCCAGAAGCTTTTGCACCTTCAGATTCTGGCTCTTCTGGGGCCTCAAAAAGCAAAGAAAGAGAGAATTCCCAGGGAGGAGCTGGAAGGAACAAGTGCAAGGCTGTAGTTGCTTGCGAGTTGGTTGTCATCYTTGAATGCAGCTCACTGGACTGTGTGTAAGAGACCCCTTTTATGGAAAGCTGCTCCTSTCTTGTTCCCTTGGGTGTTCTGTTCCCACCTGCCTGTAGAGTTGTTGCTTGGGGTCTCTCTAGGTGGATTTTGTGTGTGGGGTTAGGGAGGAAAATTGCAGTTTTRTAACCTTTCAAAGGGAAAAACGGGCATGGGGAAAGTGGATCAYGTGGTGTCAGTCCTGTTTGGAAATCTCTGGGCCAGTCTTCACTGTTGAGTAGTTTATTATCCCACATTGAATTCCATGAGGATCTGAGGATTATATGTTTTTCCTTGGGTGTGTGGGGGGAGTTTTTTGCATGAATGAGGAGTAATAGAGAGGGAGTTAGTGTCACAGAAATTCAGCTGCAGCTGAAGCAAGGGCCTTTTAGCAGTTCAAGTGATGAAATCCTGAAACAGGGGGAAAAAAGAAAAAGACTATTTCAAAAACTGGGAATTCTGCAGTTATTTTAACARGTGGCATCGCACAGTGGCGGAGTACAAGAAAGGGTCGTGTTAGAGTCAAATGAAAGAAATAAGAGATAACRGGGAGAAATGCAATTATTTCTCATAGCCTTTCGCTTGCTTGAGCATAGTTATCTCCYACAGTACAGATTCCTTTGTTTTGTTTATTTATTTATTTGCTTTAGTAATTTTTCTAAATAGGGGCGACCTTATTAAACCCTTCCTATGTCTAATTTTAGTTGTGGAAAATAGGATCTGTCTTTGCAGTAGATGAAGTGAGGATCATCCAGCTTCCAGCCATTCAATACAGCATATAGTTCCAAGATATTGCAGAATAATTCTCCGGCAGTATCTAGCTGCTCACTTTGCCCTTAGAAAAAGCTTGGTATTGTCATCTCCTGAATCATTTTCATTGCAGTTGGAATTTACTGTGTGCGACTCTTCYTGCACATGATGGGTCATCTCTGGTAGTTATCAGACTTGGCTTCTTTGTTCTCTCTGCTCGAGGCTGAAAAGTGTTTGTAAGTTTGTTCTTCCAGAAAGTTTGTTTTCCTTCCAAGAATGAACTTTGTAATGTATTAGTGATGTCGTTTTATTTCCCTCTTGTAATTTCATTCTTAAGAGAAGACAGAGTTTTCTGACTGGTATACAAATTTTTCTTAATTTCTGAACTTCTGAATTTTTTATAATAATATTATATATATTTCTTTTTTTCTCCCCTGAAAAGAGAATTTAAAAGCCTGCAGTAGACTTGCTTTTCTGGGTTATTCTTTGCAGATCCCTCGCATGCAGTCTGATTCCTACAGAAAATATTGACCTAATTTTACTTTTCCTCTGTCCCAGTTTGAATTTTTGGCAGACATCCCGTCTCCCCCCCCTCCTCGCCCCAACACTTCTTGTGGTTTTTCCCACCAGCTCTGGCTGAGGAGGTGCTGGTTTGCTTTTGTGTCGTTCCGGGAGCAGAGCCATCTTCTCGTGTCAGCAATCCGAGCGGTGCTCGGGATCATGCACTGCGGAGGTCACGGCGGGCCTTGCTTGTCTGCCTCTCCTCCTCCATCATGTTACCATGTGTCAGCTGCTGCCCAGTAATTAGCCCTGCGCCAGCCCTCGTCCTGTCGGATTAATGTGAAGGCATCTTTCCATCATCAGCTGCTTGTATTGTCTGGTGGGAAGTCTAATTTTGTGCGTAATAAATGAATTGTTCCTTTAAGTGCATATAGTCCAGCTGTTCTTGTTCGCTTTATCTAACACCRTTATTTGCAAGATCCGATTGCCCTCCAGGGTTGGCAGGCGGTCGGAAAACTACTGAGATTCTCTCCAGATGTTTGGCCAGGCTGGGCTACTAGCACTGATTTTATAGAAAACAAGAACATTGGATTTTATCTGTAAATAATTTCTATGTATGCTCATCATGCTCCAATTATTTGTCTGTGTTGAGTGAGAAAGTCTACAAATACCGCAGCGCTGTCCGTGTCTTCAGTCTGTTGTATGTTGGTTGTCTGTCTATGCATAACGTCTTCAGCRTGCCCCTTGCTGTGATGAAGCGTACCCAGGCTCTTGGATGCTTGGCTGTTTTTGAGCTCCTGCCSAATGTCTATTCTTGTTCCTGCTTCCCGCATGAAGAATGTGCAGGTCAGCATGGGAGCAGGACACCTAATGTGAAATTCTTCTCGCCTAAATCCCCCACCTGCCCCCTGCTGTGGGCAGCTCCCTCTGAGCTGGCCACTTTGAACTACTTTTGGTAGCTTTGGAGAGAWATGGAGCCCTCATGGGCATGAGCAATAAGCAATTTCCGAAGCAGACCTTGGTGTGGGAGTTGTTCCTTAGAAGAGCTTCTTTTCCTCCAGCCTGTAAATGCGCCCTGGCAACTAGCTCAGAGGCAGGTGACTAATACTAGGGCATTGAATCCATTCCCGCTGGGTCCAGGTTTTTCCCTTGCTGTTCAGTCTTCTTCCCGATATCGGTAAGTGGAATCTCCTACTGATCCAGTTCTGAGAAGTTGGACTTCTTGAGCAGAATCAGCTTTTTATATTTTTTAACAGATCCCACTGGGAAAATAGACAGAACCTACACAAGAGATGACGGCAGCCCCAGGCAAGATCATGGAAACAAGYAGGATGTGGTGCCTGAGCACATGTCCCGGAGAGCTACAGTGACATGGGGATGTTTTCATACATGGAGTTGCTGGTGTGTGCATAGAGTCTTTCAGAGCAGCATCGTGGGTAGGACAGTTGCCTCTCTTCGTGGTGTGGAAGGTGACCTCAAACCAAAAACCCCTTCTTRATGGTCTTGCTCTTTATCACAAACATCACCAGTGTCAGACAAAATGCTTCAAGGGCTTTTAGAGCTTGGAGACATAATATTCTGTCTCTGTAATCCCCTTGTGACTCAGAGTTGGGCTGAGCATGGCCAGCGTGAGCCAAGGGCCTGGCCTGTGGCAAAGTCAAGCTGTGTGTCACTTGGGCTGCCAAGGTCTCCCAGAGACTGCGTTGTTCCTGGTTAAACCCAGGCCTGAGTCAGTGGATGTGGTGCCTGGTGTTACAGCCCTTGAGTGCGGAGCGGTGTGCTGCCMTCTGGAAGAACTGTCTTGATTTATGGCCATTTCCTTGGACTAAAGTTGAGCTCCATTGAGCCCCTGATAGCCCTCGGTGCCCACTACCTGCTAGATCTTGCCCTTCCCAAGGCGGTTGCAGCATCTCTCAGCTGGGGGGACTTCAACGCCCAACATGAAGACGGACCTGCCCTTGGATCCTGCTCTAGGCTSACCGTGCTGCTGCTTTCAGGAGCTCCGGTGCTCCATTGTGCCTGAAATACATTAAAACATGTATGTACTTGACACACAGCACTAATACAGCTTGATTCTTGATACAATTCACCCGTTGCCTGCTGCATGGGTAGGTGGGATTATAAGCATCATCCAGGTGGGCTCACAAGGGAGTTTGAACTTCAAGTGCCTGTTCTCCACAGCACCTCCGCCTTGAGGAGGCTCTAGGGACATGGCTATTCGAAGAGGAGCAGGGGKAGCCAGGCCGAGTGCAGTGGTTGCCTATGCCAAGGGGCCTTCTTCATGTTCAAAACTGGGTTTTTTCATCCTTGCCTCAGAGCCAAGATGTTGTCCTTCCGTTCTGGGTCCTGCTGCTGAACTGCTGTCTCGTCAAGCCCTCCGAGTGCTGCTCTCCAGCTGTTTCAAGTCATGAGGATGAACTTTTGCTGAGGACCAACCCATACAAATATTRTGATCCATAATGGAGTTAGTTTTCCATTCAGCAGAACAGCTGAAATGGAACATGGGATTTGCAAAAAGGGCATACCCTAAYGGTGTGCCCTCGTGGTAGGCTGAAATCCATCCATCATGTGAGCTGCTGTGTTGGAGTTCTCTGGGAGGTAAAAATGCCAAAGATTATTTGTCTCTAAAGAACTGGGGCAGAGCTCTGAAAAAGGAAAATCTTGGCACTGAACAAAACTAATTTCCTTCCATCAGTTGGTATTCAACCTGAGGGCAAATTAATCTCTATTGAAATCTGCTGTACTTGCCACTAAATTTGTTGTCTCCTCTAAAAGCATCTTTTAGTGGGAGAAGGTTGGTGAGCAGGAGTATATATATGTGTGCGGGTGTATATATATATATGTGTGTTCAATTTTATGCCTACAAAAAGTCTTGTGTGCTTTATTTAGTAATTCARCTAAATAAAGGCAGGTTAATACCTTTACATTTAGATCTGTAATTAATACTATATAGATGAACAAGGCCAGAGAGGGTTGTCAGCAGCTTGGTCKGTCATATAACTTCAAGTCTCAATCGTTTTGCTTTGCTTTTAAAATTCAAAGTAGATACCKAGAATAAATAGGCGAATAAATAAATAGAAGTTCTTCAAATGAATAATATCCTCCTTATCGCTTTATCTGAATTCACCTAAAGGCTGCAAGTTCAATTTAATTCTTCTCCCATCCGCCAGCCTGAAATCTAATAGAAAGAAGGAGGAAATAAAAACAAGTCCTTGGCATCTGGGCTGTGGTTCTTAACTTGATAGAGAGAAGGATGTTCCTTGAATRAGACGCTGTGGGAGAGATAAGTAGCTGGAAGGAGATTGTGATTCTTGCCACTGGGCTGTCCACAGCTACCGCTGCGCTAGTGCTGCAAAGGAGAAAGAAATGCTAGGGGCAAAAGATAACGGAGGATCTAGGGAAATGTCTGTATTTTGCTAATCCTTTTGCTCTCGTGGTGGGAAGGGTTGATCTGTTCCAAAAGGCAGTGCGGATGCCAGACCCCCCGGCTTGCGAAGGGCAGTTAGCTGGGGCTGCACTGCTTGGCCGTGAGAAGGGGCTGCCAAGTCCTTCGGTGCCTCTGTGTACGCAGAGATCCCCATAAAACCACATCGGGTGGCCCAAGGAGCGTTGCTGCCAGGCCCTGTGCTGAGTGCTGGGGACACCGCTGAAACACTCCGGTTTTCAGTTCTGGGCCGTGGGTTTTCAATTACTGTTTTTTAAAATTTCCCTTAATCGGGATGTTCTCTCAGAAGGTAGTTTTCTTAATATTGATGCTGGCTTCATAAACCCATCCTGGAATTTGGATAGAGGTTTTTTTTCTCCCCAGCTTTTTTAATTAAAAAAGTGATGCCTTTTTTTTTTTTTTTTTTTTTTTTTTTAAAATTTTTTTTTTTTTTTTTTTTTTTTTTAAAATTTTTTTTTTTTTTTTTTTTTTTTTTTTTTTTAATCTACAGAGAGTTCCGTGTGTGGCAGAGGTTTCTCTAATGGCTTTTTTTAGACTTATCGCTGTGATAAGTGACCAAAAAAGGAGAATCTGTCCAGATAATGTATAGTTATTTGGTGCTGTATCTTATCTGGTGGCAAAGAAAGAAATAAGGCTAGATGGGTGGGCTCAGATGGTGTCTGCTCCCCTGAAGAACACAGGGCTGAAGGTCTTAGCTAATAATTCTTACCACAAGCCTCCTGACAGTGGTTGTGTAAGTGGAGCCCATCTTGATAGGAGGATTGGAAGGCACCTGCTTGCATCTRTTTTGCCCTGGTGTGTTTTATTTGCTGGCAGCTCAACTTGCCAGTGGCAGAATTAGGATTTCACATAGGCAGAAACACGACGGGCTGATTMTTTTGTCTTTACACAGCCTAGTTGCATCAGGACTTTGATAGGGTGTGAGCTTTAGTTTTGGACTTCTCTTTTGCTAGGTTGCACAGTGCAGCGGTTTGTTGTAGAGGTGAGTGGAAACACAGGAGGAATTAATCAGCTGCTTCRGGCTTCAGACACTGCTCAAGCAGCCCTGCCCCATCTCTGCTCATAGGGTTGTTCAATGGGCCAGCTCGTCTGCCTGCGGGATCTCTGATTTAGACTATTCCCCATTAAAGAAACTGTAATGTTCAGTGCAAGCGCACAGAGCTTATCTTCCCAGGCACACGTAGCCATCCATCACAGCTGTGCCCCAGTACCTGTCACTGGGTTGTGAACCYGCCTCATCTGAACACGGACCTGTCTCCGATGCGTAAATCCACACGCTCGAAATCAAATGCACTGCCTTTACTTGCATGCTGATGTTTTCCTATGAAGGACTTCCAGGTTGGATATTACAAGCATACAGGTTTCTTGACTTTATTGTCTTTTTAGCATGCAATCAACCTTCATTTTATTAAGCTAAAATTTATTTTGATGAAATTTATTTGAAATCCTATTCAAAACACTGAAACACTGCCTTTTTTTTTTCTTCATTTCCTTGTGATCTAGTTGTAAAGTAGAGAGGTTATTTCTCAAAGGGAATTTTATTTCTGGAAAAAAAAATTACTCGAACTCGGAGGAAAGGCACTTCCGTGTGATTTGATTAGGAGTGARTGCACTGTGGGTGATTAACTGTATGGAGAATGGTGGTGTTTGTGGTATTAAGCAGAGTGTATATAAGAAGCATACATCTGAGACAGTCTGGAGCTGCACTGACATTTGGTTACATTACAATTGTGCCATTTGTTAGCCAGGAAGACACAAAATGAGCATTAGATTGAAAATTTGCCTTTTAAGAAGAGTCACTTCACTATCTTGAACATTTAACTACTGAGTAGATTGATTTCCAACATATCTCAGAATTTAGACCTTTTTCTGAACATAGGAATTGTAAATTAGGAGCAGTTTTTTTTCCCCACACGGGAAAGAGATGTAATGCTCACCCTAAAAATGAATCACAAAATGACCTTGAGTGTAGAGTCMCTACCTACCACATCATAGTCAGGCTAACTAATCTGATTTGCCTTTCATCCCATTTGATGTTATGAATTTATATGCCATCAATCTCTGGCTTCCTGTTGGGCTGAAAAAGCCAGGGRAGCCGCCAGCTTTGTCATATGGCAGCAGGAGTGAATGTGTTGACAGCTGAAATCAGGAAGCACAGAAATGTGCGAAAAGGTTTTGGAAACACCAACCTGCTTTTGAGCCTCWGTAGTTCCGTCTGGGTTAAATGTGCGGGGAGGAGATTGCCTTATTAGCCTTCCCAGCAGTGGGGTTGATAGATAAGATAACGGTGCGGGACGATCCATTCCTGCTCCTTGAGCTGATTTCCATCCTTGATGGAGCAGCGGGTCCTTTCCCTTCTTCCTCCAAATCAATTCTCCCTCTGTTTCTGTCTTTCAGCTCTACAGCTCCGTGGACTTTGGAAGGAAATGGCARCTCATGCACGAGCGGGTCACTCCAAACAGGTTTTACTGGTGAGTYGTGCCCTGCGGCCCCGCTTGCTTTGGGCAGTTCAGTGAGGGGAGAGGGCACCCAGCCCTCAAGGGAGGAACTGTTTTACCYGGGCACTTAGTTTTGGTTCCAATCAGTGTCACGTGCTTGGTTCATAGTACAGATATTGCAGTCCTGTAGCTGAATGCCTTCATGTTTACACATTCCTTGTCTGCTATCAGTGGTGCCTTGTGTAGGTAGCTGTAAGTCTTTAGATAATTATGGAATGCAGACTTCACCATTGTTACAGAGCTACTTAAAATRACCCTGAGAAACTGCCCCAGTGCTTCAGTGGCAAAGCTACAATCATTAGATTTCCTATTTATTCAGTTCTTTAAAGGGTTATTTTAGCCTACAACACAGGCTTAATGCAGAGCCAACCRCTCCAAACAGTCCCTGTATGCCACACTTGAGAAGAAATGATGACTCCAGCTTTGAATCACCCTCTGAGGAGCCAATTTCTTTCTGTTACGATCCCAGGATGCACATACCATTTCCTAAAAAAATCACTTTGTGTCTGTCCTCCTTTTCTCTTCCCAAGTGCCAGGCTCCAAGATCAGGAGACTGTCTTAAAAGCAGATTAAACAAGTGGTCGTCTGTCTCCAGAAGTATCCATTTCAGGTTCTTCTTTTTACAAACTTCTCTCTCCACCATGTGAAGACCTAAGAATTGAATCTAGTAGTTGGGACTTGAATCGAATTCTCAACATTGCAGTGTTGATGATGGAGGCGTGTGGGTGCATCTGTGTATAATTTAAGAAATGCCTAGTCCTTAAGGTTAGAGAAGATGGTAATGTTAAGGAACCAGAGCGCCTTGTTTTGAAGGCTCCAAGACAAACCAGGACAGATGAGTGGTAAGGACATGCATGACCAAGAGGAGCGTAGATGGTCTCTGAGTGCATCCTTCAGTGTCAACCCAGGACCACTGGTCCAGGGAGATGGTTGTACCTCGCCTTTCAAAGAGAGGAGCTGAGTTGGCTTAGAAGGGTGATTTTCTTGGAGAAGAATGAGAACACTTAAAGGCTGAGCTGAGCTGGGAGCAAAACTGACTCTCTTTCTGAAGGAGAAGGTTTTTTATCCCCCTGGTTTCATGTAATAATCTTTGGTAGAAGTTACCTGTTTATCTGAGACCATTTGACACCCAAATCTGGAGATAGTTTTCCACAATCTACCTGTTTCTTTGCACAATCCTTTGGCTGTGTAGTTTGAATTCTCTTTTCTTACATTGCACTGTACAAAGTCTCTCTTTCAAGTGTTCCTTTCTCTTAGGAAATGCAAAAAGCTTCTGCAGTTACAGCTCATATGACATAGACCTAGAAATCTTCGCTCAGAAGCAACAGGATCCCACTGACAATAAACTTACCAAGAGAGTGAATTAGGTTGTTTCCAGAGTGAGAGAGATTTGAACCAATTTGTAGGGTAGGGGTCAGAAATATTGAAATTTTCTATCCTAACAACTCTCCTTAGTTGTCTGATTTATTTCCTTTTGCCTTTCTTTCTGTCTAAAGCTGTAAACTGTGACGTCTTACAAGCTCTGGCCTGCAAGATATGTACAGAAAMTGAAGTGCAAGGAGAATGGTTTAGCCTTGGGAATTTGGTGATTATTTTTAYTACACTATAGAAGAAGGAGAAGGTGGATATAGTTCTAAGCTTCAGAGACATGAGCCACTMTACTGTGGAGTCCATCAGGCTGTAAAATACTACATTATTGTTGCTACGTTGCCTCTTGATTAAAACCTCTGGTGGAATAACAATARGGTGATGCCAAAATCAGAGGTGAGCTGCTCATTTGTGCTTCTCTGCACTGTTTATTGGTAGGGCGAAGCTGAGCCTCTGCTGCCAAACAGGAGAGTCTCCGTCTGGTTTGAATGCAGCCGGCAGCATCAGGGGCAACCTTCATCTAGTGTTTTTTCTTTCAAGACATCAGTTTAGTCCCCCCAGCTGCTTGGGTTGGGTTTGTGAAGACTGCAATCTGCAGCTGGTTCATGGGATCAGTCGGCCTGACAGGGAGCAGGCTGATTTCTCTCACTGAGACCTTTCCAAAGGCTGGGAGAACTCAGGCGCAGAGATTTAAGGCCAGGAGGAAATTATAACTGTGTCAGGGCTGGCGAGATTGGGCTGTGAATTTTCACTAAGCTGAATGAGCAAGATCTCTCAGGTGTTCACAGGCACCCTGTGCATTTTGCTRTAGGTGCTCTGAAAGGCTCTTTCTGCACTTGCTTTCTTACTAGCCAAAAATAAAGCCCCAAGCTGCAGTCCTAATGTCTGGTTTCATACCTTGGCCCTTCAATTTATTTCCTTGGTCCTCCATCCCAGTGCTAGGCATGGGCTGTGCTTCTTGTGTCCTCATCCCATATGGATATTGCGCGTAGCTCGGTTTGTGGAACATCTCTCCCTAGTTCCCACAGACAGCTCATAGCTTGTGCATGAGCTGAGATTCACGTCTGGGCCACCTGTAGGTATAAAAACTAGGAYTGGAGATCTTAACTTCTGTAGTAATGACTCACTCGTTAGCTGCTGCTGCTGACGGCAATGGCAGAGCTTGAACAGTGTGTGTTACTTGCTGTGGATGCAGGCATCCAGATTTGGTTCCCACGTGCTTCGGACTCAGAGATATTGATAACTTTGACTCTTCTCAGGCTGGAAATAGGAACTTAAGCTAACGTGAAACAGAAATTCCCAAATCGCTCACCAATCTGTAGGAAGTGACTCAAATAAACTTTGCACCCATGCTGTTTTCAGCAAAAGGCCTACTCAGTGTTCTTTTCTTTTAAAACACATTTTTGCGACTCCCCCAGGCCCTGTTCATTTTCTCATAGTGTAACTTAGACACCTGTGCTGACATGTGGAGGGATATAAAAAATGTGGTTGGTATTTTGTACCGTGGAAATGCTGGGGAAGATTCCATGTTTGAGAAGCACATGGTTTGTCCTGTGCTGGCTAATCCTGGCTCTGCTCWGAGGAGAACTCAAAGGGCTTGAATTGTCCTAAAGTTGCCCTTCCCAGAGGCAGGACAGCAGGACCAGGCTGGAGAGGGGTCAGTTTGGTTAATAGGACATCCTTCTACCTTGTGCAGTCCTTTGCTGGACCACAGCTTTCTCCTGCCACCTTGGGTAGCTCTCTTAAGCCGCCGTTGCCTTGCTCCTACAAAAGGCAGGGATGGGAGAGTGTTTCTTTCACTGGGGCAGTGAATGAAGTGCTCAAATACCGTGTTATCAGGGACTATTCAAATACCGTGTTATCAGGAGCTATTGCATATCCGTGCATGGATTAAAAATAATGAAGGGCAGCGGGGAGTTGAAAGGTGCTTTAATGGCGTATAAAGCCCTGTCATTGCCTTGCTGCTTAGTTCTTTAAAGTGGGGAGTTCCACAAGGTGACCTGCGYTTTCTGGCTCGTCAGCGGAGCGGCTGCGAGCGTCGTCCCCTGTCCATCTGTCCCTGGAGGGCCCGCGTGTGCTTGCTGAGCACACGCAGCGRGTGCTGAGGACAGAGCCGTGCTCCTGGGGACACCCTCTTCCTCAGCCCCTGTCCTGCATGCCCCGTGCGGGGGGACCCTCTYGTCCTTCCTGCCTCCTGACACTTCATATGGGGCTGTTTTCCCTTTGTTTTGCCTGGTACGTGTGGACGTTTGCCCTTTTCCATCCAGTCTGTTTTTAAAAAGAATTCCAGCTGGGAACTCGGGTGATTCTGACCAAGAAGGGTGGGGAAAACCCATCTGTGTGGGAGGGAGGTGGAAACCTGCGCAACGTTTCTGAAGGGCAGAGGGAAATTTGGAGCACTGAGGAGGTCAGTGCCCAATAGGAGCCTGATCTGTAAAAGACACTGATACATAAACTAATTATGTAAGAGCTGGATGGAAAACACCAGGAAGGCAGGAGGGGGGAGGAAGAAAATAGGCCATGCCCTAATCTGCCTTTAAGAAGCTGCGTTCGAATCAGGGAAGGGRAAAAACCTGGTATAACAGGCAGTTTTTCAATGTCCTGCTGATTTCTTCCCTGAATCTCCCGAGTTCTGTTTTCTCTCCTTCTGTGACAGCCGAGCAGATGTCTGGTTGTTTTGGTATCCGTGCTTGCCAGCCTCAATCATTATAAACTCTGGGGACAAAACCGGGAGAAGGGAAGGGCTTCCACWCAGACCACGCTTTGGATGGTCAGGGTTATCTCTCACAGTTGTCTGAGATGCGAGACAGCAAATTCTCTCTCCTGAGGGCAGCGTTTCCAGTCCTTGTAATTTTATTTTTTTGAATATAAACAGTGATAAGAGTAGCCAGTGTTTTTCTGTTCTCTTTCCAAATTGAATTTCATGAGGACTGTAGCAGAGACTTGTTTGGATATCTGAGAATAGCATAGGCACAGACAAGGGGCTTATCTTGGTGTTTCTAAAGGTCAGGATCTGTGCTTAGATCTGCAGGTGGGCAGAAGTTGGGCTCTAAGTTTTATTTCCTCATTCCCGTGGCAGCGCTGATATTTCCTAACCCCAGTGCCCATTTCTCAGCAGCAGGTCCAGAAGTGACCTTTGGATAAAGCTCAGGTTAGCTTTGCTTGACTCGTTTGCCAGCAGTGAAATGGTTATTCAAATATGTGCCTCTCTCTTCTGTAAATCCCACTAATCATTAACTACCAGATGGTGTCATTGCCTAGTGCTGGGGAAACATCGCTTGAGTTTTCACAGCCAATTTTAACGTTAAGAAAACATAGTTTTGTAAATGTCAGATTTACTATTAAGTGATCCTGCGTTGGAGTTTTTCAGAATTAAAACAACACTATCCTTGGGGCTGTGGAAAGAAGGAATACCTCCAGGTTGGCCAGGGATACAGGGATACTGCCGGGGATAACACCACCTTGACACCATCGAGGCATGAATCCAGTGGCCACTCGTTAGATGCTGCATGGAAAAGTGAGCAGGGATTTTGGGCAGGTGATTCCTTTCCCTCTGTTAAGGGACTTGGCCCACATGTCCTGTGGGTGAGAACCTTTGGGAAAGGCTTCTACCAGCTGGTACCACTAATGAAAATCTCGAGTTTGTTACTCGAGCCACCATGACCATGGAATGAACTGTTTAGGTTGAAAGCATATTTTTCAAACTCTGTTAGTGATTTTGGCCTCAGGTTTGGCAATTAGTGTTCAAGAGAGAGGAGATGTTTTTAAGAAGCCTTGGCGTATATTGAAAGATTTCCTTGTAAGAACGTGTTATTTAGTTAAGAATCACAGCACCGTGCCAACAATAAAATGCAATTTTGTTTTCCTTTTCCTTTAAAAGGTGGGCAAACAGGGCAACTGTGAGATTAGGGATTTACTTTTCACTTTGTGTGCCTACAGTTGGTATTATAGTTATTTACTGGTCCCAAGTATTAGGTCCTAGCTGACTAGCTTGTGATTACATAGTAACTCAGTGGCAGAGATAGGAGTAGAACCTGGATATAGAATTGGATTCTTTTACTGGCTGAAACGGTGTTTATTTTTGTTGCAAAAGCTGCAGGTCAGTAAAGATATTTTATGAATCCGTGTCAATATTATAAAARTATTTCTCTCAAACAATTGAACAAAGTAAAATATCAAAATGGTTGAAACTTTTATGATGGCTTTTAGAGTGACTTTTCATTTTGAAATATGATTTCATTCTGCAGTATATGAGTTTTTTAAATTAAAGGAGCCTGTACGAAATGACTCCAGTCTGAAACAAAGTGTCCACATAAAGTTGACATAGAGGAGGTCCTGACTCTAATTCACATCTTTGCCTTTTGTGATGCAAAGCAGCTATGGGTCCCTGATCTCTAAATTAGATGTTCAGTACACTCACAAAGTATTCTTTCATGCCTATGATCAAGCAGCCTACAACAGTCACTCACAAGGTTTGAGAAACATTTTTAAATTTTATATTCTGCTTTTGTCCATGAACATATATTTTCATATAGTTAATCTCTTCTTACTGTTCTTCCAAAGTAGACTGCTCAGGGTTATRGCGTGGACCTTGTGATGGATTTCATGGATATCTAAGAGACTATGAAATCCTAAATGATTCTAGGAAAAGAAAAATCCTTCAGTAACTGTCACTGCAAAATTCTGCAGAGCTATTTTCCACCTCCYACTTAGAACTCATATATTCTGTTGGTGGCTCTGGTTAGGTTCATGTTCACTGTACATTTTCCTTTTTTTTTTATTTTTTTAAGATAATTTTGTGAGAAATTTACAGAAATTTCTTATAAAACAGTTCTTACATTATTTGGGACTAAAACCAAGAATTTTGGGAGATTCTGGTGTATATTTACCCTCTCTACTGATTTGTGGTTCCAGTTTCTAAAGGAAAATTGATTGTTTTCTAATACTATCTCTTTAAGCCTAAAATGTAGTATTTTGGGAAAATGTAAAGCAGATTCCTTGCCCAACTGCTATGTTGTTGTGTGATGGTGGTCTTAGAAAATGCTTTCCTATGGGAAGAAAAAAGCTTGGTCTCTTTTGGAAAGTCCTGTGGATGCCACTGTCAAGCTCTCTGGCCTCAAAGCTGTTTTACCAAAAAGAAGAAAAAAAAGTAACCAATGGGTGTTGTAAAATGTGTGTGACCATAGGGGAAATAGTTAAAATATTTTAGTCTGTCCTCCAAAACTAATGAACTATGTAATAAATGAGTTAAAAGAGTGGAAGTAGGAGGTAAGCAGGCTCAGAAACCATCCATCCCCGTCAGGCACAGGATAGCAGCCAGAGCTGCCCCTTTCRAACGGGGATATAATACCCTTTTGGAAGGCAGTTTTGGAGGAGGTTGCYCTTGAGGAACTTTCCTGTCTAAACTTCTCTTTCTTTTGAAAGATGTCCTGTCTTGGAGAGGGAAGCATCTCTGTTAAGCTGAGTCTAGGTGTCCTGAAGTACTATCCAACTTTTAGAATTTCTGCCTTGTTGTGATTTTAGCCATATTTACGACTCTAATGTGCTGTGCCTAACAGTGCTTTCCTCAGAGACTTGGAAAGTAAGGGCTGAAATATTTCTGCACATTGGTTTTAAATTTGCTGCCTCCCACTGTATGTCACAGTCCAGTAGAGCAGTTGGGGCTTGCAGCTTCCAAAACCCTAATGCTGTCTCATCTGTCAAGTGTCTTTAGGTCCAAAGAGCCAATCTCTTCTCATTTTCCCCATGCAGTTGCTAATCTTGGGTCACTTTGTAGTATCTCCACAGTTTTGGGACTGCATGTCTGAGCCTGCAGGAGACCAGGTAAACCCTCAGTGCAAGGTAGCACTCAGGAAGAATATGGTGAACGTTTCTTTAAGGYTGATCCCTGGATTTGCTCCCAGTGCTCTGGGATACATGTGTTGCCAGGYCCCTTTTCCTTCTCATGCAGCGTGGAAGATGCCAGAGAACTTCATGGCCATGTTTCCTGGTCCAGGATTAGGAGCCTAAAGCCTATAATATAAAACAGTCTTGCAGACTTTTCGGACTGGCTCCACACTTTCCCTTCCCAATGTGCATGAACTCAAGCACAAAGTAATTTCTGCCTGTCAGTTACATTCCCAGAGTATTCCCTTGTGATACTTTGTAGGAAGAAGTGATGAAAGCCAGCCTTCTAATTAATGTATTGAATAATGCATCTCCCTCAGGCATGTGGGAATATCCCATGCTGTCATTGCTTGGCAAAGCAAACCGAAAATTAGGCTGCTGGCCTGGCAGTGGTACCAAATTTTGTGGTCTTCATTGAGTGAGATGTATTCTCCTACTTGTTGTGTGTGACTTAGTTTTGGTTTTGGCTTTTGTTTCAGTACCCCATTGATCTCTGTTTCTTATGGAATGACCTGATTTTCATTTGTGAGACGACTCTTCTTGTGTTCATATGACTCTCAGAGAAACATGTGGGAGACCTTTTGAAAATCACCCCTGTTCGAGAAGTTTCGGAATGATCTTTKTGCATGCTGTGATTTTGGAGGATGTGTTTTATTTTTCCCTGTTATTTCATCTGGAGGCGACASATCTGCTAACCTTAGAGGGTAGAGCAGCTTTCCTGGACCCCTGCCTTTCTTCTCCCCAGACCTCATCCCAGAGGCCCACTTGGATTTCAGAAGTTGTACTTGGAAGYGTTCTTGTCCTGGAGAAAGATGTGATCTTGTAGACAGTCTATCCCCAGTAAATAGATATATCAGCASGATGAGGACCTCTTTATTTACTTGGGTATTTGCTTGAAATTGAGATTTTAGTCACACCTCAAACTCTACCTTTCCAGGTAGATWTTCCCAAGAAATGTTAGGAAGGAGCCAGATACATCCCAATGTGCAGCAGTGTGCAGGTCATTCCTCCTGACTGACTTTGCCTCTGAACCCCTACGAGTTTTCCTGCCACTAAGCAGAACAAAAACAGTTGTTTTATTTAACAGAAGGAGCYGAACCCATGCTGTGCAGAACGAACAGCCTCTTATCATGGCAAAACAGACAAGATGTTTCCGCATTCATTTAAACGTGAGCCATTTGTGTCGCTCAATAACATCCATTAAAGATAAGGAGGTCCCTCTTTATGCCTTCTGCCTGGTGGAAATTAAAAAACTCGCTTAAAACGACGATTCATCAGCAGTTCTATGAGGCAGAATTCATTCTCGGCAAGRGAAGAAATTGAAACTCCCATCCTCTCCTCTGCTGGCATTCCCCTGAGCTGCCTCTGTGGAATGAGATGAGTTTAATTCTGCTATTGTTAAGCATAGTGAGCATGAAGCTACATGAGAACCTAAGAGAGGGAAGGAGCGTTATTAGCTGCACCACAGGTTCTTTTAAATAACGTTGATTCAGTAACTTGTCTCTTGCYGATCATATACTGAACAAGGATGGGGAGCTAGAGGGTGAAGTTGTTGTATGTGCATATTTGTAGCAAGCTAATTGGAATAGGAGATAGCCGTGGTTATCATGGCTCTGAAATTACCTCGCAGTTAATTGCCCTGCGATGGGTGGGAGACACAAGGAGTGCAATGTAGACCTGTTCCTGTGGCAGCAGTTGGGTGGCTGAATCCGAGACAGAAAGACACTGGCCTATGGCTGTCAGCAAGGACTGAGGAAATTATAAATAATGGCAGCACAGGCTTCAGAACTGATTACAGTAGATCTGGGTTTTCCCCACGGGGGGGGAAAAAAAGAGAAAAAAGCTTTTTATTGGAAAAAAATAAAAGAAAACAAACCACCACTGCTGCCAGGTATTTGGCTGAAGGGTACAGGAAGACTTTTAGTTTATGCTCACAGTATTTTTGATTTTCAGGTTTTGATTGAAAGTCTTTGTGGGAAGGAGACCTGTTCCATTATAATATTGATTTTAGGACCAATCTGTAATAGCGACTCCCTAAAGCCATTTCTGGATCTGCTATAGTTTCTCCCACATTCCTTTTTTCCTTTCTACAAATCATTAGATTTGAACAGTGCATTGACACTTTGGAACTTTCCTCAAGGCTAGAAAACAGCAGAGAGTTACTTTTCATTTGGCTTTGTGTTTTTCTTTCCTTTTATCACTCACCTATAACAACACATTAAGAATCTGAGAAAGTGAAGCTCTTGATCCGCCTTTTTGGATCATAGAGTTTGGCCACAGAGTTTAGCTTTTCTGGCTTGTGGATAGCACAAGCTCCTTCTGCAGCATTCTACCATGAATTTTCTTGTTTCAACAAGATGATGCTTTGGGGATGGGAAATGGGATGATGCTTTGGGGATGGGGATGTTTTGGACTCTGCTTTTGTGAGGCACTAGGAGCATGTCCAGCACTCAGACCCCTGGGCACCCTGGTCTTGTTGCTGGGGCCTCTGTCTCACTTGAGGCAAAGGCACCCACAGAAACCCTGTTTTGTCTTGGGTCTCTCCTTCTACAGCACCAGTTTTCCACCACTGGATAAACCTGCAAGTGGCGGTGCCCATTTTATCCGCCTCCTCTCCTGTTATTTGAGGATGTTTCTCCTGGTTTTGAGTGCACACCCATCTTGCCGTGTACCATAGCACGTGGTGGTGCATAGAGCTGCTGTCACGACTGCTTTTACCCATCGCAGCCAGTCAGAGCTGCCGTTTCTGCAGACAGAGCCTGCAGGGTCTCTGCTGCCAGAATCCTTTTGGTTTCCTGCATTATTGTCTTTTCCTCTTGTGGATGTTGGGGCAAATGTGTGTCTCACTCTCAAAGGCTGAGTGTGAATTTTTTTGGACAGGGCAAATGTTTATACTTGCTGGTCCAGAGCAGGGTAGATTCTTCTCCTCCTTTCTCTCCTCCTCCTTTCTCCTTGTCTTTCCTTCTCTCTCTCTGCCTTCTTCTGGCAGGTGGTTACAAGTCACAGAACAAAATAAACCATTTGCTCTCWTCAGGTTAGCATCTGGAATGCAAAGAAACAACCGTCAGAAAAGGTTTGTGACAGAAATCTAGCTTYTCACATTGCCTTTCTGCAAAATGCATAAATTGAACTGCAAATTAATTTGCAGAATGTTAGATGTTRTCCCAGGGTGATTCTTTGCAATATTCTGCAACAGGGAATGTGGAGACTCATCCTTCCTTAATTAATACAATGCATAATGCCCATAGGCATGTGGGGCTCATCAGCATATCCTATATATTCTATCTGTGCCAAGTTTCATGCTGGCATCCCCTTTTTGGACAATTTTAAGTTTTATTTTTATTCCTCTACTGCTGCATTCATTTATTAAATGATGCTCTCATTCTGAAGCTTTTCAGAGGCACTGCGTTCTGCCTTGGACTCTGTTAATAGCTGAATCACTGAGCCTTAGCATTTCAGGCATGTCATATTTGCARTCAGAAATTGTTCATACAAATGAGGAGAATTAAGCACACAGTGAACTGAGAATCCTTATTCTGGTACAAAACCTTGCCTGAGCAGATAAATTTTGAGATACTTTTGCTAGAAGAAAAGCTCTGAGCAGCAGTATGAATCTTTTAAATGCTCCTTTTCATGCAGGGACGCAAACAAATTGAGTGGGATCACCGGGCTCTGCTGGCGCTTTCTTTGAGCGTGTGCATTTCTAAGCTGGCCAGAAACATGATTCATGCTTCCTGGAAAAAACARTGCCATCGTATACGGGAGTTCCCCCATGTGTCTCAAAGTCTCTCCATTCTATGCAGGAATATTCTAGTCATAAATTTTCAGTGGGAAAGCTAAGATTTTTTTTTTTATAAAGTAGAAGGAGCTGTTCTGCTGAAAGTAGTAGGGTATTTTTTTTTTCCATCTCAGTATTTTGGTGTGGATGTTGATAAGCAAAATTACTTTTTTTTTCAATATGTTTTCTGCATTTTTCCTCTTTTTCTCCATTTTCCTTTCCTTTACCATTAAAAAAAAAAAAAAAGACAGCAGAGGGAAGAGAAAGATTAGAAAAAAGAGGCAAAGCCTGACGATGGGTCACTTCTTAATGTGCTCATTATTGTTTCATTGAAACACTTGCAATTTAGAATGTTGGGAAAAAAAAATCCTACCAAAAATGCATGCCCCTTCCTTCAGAAGGCAGAACAGAATCAGAGCCTCCCTGTGGAAAGTGTTTCAAATTTGTTCACCATAAAGCTTGCAGGTGTCTAATCCCGAGTAAATCCCCTCTCTGCTGTCTGGAAATGTCTCCCTCTGGTGTTAGATGCCTGTGGGAMCAAGGGCTGACAGTCCCTTGGGTGCTGCAGCTTTGAAACGGGGTGGAAATAGCCCAAAGCAGCAGCCTGAGAGCCCGCTGAGCCCATGTTGCCCTAGGCCGCCAAATCCTGATCCCGGCGCTGCTAAAACTTGGCAGAAAAAAGCCTTTTATAAAGCACTGTAGGAGATGCCACCAGGGCTGGACATGGATGCGCTGGCCCTACTGCTCTGCAGGGAGCCTGGGGGCATCATGAGTGCGGGTGCTTCGCCCYTCTCCTGCCCGCTCCGTGCTCCGTGTTCCTTTCCCAAAAGTTCAGTTGTGTTGATCAGGATTTATAGGTCAGGGAAGAAATGCCCAGGAACTTTAAGACTTTCTAATCCGTTAAGTGGATCAGAATTAGGCACAGAAGAACTTGTACTTTCTTAATTTTTGGTAATAGGGGAAGAAGGAGAGCCAAATCAATAGGAGCTTTGTTTAGTTGATGAATAGCCTTTAAAGGTATTTCCAGGTTAATTGGCCTTTCTTTCCCATTGCTGTTWATTTCTGGTATAAAGAAACACCCTCTTTTAGGCCTTGGGAAGAAGAAAAAGTGGTTCTCTGAGCAGCAGAACCTGCCACCTTGTGTGGATTCTTTAGTGTTCGGTAACATGTTTGAGCCAAAAATGAGATTATTTCTCAATGAAAAGTTTATCTTGGACCTCTTACCTCTTCCTGGATTGCTCTGTGCTTGAAACTTGCAGCAGTTGGTACTTCTGAAACATTTAATCCATTGTCAGTTTTGGTGGAAATTGCCTTGGGCATTTAATAGGTATTGGGGAGGGGATGAAGGCAGGTAGGGGGGTGTGCGTGCATATGAACACACATAYAGGATGTCAGCACACAGGCTTTGTTTCCTTTGAGACACCAAGCTGAAAACCTCCTTAAGGTTCCCTGGGACCTTTTAAAAAAGCATCAACTCTGCCGAAAAGAAATTAGCTGAGATTCAACGCTTAGCAATTTTTTTTGCCTTATGTTGCAAGCTAATTCTCACAACAATTACTTCTACCAATGTCCAGAACTGTAGCGTCACAGAAATKAGCACTGGAAGACATAGAAATCTCCAGGGAACTGGCTGGGACACTTTTGTGCAGCAACCTTCTGCCGGCRTTTTTTCTCACCTTCATTTGAAATATGCTGTGCAAGGAGGATTCTTCCATAGCTCTCCAGAGACAGTGTCACACTCRGCCCTCCCCAGCAGCGTCTCCCCATGCTGAGCTGTAGAGAATGATGCTGTATTTATGTCTTTAATAAGGGCCTTCTCCCCCCCTCAACAGTTTCAGCATTTATATCTGTTCTTAACTGTGCTAGCTCAGGGCTTGCTGTGTGTGGCTCGAGTGAACGCTGGCTGTTACATGGGGACAGCTTCTCTCTCATAGAGCCAATTTCAGGCTTGGCTGCAGTAAATAGACGATGAACTTAGACCGTTGTCTTTACCATCTGAAGATGCCTGCAGGTTTTCATATCTGGACGAGCATGGTACCGTATCAACAGGCTGTCGTTGTCCATCAGCTGAGCATGAGTTAAATACCAAACTAGGAGAGTGGTGGRGGAGGTGAGCGGGTGTGTTGAAAAGGTCTCAGTAGTTCAGCAATGGTGCTGTATGGAAAGGTCTGGCTCAGYTAGCAGGAATTGTCTGGGTGAGTTTCTGCTCCTGCCTGCCCATATAGAGACACTGCTTCTGCGAGCTGGATGAGTTGGACACGTGCTGCTGGCTTGGTAGCAGACAGAAATGCCCAAGTGTTTGTTCACTTCTGGGGCAGGATACAATTAAAATTGCAGCAAACTAATTGGCAGCATACCCTAATTTGTTTGCAGTCGCCTACAGCAAGAGGATGTGTTTTCTCCTTTTTACATAATATTACACAATAAATATGCCTTGTTCCTTCCATTTCCACTCCTTATCTACTGCAYAACATCCTGCCAAGCAGCCTCCATCCGTTTCCTCCATCTCTCTACAAGAGCAGTGACAATTGCCTTCAGTTTGACACCCCAACCAGCAACCCTGAGTGTCCAAGTYAGCATCTTGAGAAAGTCTCAGTCCCTTTTAAAAGTTTTGGTTTTGTTTTGAAAGCTGGAGCTGCTGAACGCCATCATGACATGTCAGAAACCAGGCATATTGCTTGCAAAATGCTCAGTTACCAGCAGGTTCTGAACTATATTTGAAAGCCTCAGCCCCTGAGATGTGATTTTTGAGCTTGTTGTAAATCCTTGACACAAATGTTGCTTATGTCCAATGAAACTCCTCCCTACCACCCCGTTCACCCCAAAGTCAATGATGCCAGGGGGTGGAGGAATGCAGCATCGCTTGTTCCTGCTGATGGGCTAAGGAGCAAGGAGCTGGCAGATCTCAGCAGCAAGCAGTCCGCATTGCTCAGCGTTCTTGATCCAGGGTGCTAGAGGGTCCAAATCTCAACGCTGTCTTTCATCATTAAGTGCCTGATATCTGAAAAATGGATGGGGGAAAAAAAAAAAGCAGAAGTGTTGCACTCCAGGGTAAGCTGGTGGAGGYTGTAGAGAAGATAAGCAGAGGTGTGTAGCAAGTAACCCAGAGTGAGAATCCATGCACTTTTCCCCCTTTCTTTGCATGAGTTTTTGTTTATTATTTTGGACTGTATAGTATGTTGTACAGAAACACTTCAAGAATAGCTAATTAATAGTTAAGAATGCAAGATGCTGTGTTTTCCTTGACCTTCTCGCTCYCTGTCCCTCCAGGTCAGTGCTGAACTGTTAGAGCAGCCTAGGAAATGTGCATCCGTGCKCAGTGCTGTGCCCTCGAGAGAGAAGGGTCCTGCCTGGGCTCCTGCCTGCCCTGCAGCTCTCCAGAGCGCACAGTCCCGTCCCAAAAAGACAGGGGGAAAGACCGTGCAAAAAGCAAGAGCTACCGTGAGAGCAGGAAAAGAGAAAAAGAAATGAGAAAATAACCACTGCTTCCGTCCTGATGGGGTTCGGAGCTGGTTTGAATTTGTAATTGGCCACGAATCCTGCGCTCGCTGCACTCCTAGCTGCAGGCTCCCCATTTCAAAAGTGCCGTTGCAGCAGTCRGGGAACATGTCAGCAGGAACAAACGACCTTTCCTGTCACTTCTGGCTGCATCCTCTTCTCTCTCAGCATTTTCTCATCCAAGTGGTGATAAACGAATGGAGGTGATGGAGGGTGTTGATTCAGGATGGATTGTTGCAGTGTAAGTGCTCCTTCCCCCCGGGGTTATCCAGGACAGCACACATGGGTGCGTTTTGTGAACCTTGGCTTGGGTTTTGCTGCCTCTCCTGGAGTCTGTGTCTGTATAAAACAGAGAGTTGAGTTGTGCCTAGAGCCTGAGGTGTGACCGTGTGGCAGGGAAGCAGTTTTCAAGCTAAGCTCAGGCTTCTGAGTGTTGTTAAATATTCTTTTCCTTTGCAAGCCTCTATAATGGAGGTTTTTCTCAGCCGGAGAGCAAGGAAAGCCCTTCCCAGCCACCCCACTTTGTGGGTGGCACTTRGTTGTGCCAAACATACGGCGGGAGGTGTGAGCCGAGGGCGCTGACATCTCTCCCCATCATACTTTACTATCTTGGAGCAGTTTGGAGCTGCGTATCCTCCAGACGTCCCTCCGAGAGAGGAGGTGTGGATAAGGAGAGAAAATGAAAGGCTCYGGAGGTGTCCTCTGTATTCCTTTTATTGCCAGACCTGAGAGGTTGTAGTAAGTTGTCAAGGCTGGAGGGATTGCTACAYGGGTAAGGGAACTGCTTTACAGTCTGTATATCTGTGTGTGCGCTCAAGGACCTGCACTCGTATCATATACTCTTTCCATTGCCAGGCACTTTGTGTTGTTTGCTCAAAACTTCTCCAGATGAAAGATCACACAGCAGACCCCGAATGTGCTCTGGAAAGCGAAGCTGCCTGCTTTGCCAGTGGGGACATATGCGACAGGAGGCATCAAGACACAGCCTTGATCGGGGATTTGTTTTGCAACCAGAGTCTTTGATGCAGGGGAAGGACTTGGTTTGGGAGAAGGAAGGCGGCCCGATGCATTATTTCATAGGCTGGTTATCAGCCTGCGGATGAGAAGAACTTGTCTTGCTTTTGGAAATTGCTTTGTGAGCCTTTCTACTTGAAGTCTGGCATTCAGCGAGCTGAGGGGTGCTGGGGGGATGCTGTGTGCTGGTCCTTTTGTTGTTCTTCTGAAAAGAACCATCAGGCTTGTCAAAATTAATTAAGTAAACAAGTAGATAGTGCTGGGAAGGAAATTCAAGCTAGACTGACAAGTTTCAGGAGAATCTGGTCATCCCCTGGTACTTACATAATAGACTTTGCAAGTGCAGTTAGATCTATAGAATATGAACATGCTAGCATACAGTGGTAATAAGTAGGTTGATTTTTATTCAGAAATGCTTAGATTTGACTGATTTCAATCCCCTTAAAATGAATAAGGTGGCCTGATGCTGATGTTCCCTCTCTTCTGGACCGAAAGCGTTTGGCTCTGAAGGGGCATGGCTGGTTCCAGAGGAGCCCGGGGAGCTCAGCAGCCAGAGTGAGGGCTGGATCTAAAGAGAAAACCCCCTGGAAGGGTCTGTGAGGYGGATCCCTAAGGGCCTCCTCCCTGTACCCAGGAGTGCTGCACATGCCTGTCGCGTTGGTGGAGGTGTGCTGGATCAGTGCCTTGGTAAGGACCTGCCTCTGTGCCTCTGTTGACTAGGGTCACGGTTACTGAAGAGCTCAGATCCTGCTGTTTATGGCTTGTTATGAAAAAYAAAGGGGCTGGAAAGATGGATACCTCTCTGAGGGATATTAGGAAATAATATTGCCATAATCCGTACTTAATGGTTTTCACTGACGTTTTGAAGAAATTCCTGCTTGCCCTACTCTCACCTAATCTCTGTCCAGAACATCAGAGCCTGGTTAATGACATGGTCACAGGSATGGGGACCGTCCTGGCCTCCTTGCTGRTACTGAGCACTGCTTTCTTGCTTAYGGGATCACTCCGAAACCCATGGTRGCAATTAAGGAACAGACTGTTTCTCAGTGAGAGTGGGATGATGAAAGCTTTGCCTGTGCAAAGGGTTTTGGTTTGCTCTGGTTTGTTTTGCCTCAGTTCCCCGTGTGTTTTTAAATGGACGTGCTATTGATGTGATGCTCCCGCTAACAAGTGGTGCCAATTCGAGTTAGCTCCACACTGGGTCCTCACGTAGCCTCATGTAGCCGGGCTGGCACTGGCAGCCCTGGCGAGTCTCAGCTGAACTCCAGCACATGCGTGTGTTTGTTATTGCTTCAATCACCGTGGGTTTTTTTTGAGAACCACAAAACTGTATCAGAGCATCTATATTTTGTTTGTTCTTATTTCTTTTATTTTTCCTTCCCCTCTCCCTTTTTTTTTTTTTTCTTTTTGAAATATTTTAGCTGCTGATGCCCCAAGGATTAAAGTAGCAAAGGACTGTGATAAAAGTGTTTCAGAACATTAGGGAATTGTGGACGTTGGCTGGCTCGGAGGGAATCTATTATTTACAGTCTACTGTATCAAATTCAGCTTCCACCAAATTAGAAACTGATTTTTGTCGTTGTCCCTTTTTAATCTAACCCCTTGGTTAACTCGGGAGAAGCCGCTCCATAAATCACATGGACATCTATGGATTTTTTTTTTTTCCCCTGCCAGACATTGCTAGGACTAAATGTTCATCTCCCAGTGATACTTATCAGCCAGTACACTAATAATAACAATTCTGTTCTGCGCTGGACTTTCCCTCTGCCAAGAGGGAAACTGTCTTTGCAATGTGCCCTGCAAAATATTTTCAGCAAACAAAATAACAGTACACATGACTTGAAGTGCTTGGTCTTCCACCGGTGGGGTTCGGGAGTCTCATCATGTCCTATTTCATGATCATCACAGGCATGGGGTGAGCAGTGAATACTTCCTAGCCTTTCTATCAGCACTTGCTTATGAAAATKAATATAATCGTTCCTCTTTTGCAGATGGGAAACTGAGATATATAACAGCAAGATTGTCCAACAAACCAGGGACAGACCAAGAAACTCAGTCACTTACCTCACTGCTCAGTCACATTAAAACCATTTTAGAGTTGCTCAACTAGACAGAGAGCATCTGTCTACTGAGCAGTGTTAGACAGAGCTCTGGTTTTACTGGATCTCAGAAAAAGGACAGGCGAGTTTGCTCACCATTGCCTGGAAAGGTATTTGAAAGGACCTCAAGAGTGAGCTGAGTGTAGAMACACAGAGGAGACAGCACAGTGAATAGGAGATGGGGAGCTATATCCCAAGTGTCATAAGGTGGACGTTTGAGCTAGTTTACTTCCCTCCCCTTCTTTTCATCTTCTTTTGACTGCAGCCTTTTATCTCACTGGCTGCCTTCTGTGTCTTTTTCTTCCCCAGGTCGGTGACGGGTTTGGATAAGGAGCCTGACCTCGTGCACATGGAAGCCCGGACAGCTGATGGACGTGAGTGTCTGCAGCCAGCACGGACAAAGCGGGCCTTGAGTGGAGTGGGGAATGAACTTCACTTGGCTCATCTTCTCTCCGAATTTGTATTTTAACTGATAGGAAAGATGTGGGTCATGGGATTTGATGTGAGGCACACTCTTATCCTTAGGTGCTTGAGGGAATTTGGAGGCTTCAGGGCTTGTATCTGCAGAGTCTGGGCAAAAGCACAGTCCATTGGGTTAAGGAGCCATCTATTCTGTTCCCTGGTTAGCTGCTTYGTTATCACTTATTCTGTATGAGTCAGAGCTTCTTTACACTTGCAGCGGGGTTCAGAACAGGGAATTTAGCAGACTGTAACAAATTGCTGACTGTCAGACTTCTCCTTCAGCCAGAACGTCCCTGTGCCCCAGCCACCCCTTGACAYGTGTTGAAGGGATTTTCCGGGTTTACTTAATATGTATGAATAGATGCTCTGCATTTAGACATTGCAAGCCTGTAAGAGGTGCCCGTACTTAAAGTAAGAAATAGAAAAAAAGAAATCTCACCTCCTCACTGAAATGCATCTAACCGTGTTGGAAGTAGAATGGATTCCTAAGCAAGGAACCTCCAAGGAAGAAGACATGATATATTAGAAGTAAGTTGATTTTTTTCCACCACTTTCTCCCAAATGTTTTATATTTCTCAGGATCCCAGCAGCGTAGTGCATCCGTTTCTGGATGGAGCCTGGCAGCTGCTCGACTCCAGCTCCGTGATACAGCACAGCAGAATGTGTGTCCCTCAAACTACAGGAATAGCATAGGGAAGCAGCACGGAATTGCCGTGGGGGTGACAGAGAATGTAGGGGATTTCTGGTGGAAAAAGGCCTCAGTTTTGCTGGGTGCAGACTATTTTAGTCAAATGCTGCCAGGGGCAGATGCTGTGTGAACAAGCTCCTGTCTATCAGGATAACTCCTCTAAGGCTGTGGATCTTCTGAAATCGCTCATTGCCTTCCCACTGCTATTTAGGGATGGCAGCTGAACAAATAACCAGGCAATAAAAGYGTGTTGGTGACAGCTGTTTGTTAAATATGGGGAAAGAGCAAAACAGACCAGCAGGTGGGTGGACAAGGCAGGGAGGCTTCTCCSGTGCCTTTGCTGCTGTGTGTACTGTTGTAGAGATGTTGAGGGATGCGGCCAAAAGCGAGTAAACAAGCAAGTAAGCAAACAAACTGCTGATGGAGCCTGCTTTCAARCTAAGCTTAAACTTGCTCACCCAGCTATTTGACTGCTGGATGTGTCAAGGATGTAGCTGCTTCGTCTGAAAGATGTCTCCCCAGTTCACAGACAGCTCTCTTCCTGCAGGTCTTGTTTGCTCGAGGGGTTGATGTTTGTTCTTGTTTTAATGTATAAATTCAGCGTTTTGAAACTGCCTGTCGATGGTATTGAGGGTTCCCCTGCAAGCCAGACCTAAGCAGCAGCATCAGCAGAACGCTCCCGTCGCAAGCCCYGGTCTCTGCAGACTGCAGCACGGGCGGCACTCGGTGGGCTGTGCTTGGCCCACTGGTGTGTCCCTCTGCAGCAAAAWGCCTCTGCTCTCAGCCAAGCCTGGCACAAGAGGACCATATTGCTCCAATTAGATTATTTATTTTTTTTAGAATTTAAAATGATATTAATTGTTTTTWAAAAAAAWAAATCTCAAAGCTGTAGRTTCACCTGGTGTGATGYGAGTRCGGCGAGTACTCAACTCCTTTCTCCTGGTTGACTCTGTAGACAAAATAGCCCTTTGTGCTAYTAGTGAAACGGCTGAGACGCTTGTATCTGCTGAAAAATGGGAAATGAGAAACTGGTAGAAAGAAGGAGACCTTTTATTATCACCTCTGAGGTCAATCTGGTAATTTGTTTTTCTCTTTTTTAACAGCAATTTCCTACTGGAGTCAATAACTGATCCAATGTTGATTCAGACATTGGAGCTTAAGGCATGTCCTGTGGCTGGGAACAGGTGATGGGACCTGCTASAGTCACATTCATCCATGAATGAGTCAGGGCTCCCAGGAAGCTAAGGGAGATGGGAGGTGGAAGGTCATGTCCTGCTGCAAGACAACTTGTCTTATATTTTTCAGGTGTTACTTGTCTTAAACCYGCCCCAGCATTTAGTCTCCCCAAATATTTACAAGACACTGCAAATTCCAGTGCCTTCCTGATCTCCAGCCTTTGCTGTCGTTCATAGCAGATGAAGTTATCCCATAATTTGACATCTTGGCAGCGCTGTTGTAGCTGGATAATAATGCAGGCTTGCATTTTTAAATTAGGAAAGCGAGTAGCAGCCTTGGGCACTGTACTTTCTGCCTGTGTTTGATGACAACAGCAAGGGCAGCGCTGAATGTAAGGAGATTGTGACAAATACACTGGCACACCTGGAAGRGAGGTTTTATTAAACTTCCTGGTGTTCAGTGAGAGAATATTCTCCCCACTCACAAATATGATGCACTAAACAATGTTTTAATTAAAGGGAAAATAGGGGAAAACAAACAGATAAAACTGGATTATGATTAACTAATTCCTAGGGAATAATCTACCATCCGGTCTACATTCCTAGACCATGTTTCCCTGGGGTGGGATGGGGGAATGGTTAGACTGGCTGGTTATTTTCTCTCTTGGGAACTGCCAGCCCTGCCAGTCTCCTCTAAGTTGCAGTAACGTGTCACGGAGGACCAACTTCTCCAGCCTTCAGCAAAGTGACAGGCTCAAGTGTTTTGGCATCTTTGGGCTTTGCCCCCGGATAGAGCCTCTTGCATTCCTGCCTCCCCCAAAAGCTTCCCAGTCGGGCTTGGTTTGGCAAAGTGGCGACTTTGCAGTTCCTTCATGGGCCCTGGCCTTGACATTTCTGCCTTTGGATTTTCTCAGTATGGACATGATCTGATCTGAGCTGTTGTTCTAGGTCTTTCTTTCGCTGATCCTTTTGCCTTTGAAACATCCMCTTTCTACTTGTTATGGTGGGTGACATCTTTTTTTGCTTGCTGCAAGGYTGCTATTTGTATTATCCTATCATTTTTAATATGATTTTTAAAGATATATTTTAAGCTTTTTTTTTTATTATTTTCTGTGGGGAATAACGATGAAATTGAGCTCGTTTTTGTGTCAAAGGCAGACAGGTTTGAAGATAATTTTTATTGTCTTTTGTTGTTTTCTTTCACAAACTGTGCATTGTAAAATACATGAAAACAAATAAACAAAAAACTAAGTGGAAAGTGGATAGCGAGGTAAACTCACTTCACCACCACCAGCTTCCCATGAATATTAATCAAGTGCCTTTCTTTGAGTATATTTGATTGCTGGTGTAACACACTCAAAATGACACATTTCCCACTAGGCAAGAAGCTAGTTGTCATGTCAACACTTGTATTTGTTTTTTGGTTTTCTTTTTTTCATTTATTTGTGACAGGCTTTTATTCCTTCTCCTGTTCTGTCACTCATCAGTAGCAAATTATCCCCGTTTGGAGGGATCAGAATATCCAAGTGCCTGTGTGGAGAACATACCGGAGGGAATGAGCTTCTAAAAATACAGCTCTGACCTCTCCTTCTTGTTCTACCTAATCTTAGTGCAGTCTCGAGGAACCAAGTCAGAGCTCTTTGGGTACAACAGCAATATCGTAAGACCCTCCTGGTTTTGGAGAGGGTGTTTTTTTATCTGCTGCAAAGATGTCTTGGATTTTAGGTGCAAAAGGTAAATAGCAACTGTGCACCAGGTCTGTATGTGTCAACTGATGACGAGCCTTAGCTGTTCTTGGTTGAGAATCTGACTTCTCTRTTACTGCTGCTTATTTTGCTGGGAGAAAGCACCACTCCCCTGAGTCCCTACTTGCTTGACCCTCTCTCCAGGACCGATACGTTTCACTGTACACTGTATGCTTTAATTACATCCAGATCCTCTGAGCAGGCRCTGGCGATGGTTTCTGCTGCTTTAGCACAGTCAGTGGGACAGCGTTTTCATCGCAGACCCAAGTGTGTGCAAGTGCTCTGGATGAGCCCTTATCCACCTGGAATTCCCCATGCCTCAAGCTAGAGTGAGCTCTGCAGCCTTTAAGATGGATTTCAGTCATGCTTCTGGGCATGAACCTTTACTAGATGAAAGACCCGTTGTAATTTGGGATTTCTTTCTTTTTTTTTAGCCATTCCCCTTGCTGTTACTGTTGGATTCAGTGCCTCTGGCCTGTCTTACATTCTTTTGAATTTTTAGAGTCTTTTGGTGAGATGAAGCTGTGGAACTGCCAAGTTTTGTGAGTCTTGACTTTGAACCTGAGGAGGCAATTAGCTGTGTGTCAGAGGGTATAAGTCATGTCCCCCACTGCTTTCCTCTGAAACATATTTTACTGTCTCTGGAAGACACAGACAGAGGACAGTAGCAGGTTTTATGGCTAGGAGAATCCTGTAAGAAGCTTTGCTAGACTCGTTACTCCCCTTTTGAACTTCCCTTTTATCTTTTTGGGCTCAGTTCAGCAAGATCCTTATTGCAGTTGTGCAGTTGTGTGAACTAAAATCACTGAATCAGGTTCACCTCGGCCCTTATAAACTCTATTTTCTTTCTTAATGGCCTGCCCTCACCATTTATRGAAGAGTCAACAAGTGTTTGAAGCCAAGAAGACTGTAAAAGTATTAAAGTGTAAAAGATATGATCCTTTCATCACTGCAGCCGTCATCTCAATTGTATTTTCATTTTCTCCCTAATTTGCAGTTTTCAGAAGGGCAGTTCAAAGGCAGAGATGGCCTATTTAGATTACATATGTGCACAGATACGGTGCCTTGATTGTTCTGTTTCACTTCCTTTCTTAGCCCAAGTAAATTAACACCTAATTCCCTGTCACTCCTGACAACCTGCTGGAGGTGAGCATGCCTCCTCTTACCACTCTGAGCATCTGCCTACGTGTCTGCTTTCCCATACAGACCCCTTTACGGTAGCATTTGATTGACTTATCTCTTCTTCCCATTCTTCCTTGAGCTCTGTTCCTCCTCTCGAGCAATGCCAGGGACTGGCAGGGTGTCCCAGCAGTGTGATGGTCTTTCCATTTTCTCTCCAAACAGAAGCTATTTATGCTCCTTGCAGTGCGCTGTAGCCTCTTCAACTAGTCGTGCTGAAGTATCATGTCTATAGCACTTTCATACTTAGCATGTGTCACCTATAATGGCTGTTACTTAATTTTGGGAGGTACTTTCTCAGCAAAATAAGTTGAACTTAATAGTGCTGGTATTTGTTTTTTCTCTGTGTGTATTACTAATGCAACTAGTACTACTCATCAAGGCTAGGGTGTTTCCAGAAGAGCATAGGGAGACACCCAGGAAAGTGATGGAGTGAATATATTCTACACGGATAACTTTTGAAGTCTCTATCTGCTCCATGTCAACTCGTCAGTATTCTGATATGTTTATGATTTGTACCCTTTATTTATTATTGCAACTTAACTAACYTGAGAATTATCTGCACAGTGGGGAAGGAAATGGTGGCCGGTGGAAGTGTGATGAGTTCATCAGTCAGTCCAGACTTTGAAGGCTGAGGGTGGACTGTGCTGTAGCATCTACCTAGCTAAACCTGAGGTTAAAACTTCCCTTTAGACACTCTCTTTCAAGCTGCTGATAATGTTTTTAGACAACAAACTCACATGTGGGCATTTCTCATGTGTAGCTGTTCTGCTGTTACAGGCACCCACTATTTAACCTGTCGGATCCTGGAGTGCTCAGAGACCAAAAGGATCGGGCCCTTTGCACGCTCCATTGACATCAGCTCCCTTGTTGTTCAGGATGAATATATCTTCACCCAGGTAGGTTGACCTGGTATGAATGTGACATGGATTCTGTCTGAACAAGGTGTCTGTGCAAGAGGACGCATGTTCTTATTCTTCTGTGCATGGGAACAGAAGCCATGGGATTGGAAACCTATACCTGCCTGCTATAGGTTGGCTACAGAGTGAGGCAAAGCAGTGATCTCTGTGCCCCATGCACTAGGTGCCCTTGCTTGAGCAGGGGCCTTGGACTAGATGATCTCTAGAGGTCCCTTCCAACCTCAACCATTCTGTGATTCTGGGCTTCATTTTTCCCATGTTCCATCTGTTTTGAAAGTTCATTCATCGGTGGTCATAAAGATCCAACTTGCTGTTGCTGAAGCTACTGGAAAAATGGAAAGAAGCTAGTGATGAGCTAGAAAAAAACAGTGAAGGACGGAATAAAGATGTGAAAGATCGTTTTAACAAATGGAAAAGTTTGTGCTGGTTTGGCAAACGACAAGTAAGGCTTGAAGGACTGAAGAATATTTGCAGTGTTTGTGGGAGGCAAAATAGCAGGAGATTGGAAAAAGATGCTGCAGAGCAACCTCAAAGTGGAAAATGGTTGTAAATTTGTCAGCTAGTTGATGATGGTTCTGTAGATGGGAAGACAGTGATAGAAATTCAAGGAGAAGCGACTCATTTCGGAGACTTTTTTCTGATAAAGCTGCTGGATGGAACAAGGTCACCTCTCCTCATTTCATATCTGTGGAGGTGTGAGAATGAATAATTTGATGTGAAATAGTATTTCCTAAAAACGTGCTATCGGGTGCAGACCAGGATTCAGGCTGTGGTGATTCCAGGCTGTAGAAAGCTCCCAAGTTGCAGAGCTTATAAGAGCATCCTTATAGAGGATGGTGACGTTAGCAGGTTGTGACCAACGCTGAGAAGATGAGGCAGGGCTGGGATCCAAGCCTACAGGAGAGACGTATGCTACTTTTTTGCTGCAAAGCTGAGTTGAGCTAAGCTTCTGTTTTTCCATCTTCAAAGTGCTGCTCATAAAATGGGAGTTGAAGGGGGTAGGCTGGGCTTTGGCAGAAAGTTGGATCCACATGATCTGGGAGGACGGGGACAGGGAGAGGTTTGTGTCTGTGGCTGAGGGCTCTATAATATAGAGCATCCCCGGTCTTTATGGCTAGCACAAGGCCTCGCAGAGGTTTCTCCTTCCTCAGCTCTCACCCGTGTTAAAACAAGGCTGCTCTGTCTAGAAGCTTGGGCTCACAGTGAGCATTTCCCTGCCTAAATGAGCAGGGAGCAGAAATGATGCTCCAGGCTCCATCTAATAGCTGCTAATTGCTTTGAGTTAAATAAGCTGTGTACATATATATAGCCACATCCAGCTATCTGTACATCGTATTTATATATATATGTGTGTATGTATTTATATGAATCTATATGGTAATACTTGAAGTGCCTTGAATATCCTTAGTGCCGTTTTTATTCAGCTTAATGGTTGTTTGAAGAGAAAATCACTTTTTAAAAATATTAAATGCGGCCTCTGAAGAGTTCTGCTGATTTTGGCAGGAAACTTGCATTTTCATGGGCTGTCTATCACTTTTTCCTCTTTTTTTTTTTCTGCATCATAATTGCAGCTTTCTGACCATCCAGCAGTCTAACTAGCTCAAGGAGCTGCGTGGATTAATTCCATGTAGTATTGAGGTAGCAAGCAGATGCTTCAGATTCACATCACACTCCTCTCAGCCGGGGCTGTGTTAAATCCACCGTGTCCAACATACGGTCAATAGGCTATGCAGAGTGTTTGCTTGGTACACATGTAGGAGTGCTGATATGTCCTGGATGTATTAGTATCACAATCCATGGGATGTAGCTGCCTGTTATGGAATGCATCGGGTTCACGGTGTGTGCAATGCCTCATGCATATCATTCTGTGTGGATAATCGCAGGCAGAAATATGGGCGCCAGCTCTTTTGAATTTCAAATATTGGGCAGAGATGAATAAATAAATAGCAAATTAAATGGTAAGAACCTGGTGAGGTTTAACAGCTGCATAAAGGATGGGCACATGAGTTCGGGTCTGTCTGTGCTGAAACAACTCAGAAGCAATACAGAGGAGCAGAGCACATTTCACATTTAAGTTTGGTCCTGAAAACATTAGGCTTTTAGCCTAAACCAGTATCTGTGTTCTCCTAAAGCAAGTGGAGAGATCAAACCTGCAGGGATAATTCATCTTGCCCTAGACACCTGGTGTAAGATGGCATGGATATCTCTCTTAATGTGCCTTTCTCATTAGCATTAGAAGAAAGCTAACTATGGCTTGCAAAAGACTCCTAGCTTTTTTGACAGCTAAAATCAGGATAGATGAATCCCAGCTACAGATCTCAATATTTTAGTTTATCTGCATGCAGTTACTCACTAGTCAATAAATACCACTTTAATCAAATTGATGAGCAGGCCTATAGTGTCATATTCCTGGGAACCATTAACCTGTATAACTCCGTGCACTCAAAGCAGATGTGATAATATGGTGCATAACACACAGGGGAAAGAAGAATATGGAAAATGTTATAGTGCCATTATAAATCAGAGATTCCTTATCATGTGGAGCACAGTCATGCAGCACTTCTGAAAGGATGCTGCAGAATTAGAGTCTAAAAAAAGGGATGTGAGAATGATCCAATGCTGGAAAGAAACTTTCCCATGAAGAAAGGTTGAAAAGACTTGCTACCAGGCAAAGGAGAAAAATAGTGTAGCACATGATGAAAAATGTAAAAAGTAATGAAGAAGGAAGGAAGAAATAGCTACTAAGAGAGAATGGAAAGAATTTATATGAATAAAACAGTAGGTATCACCCAGAAGTTATTGATTGACTTTCTATCTGATTGATCAATAGTAATTTAAGGATGCCTAGCACAGCCCTATTTAAAATTGGTAATTTTGCATAAATTGATACATTAGGTGAAAATCCTGCCCTCTGCTACATGTCTAAGATTTCATTCAAGTTAATAAGATTGCTCTGAGGTAGCTAGGAGCCAGAATCAAGCAAGCAGGTCACTTATTGGTGGGAAAACCTACAAATATTGTAGTAAGTATAAATTTTTTGGCTGCACCAAAAGGGAGCTAATTTCATGCAAGCCTAGGAAGCATTGGCTGCACTTTGCCATTAAGGTCAGTGATAGATCTACACGGTGTTTAGTGACAGGGCCGTTTAATAGCAGAATACCTGTTTTCTTGGTAACTTTAACATATCTTTATCTTTGTTGTCTTTGGCTCCTTGCTGCTGAAATAGGAGGACTTGTTAGACCCAGGACGGAGATAGGCTGCAAGTGTCTGTGAGGTTCGACTTCCTGGCAATTACCTGAACTGCTTCATTTTTCCCTCATGTACAGAGCTCTTGTTATAAGACCCATTGGTCAGGGATAGTCTTTTGTTTTATGTGTGTACCTAGTCCGTTGAGATTTTGGAGAATTTCTACCATAAAACTAAATCACAATGTTGTTTTGGGGAAAATATTTTTCAATAAAGCCTTTTTTTTTAAAAAAAAATTATCTTTTTTTGGCCATCTACGTTCTAATGAAATTATTCAGGATACTGTAAAAGGTCCAAAATGAAATATATTTATATATTTTAATGAAAATGGAGATGATTTGGAGGAAAATTCTGTTTTTGTGAGAGAAGGCAGTATTTGGAGAAAAAAAATATTTTCCTCTAAGTAAGCAATAAAATTAATGAAACTTAATTTTTAGAGTAGTTGCTAAGCAGAAGAGCAGGAATGTTTGTGTAGTTTTCCTTGCCAGCAGACCAGAACCTTCTTCTGAAAATGCAAGGAAGCATCAGCAATATTACCATGTATTGCAGGGAGCAAGACCAGAGAGGGGCCCAGAAAGTGTCAGAAAAATTTCATTTGCGGTAGCTCAAGAACTCCTAGCAGGGATATGAAGATTGCACTGTGTTCGCTGAAAATCAGTTTGGCTCTAAAATTATGGTTTTTGGAGAAAGCAACGTTCTTGGGGACAGATCTGCAGTGGGCACGTGGAGCTGATTATTGCCAAGCTAAAGTGGTTGCTCCCAGTTGTGCAATCTCAATGTGCAGGTTATCGCAGGTGAAACAGCCTTGTGATGGTGCCGGCTGCCTGGAGTCCTGTGTTTGATGAACTTGACCTCTAGTGAGAGTGGAGGATGTTCTCAACTCACTAGTGCAGAGCTGCATAAGGGCTGTGCTTTCCCACTGATCCTGATGTGTCAGGAACGGGACAGTAACTGTCCAGGATGTGGGACATGAAGCCTGCTGGTAATGCTAGTGTTATAGCACTGGTGGGCTAAGGATGCAAGGGGGACAAAGTAAAGGGAAAGGTGATATCTTTTATTCTTTGATAGTATTAGAATTGATAGAGTTGGCAAAGAAGCAGAAAAGTTCTGTTGGGCACACTCAGAAGATCCTAAGAGATTTAAGGAAGGATTAGGTACCTGAAAATTGTCCCCCTCCATTTATTTATTTTTTTTTAAGCTACAGATGTCTCATAAAATGTGCTTCCTCTCCCTATAAATTGCCGTGTCCTCCTTGATACACTGTAAAACCGTCAGTGTGCAGCTTTCCTCCCAGCAGTCCTACCAGGGTAGCTCAGCATCAAGTCAGCACGACTCCCATTCCTCTCCCGCTGCTCTCACTGTCAGTGCTTGGAGACCCTCAGGGTCGCTTTGGCCTTTTGATGTGGGCTGACTATATATCAGYGCAGAGATGTGTTGAGGGGTGAGTGATGCCCATCTGTATTGTTTGTTATGTCTTTGTTTCTTCTCCCTGAGATGGTGCAGGCTCTGCTAATCCAGCAGATGTGGCTGGAGTCAGTCTGAAACGTGGCTCACCTTGCAGCATTTTTCAGTGACAAAGGTTCTGGGTATGGCAAAGTCCTTGGGGGCCAGAAGAAGCTGCTGCCTTGTTTGAATTTGGGGAGTGATGCCTGTTTTCTTTAGAAGGCTGAAGAACTGTCTTGGGAGGTGAACACTGTTTTTTCTTTGGAGCTGAAGGCTGGAGGTTTCACCTTGTGAGGATATCACCTGCAAGCTCTGGTTGAAAAAGGACTGGCTATTTGCTTCAGATTCTGCTCCATTTCCACTTCAAAGTTCCTTGCCCCATTAACCCAAGAGGGACACAGTGAGAGGCAGTACGTCATCACCTTTCAAGGCTTCTACAGAGCACCATCATAGGCAACTTTTCCACTCTGTGGAATGATTTAGCTGGATGCTTAACTGCAGGCTGATATTCATATGAGGGTCTTGTGTGCCTGCTCCCCAGATGCTCAAGTATTATTATACTCATCCCTGCTGTCATCTCCTACCTGGGCTCTCCTACTGTTTCCCCTCATATGTGGGCAACTTTCTGTGGGATCTCATTTGTGTATCAGTCCCCTGGCACCTTGGGGATCGTGCAGCCACCTCTGGACTCCAGATCAAGCAGTCCTGAGATGTGCGATGGCTTCATGGCCAAAAAACTAAGTGGTAGTTGTCCTTTTTCCTGAGGATAATGTGATGAGGTAGGAGTGGGAGGGGAAGAGAGGCTGGTGTGGTGGTTATTCTCCTGAAGGAGATGGGGTCTGTGACATTGCCACCTGTGAGCAGTGGCTGGAATGGTGGCACTCCCGGCTTACACACTCTTGAGTCCACATGGAAATGAGAACATTAAGTCAAAGTGCTTTTCTCTTCTGCCAATCATATGTCTGGCTCTTTTTCACCCTCTGTAGTAAATTGGCACGTAGAAGAGTTTTCCTTACTTGGAAAGGGTTGTATAGAAAGGCTGTCTCGGTCGTTTCTGCACTGTAAGTGAGAACAAGCTAACCCAGAATTTCCCTAGCTAATGTGGTTTGGTACAGCTAAGTGTGGCTCCTGTAATACAGATCCGAATAATCCCCCTGGCTCCGAGGAGGAAACGTTCCTGCCAAAAGCTGTTGAACCAATTCAGTCGTCTTTTGCATCAGAAAGTCTCCTTCGAACATATGCACATGTCAGCATTCACCCACAACCACTGATAGTGTCTTATAGCACCTATGGATAATACTGCCTTTTTTGGATGCCTGGCGTCTCATCATCAGAGAGCGCTCAGAAATCTCAGCTGAAGTGATTTAGTGGAAAAAGGCTTTTGCAGAAAGTGGTGCTTGTGTCCTTTTTTTTAAAAATCTGAATCAAATTCTGTTTTTATCTAGGTGAATATTCTTATGAGAAATGATTTTTTTTTTTGGTCAGCGTCTCAGAAAAAGCAAAATATTTCCTATATCTAAACAGGTTTAGAGTTGGCAAGGTGAGGTGGGCGGTGGGAGAACGTTTCTCTTTAGGATTTTATGGGGAAAAAGAAGTTCCTAATCATTTTACAAGCTAAACATGTCAAAACTTAGCTCAGAGAAATGGGTTTCTTACCATTATGACTTCTAACTGATTTTCAGGAAATTTATAAGCTCTTCCATTTAGGAGGACGTGAATGCGTGTTTCAGATTTACTATGTATTTAAGGCGGTGCTAAATGAGTTTACTTGGTGAATCAAAGGCAGTTATCAGGTGAGCAGACCTCACCGGTGGCCACAGGCGCAGCAGAGATTACACCAGTTCATACAGATACATGACCTCAGTTCTCCAGCTGTCAACTTAATAACTTAAATAAGCAGTACGTTTTTCCCAGGAATAAAGAGAGAAAGATATATTTTTAATGTGAAATCTCTCAGCAGTGAAACAAGGTGTGTGGGGGGGAGTCAGGGGGAGAAGAGAAATTAAACTTTGATTTCCCAGTCTAGAGCTTTCTATTTATTTTCATTGAAGTGAAATGCACCATGCTCAAATATATATTTCTTTCCTCCATTTTTTAACTGGGAGCCAAAGGTCCTAACAGAAATCAATCCCTGCAATTTATTTTTAACTTTCCCCTGCTTAGCTGCGATTGATTTTTATCTTTGCGATCGATGGTAGAGCAAACGGCTTGGCGGGACAATGGAGCTCCCTCCAACTTGGAGGGTCTGGTCTTTGAGTCTTTTATTGAAGAAATCATTAAAAGCTTATTATGAAACTAATAGGATGAAGACGTTTAAATGATGAACATGATTACACCTGTTTTACTGGTGAATAATGCTTGCTACAGCTGATCTTCTCTTGCCCCTATTTAAAATGCTAGATGACACTCCGGTGGGGGGAAATTAATCCATATAGATGAAAGAAAACGCATTCCAGGTGCTAGTTAAAAGCTCTTCTTAAAGCGAGGCAGGCAGTAAGTAGTTAGCTCCTTTCCTGCTCTCTGCTGGGTGCTTTTCATCTGTTCCTAGCACTTTTTCATCTTTGCTGTGCCAAATGTTATCAGATGTGGAACTGGAAGCTAAGCATCTGTTGATAAAAATTGATTAACGTTTCCCTTTTTGTTACTTATTTATTTATTTACATTTTGTTCCTAGGGCTTTTTGTGCTACACTTCTTTTTATTTTTTTTTTTTTTTTCATCTTTCTCTCTCCTCTCCCCTTGTGTTGTCTGGTGTCTGAGCTGAATCTGAAGGTGTATCTGAAGGATCACCTTGGCAGGCTCATATGTTTCCTCTGAAGAAAATTTGATTTGTGCAATTACGTACCTCTSCTGAGTTGGTTGCTGTGTGGATAGTGCACGTTGGCAGCTGTACCAGAGCTTGTGCGTTCGTGTAGCTGTCCACGTGTGCTGCAGGAGCTGCAGTTTAGAGCCAAGTCAGTATTTCCTCTCAGGATCACCTGTCCCTTAGCTGGGCTGGCGGAGCTGTGAGGGCAGGAGAAAGGGAATTGGAGACTGGCATAATAAATGCTCTTAAATGATGCTTAGTCTTGGCAAGTTTTCATTGCYAGGTCTGTCCCTCTGAAATGCGGTGTGCTTTCAGACCTGATTAATTTATCAGGCCACTTGAGAATGTGTTAATCTGCATGTATTTCTGCAGCACAGGAAGAAGCCTGTCTGCTCGCTCCCGGGTAATTGTGTGCTGCATTAAGGACCATGTGAAGGTATGATAGCGATGAAAGCCACGGGGAAATGATTAGGGCTACATTGCAACTATCATGATGTGATTCATTCTGAGACCCTGGAGGACCTCAGGGCCTAGGAATATGTAGAAGATGGTTTGTCCAGACCATGATGAAAAGCTTTGCACTAGATAGGTGCAGACGCAGTCTCCTCAGCCTGGCTGGTCATGTCTGCTGACTGTCTTGTGAGTTGGACTTAGGCTTGATGGACAGGAGAAGGATGGGGCACAACTGTCCGGGCATCTCCCTGGCAGGCCTGCGTGATGCCCAGAGAGGAGCTGGCGCTGGAGTGCACAGAAATGCTTCACTAGGGCTGTACTAGGGATACACTAGTGTGCACAGCCTGCCTGACCTAGCATTGCTGCACTGTGCTTTAGTGCACAATTTGRCTTGGGAAATTTAGTGCTCGTGAGAAGGATGAAGGATAACTGTGGCCAAAGCAGTGAGCAWGGATTCCCAGACACCTCTTGGGCAGAAAATATAGATTCAGGAGACCCTTGCAATACCAATACTAATGTTTCTCAGCTTTTGACTTCTATCAATGCATTTGCTGTTTCTAGGAAGGGGATAACTGTATATAGGAAGGAAATAATCTCAGCAAAAGATGARGGAGGGACTATTATTTATTGTAAATAACGCCCAATGATTAACTGTCAACTAGGAAATTTTAAATTTGTTTCTGTAACGGACTAAGTACTCTTGGACTTAGGCTAGAAGTGGGATGTACATTGAAAGGAAATAGGCATTACAAACCTTCAAATGAATCTGATCAATGTAGATTGAGCCATTGAGCTATTCTCATTTCTCTTTTGCTTAGAACGTATCAGGAATATAAARAGTAGATGACCTGTTTGAATAACTGTGCAAGTGATCATCGTTGTTGTGGAAAATAACCCAGGCTGATAAACTGTGTAGAAAAATAGCCCTGTGATCTCTTAGCCATTAACCTAAGAAGTGTCCACCAGACAAAGACTGCTACTGTTTTTCCAACAAGGCTCTATCTGATGACCCTAATTATTGTTGTGTCCTTGTCAGCAGCAGTGCCTATTCTTTTAGTCTTTCTGTGAGTCCTTTGGGCAGARGGAAGCAGGAGGGGTCTTGCTCAGCCCAAGGTTATTGGAAAGATTTAGTAGTTCCGTGGTGGCTTTACAGCAGTGCCTGGTTTATGGCTGGAAACTACAGGTGTCCCAGCATCAGCTGGTCAGAGAGATGAGAATAAACTGTGGAACGTTATGATCTGCAGCTCCTGGGGTCATTTTGGATATCTTGGGCTATTGTGGAGCTTTGTGCTCTGGGGCCTGAAATGTGCATTTCTTTCTGCTGGCTTTCCAAATTCTCTCAGGTGACCAGTCGGGTTTTTGGTTAAGGAAATGTCTTCTGCCCAAGCCAAAAGAAGAAAGGAATCCTTAAAGAATCATGTTAAATCATTAATCTGAGAAATGGCTTAGAGCGTTTCTAGGTACGTCACAGGGATTATGGAAATAAATGAATCCCACAGTAGATTCTCTGTAGTTCTCTGCACCCTTGAGGACATCTTTCTGTTATCTTCTCTGCTTGGTGAACTCTGCCCCTTTGCAGGTTGTGATGGGCCAGCATACTGACAACTGAGGGCAGAGAGAAACTTCTGAAGTTTCTCCTCTCAGGGGTCAACTGATGTAACTGAGTTCTAACTTCCCTCTTAAAACAGCATGGGAATACGTTAAAGAAGACGGGTCGGTCATGTGGGAAAGGAGGAAGAAAGAGCACAAGTTAGGGAAGACAGATGTGTTTAACAACAAACACATTTGTCCAAAGGAATCCTTTCCATTGGCCAGCAGCCCAATTAAACACATAAAACAGAAATCTAGAAAACCGGATTAACAAACTGCTCATTAGTAAAGAAGGAGAAGACAAACCCAGCTAATTCTGTACTGAGCATGACAGATGAGCTCACAGCAAATAATTGGGTGGCATTCATCAAATGTGAACTAAAAGGAGGCATTAGAGGGGAAAATGCTATCATAATCCCTGGGATTTACAATGTTGGAGAGTTTGCTCATAGGAAAAGGAAAAGTTCATCAAAATAAATTAAGCTGCATCTTCCAAAATTGAGTCTCTAGCACAGTACTTGCCAAGTTGTATTGAAGGCTTGTTCATTTTCTGGAACTGCTGTAAGCGTGGATCTAAATCATGCAAAGATGAGGTCCTGGCTGAGATGAGCTTCACCCAACCCCTGCCAGCAGAATGTGGGTGGATTCGTGTAACCGGCTCGGAAAGATGACAGACCACAAAGGTTCCTATATCTAGACGTTTGTCAAAGCAGCTTAGTGCCAGGCAGAGGATTGGAAGAGAGTTTAGCTAATGCCTAGTGACCTTGAACAGTGTTCAAACCCTACCTTGCTGCCTCTTAAAAAAAAAAAAATACAGGTTGTAGAGCCTCAGGTCTTATAACTAAATAACATCTTTTGGCAGAGTCAGGCTTGATGTAGATCCTGTCTTGGCACAGAATGGGGGTTTGATCTCCTCTTGAAATTTCTTCCACACCATTTTCATGCGATTAAGTTGAAGATTGTTGACTCTTCSCAGTGTTAATTAAATATAACAGCATCCCTGAGGAGGGAGTAAATATTCATATCTGAATCTGAAAGGAGAGTCAATGACCATGTCTCAGCCCTTCAGAAGAGGTGGATGTTGAACATAGAGTCCTTACAACGTGCTAACTGAAAGTATTTATTCCTATCAATACAAATAATGAGACAGCATTTAAATCATGAGGTGGCGTGGAATTATTTCTTATGACAGTTATGCTGATATGTATTATTTGAGGATTTGAATCTTTCATGAAAGGACAGGAATATCACCAAAAAAGTAGTGGATATTTGAATATACCTTGCAGTGTTTAGATGGTGTGAYCTAGAAGTATGGGTTCCTTTGGACGAAGTTTGCAAGGCTAATAGAGTGCAACTGTGGAGTTACTGCAAACGTGAATTTTGCTTTTGAGCTAGACTGAGTATGGATCATCTACTTAGCATCTTCTGTCCTCTGAAAACCTGTTTTTGGTGTGGTAAGGCTAGATGGTGGATATGCTTGTGAAACAGTGCCCACCGCATTTGCAGCATCACAACTGGAGAGCAGAGCCCACAAGTGCTACTATGGCACTTCTCAGTGTGCTAAGCGTGGCGTGAGGGTCAGGTATCCCCTCCTTCTCTCTGTTGTTGCCACTAGCCTGTTCTGACACCCCAGGCAAATTGCTTTTGACTTCCATGCCTGTGTTTGCCCATGGCATTAGCTCTGTGCTGCCTGGGAAGAGTTTCCTCTCAATATGAAATGCACCATTTTAACTCCCTTCTTACACAGTGTTTGGGATTTAGTTTTCTTTATCTTTTTGGGGGAGCACTAGGTGCASCTGTGATCACACTAGAAATAAAAATGGCAAATAGAGAAAAGGGAATGCCTTAATGCAGAAGCCACTCCTATATCCAGACCTTTCTGTCTTTCTTTCCAGTTCTTCAAGCTGTCAATGGAAAAAGCCTTATCTTGAGTTGATTAGATATCAAATTTCATGACCAGTAATATTACGTCCTTCAAGTGACAGCTTCTGTAGAGAAGAATGCCACTATCTAGAGGTGATATCATTACTGAGTACATAATTGATGCCATAACTATATTCCATAGAAGCTCACTCTGAAATACCACTGTCAGACAAAGRGAAATATATCTAGGAGACAATCTAGGATCTTTCTGTTCACTTTATTGGAAATGTGAGAAGCCAACAAATGACAATTCATATAATAAAGTGCTTTGTGTTTTRTCTCRASACCTGCAAACTTACCAAAGCAGCAGCAAACAGGAAATTCACTGTCGTAAGCCTTCTAGCCAAGCCTAAGAGGGTGCCAAAAAGAACACCCACTGCAAGAGTAAGGCACTAGTGACAGRTTTAAAATCCCATATCTTATAAATTATCAGTGCTAGAAATAAGTGTTGCAAATCACTGGATTTTGCAGCTTCTCRGTGGTGCATGGCATGTGACAATAGTGCATAGCCTTGACAACTAATGTTCAGGCAGCCCATAAAACYGCATGGTTTGGGTGTCTATCATTTGCCTCTATACTCTAATTCAGAGATAATATGATTTCAAAGTGATGAGTCTTTTGGAGACATAGAGCATCTAAGAGTTTATCTTCAGTTTTCCAAGGCTGTGTTCATTGCTCTTCCTGTTTGCATTAAATGATGCTAGTTGGATCTCTCCTGTTAGTCRTTGTAAAAACTTGCTGCAAGACAATCCTGGACCGAGATTTTTACCGTGAAAACAGCAAAGGTTGAGAAGCAGCAGAGAAAAGAGCTATTCTCTCCTTTGAGAAGAGGCACAAAAGCACAGAGAATTCGACTGACTTGCTCAAGGTAGTTTGTGCTGGAACCCAAACCRTTCTTTCTCCCACTCAAGATCTTAAACCTTACACCTACTTGTCCCCTTTTCCTGACATATCTGATTTTAAAGTCATGTTGGAATTCAGGTATGTTGGAGGGACAAGCAGGAAAGTACAGTAGCACAGTTTATATAAATAAAGCTCCATCCCTCTCCCAATCCTGGGGTTTCTCTGATGGAGTTGTATAGATGCTTTCAGAGACATTGGTTGGGATCACAGAGAAGGCTGAAAGGATTTCTGTCAAATCCTCTTAGAGATGTCAGCACAGATCCCTCAGAAGGGTCCTCACTGACTCTTTTTGGTGCTTTGTAGGTGACAGCTGGTGGAAGAGCAAATTACTACGTGTCGTACAGGCGGGAGCCTTTCGCCCAGATTAAATTGCCCAAATACTCTCTTCCTAAGGTGAGTGCACCGTTTTTGAACAGCGGCGTGCAACGTGTTGGACAGCACTGCCCATCCAACGGGGACGTGTCTCAGTGGGGTTTCTCTCTGGGAAGCTCCATTCTTTGTGCTACCTGAAGGCTCCTCTTTAAATATGGGGCTGGGATTTTTAAATCTCCCTTCCTTTGATCAGTGAGACTTTCAGAAAGAGCAGRTCCTTTATTTACCTGCAGTCCTTGAAAGAGCGTTGGGACTGAACAGATGCCTCCACACATAGAGCTAATGCATTCTGCCATGGTTGACATGAACGTTATCAGTCCTGCTCTGTTCTCTAGCAATGGTTTTGCTAGTAAGCCTGGCCTTAGCACTGGACTTAGGTCCAGGAGAGGCTTGGGATGCTGAGCACTGCTCCAGTCTCCARCCAGTAAAAGAAGCAGAGGCTGTAAAGGCTAATGCTCCCACATATAGGAACTTGGGACTGCTAGAAACCATAGTGACTACTAGAGAACTCTACCCTCCAGGGCTGTGAATCTTGCAGCAGTGATAGAATTGACTTTSAAATTTATAAATAAAAAATGCAACTGAATGAAATTCCTTCAAGCTACCAAAAATAAGGAAGGCAAAAACCCTTCACCCAGCTGGTGACCATTAAAAAAAAAAAAAAAAGAAATGCAGAAAAGTCACCATAGTAGGAATTTATTGGCTTGCTTTAACAGAAAATTATTTAAGATCACCTATAATTCATGCTTCATTGCCGTCCTTTCATAAGTCATGGTAATTACTACATGTCCCAAAGGGCAAAGRAATATAGAGATCCTTAGTAATAGACCTTTTGTCTTCTCTTAACAGGACATGCATATTATCAGCACGGATGAGAATCAGGTGTTTGCAGCTGTTCAGGAGTGGAACCAGAACGATACCTACAACCTGTACATCTCCGACACCCGAGGGGTGTACTTCACCCTGGCCTTGGAAAATGTGAAAAGCAGTAGAGGGCTGGAGGGAAATATCATCATTGACCTTTATGAGGTATGTAGTAAAGGTCAGCCTACAAGAACAGCAGCCGCTTGCTGGTTCAGACAAGTGTAAATCTCTGCTGTCCTTCCAGAATCTTCATTTTTTGGGGGTCATCCCAGACAAAGCCAAAATCTCCAGAGATGTAGTTATGCAGACACCAAAATGGCACTCCTCCCTGAGGCATCCAGGAATTTGATTTTATAAATCCAATTTAAATTTTATAAATCCAATTTTAAATCCAATTTATTGGATTTGACTCTGAGCCAGATCATGTGGGGATGGATGCATATAGATGCAGTACCTTCTGCAGTGCAGTTCTGATTGGTGTGACAACCTGTTGCTTTCAAGTCAGTTCCTGGTAAGGCTATATGACATCCCCGACCCCTATGATGTTTTATTACCTGTTGTTGTCTTCAGACTTTTTGTTCCCTACACCTTTCATCAACAGTTAACCTCAGTGGCAGAAGAGCACAAAACTCCAGTAGATCCGAGTGATAGAATTTTTGTATCTGCTCTACTTGGGTCYAAAAGGTGACATAAGACTAACAGTTACACAAAGAATCCCATGAAAGAGATATCATGATCTCCAAAGGGAAAACCTTTCATGCTAATGTGGATGCTGAGAGAAGGTCTGAAATACTGTTTTCTCCCCTTGGACAGCTAGAAATACTTGCTCACAGGCATTGTAGACATTAAAGACAGCAAATTTGGATTCTACCTTTGTGATCATTGAGCAGTTTATGAGCTATAAGCAAAAGTTTATAGGTGCCATTTGCTTAGAGGTAATAGTGGGATAACTTTTATCCTTAATCGTTCTCCTGCCRGACTACTAACTCTCCTAAAACAGCCTTGCCTTGCTGTGAATAATTTGCAGCTGTTTTCTTCCCTAATAAAAATGCTCAGATTGGCACAYGAATGTAACAACTTTCCATCTGCTGGATTCTGACACCTAATATGGGTGTCTAAGTTGATTGTCCTGAATCAAAGTGGAGTAGGAGTTTATGTAGATCTAGTCAGGGAGGACGCTGTTAGTCCTTCTTTAAGGACTGCTATCTATCCTATAGAGAAATGTAATAGACACGTACATTACTTTGCAATGCAGAATTACTCTGTGAATTTGTGTGTCTTTAAGCCTCTGGAGAAGTGAGTGATTTCGGTGCTCTCAGATGAAGGCCAGCAGRTCATCCTGGTAATTTAAGGCAAGGAGAGAAAGCTCACAAAATTGAATGGATCAAAATTTATATTTTATTTTTGCCAACTTAAATATATTTTCATGCCTCTGAAAAAAGAAAAAAATCTACATTGCAATGAACCAGCTGAAATAAAYCTGCATCATCTCCCATTGCTGGGCATTCTGTAGTCTCCAGCTGTCTGTTATAGACTCTTCACCGTGAAGCCAATAGAGATTTTCACAGGGTCATTCAAAGGATAGTGTTGCACAAGGGGTTGTAGAGCAGAAGCAAATGCATCGTAATCCTGCTGTTTCCAGGAAATTCCAGGTTTGCAGCAAGTTGTTTCTTCCAGTCTCACTTTCACAGCTATGCAACAGAGAGCTGACTCAATGCTAGATCTACTTGGGGACATTTTGACAGGACCATATTCTGTTGGAATGGGTTCTGCTGACAAARATCAAAACATTTGGAACAACTGGCTTGATTTTTGACAGAACTTGGGAGTGAATAGAAAGAGAAGAAATCAAATTCACCAAAAAAAAAAAATCAATGTTTAAGCATATTCAGAATGAAATATTTCCTTTTCTGTGTGTGTAAATGGGGAAAAAAGACTGTAAAAATCTTTCTGTTTTATTTTTTTTCCTGAAGTTCTGCCTCTCTGTCTTGCTGGCCAGCTGCTGCTGCAGCTGGGACTGTGCTGCMTGACAGAAGCTCGGAGACCTGCTCTATGGATGTACCCAAGTGGCCAACCTGTTCCTCTCCTCTCAGGAGTCCTCTCTCCCTTTCCTTTGTCACTTGACCCAACTGTACCTAATGCTTCTGGTGTGACCTACTGTGTCCCATGAAACATGGAAAGGGGATGGGAAAGCCATCATGAGCCCCTGTGTGCCATGGGTGTGTGTGTGTGTGTGTTCAAGCCCATTGTAAGCCTGGGTGCAAACACTCAGGGAAGCCTAGGAGCCCTGGGCTGTTGCCTAGGGATTTGTCCCATGAAAATACTTACCTTTGCCTTCCAGAGAGAGAGAGAAACTGCAAGAGGCCCAGCCAGCTGTACAGACAACATCTGGATGTAATTGTAACTGCCATTCCCAGTCTTCTAAGGCTGGATTGAGATTAATTTGTTGCTTTTTTAGAGATCTTCTGCTCCTGAGAGTCCTCAGAATGGTGTTTCTGGCCTGTATTCCCGATGCGTTTTTTAATCTGTCTCCATTTTTCCTAGGTAGCAGGGATCAAAGGCATATTCCTGGCTAACAGGAAGGTAGATGACCAGATCAAGACTTTCATTACCTACAACAAAGGCCGAGACTGGCGTTTGCTGCAGGCACCGGACACCAATCTGAGAGGAGATCCTGTAGTTTGCCAGCTGGTGAGTGGAAAAACTTTCCAAAGCTCAACTGACTCCTCCACACTTTGTTATGTTAATCACTGGGCTAGCAAAACTGGAAATGAAGCTGCACAGGAGGAGGAATTCATGYCAGTAAGAAAACTGCAGGGTTAGTTGGTCCAAAATAAGACCCAGTTTATGGAGGAGAACTTCAGGTTGGGTTCAGTGCCGTAATTCAGCTGTGCTCAGTGAAAAGGGTTTTTTGTTTATGTGTGTGCTTTTTTGGTGGGTGGTTTGTTTTTCTTATAGCAGGCCCTAGCCTGTGGTTCAAAGGAAGGGTGTTGCTGTGGAGCTACATTGGTTCTGGTTTCTTTCTTTCCTTACCTGCTTGGTGAGTTGAGGAGGTTTCTGTTTCTGAAGCYTCATGGCTTGTAATACAAAAAACCAAAATTCTGACCACCTTACTTGATGTGTTTATGGACCGTAAGTCAAAAGAGGAAGATTTCTAGGAAATCCAGTCTCTTCTAGATTGGATTATTTGTAAAAACAAATGTAGATATCTCCCTTGCAATGTGGCATTCCTGCTTCTCTTTCTCTCTGTTACTTTTATGCTGCTTATTCAGAAAAATGAACGTATGCTGCTATTTATAACAAAGCTAAGAGCAGAGGGGTCATTTTCAGAAGGATCTGAGCATCTATCAGCAGTCACCAAGGGTTCCTCTGCTATTTGACTTGTTGCATATTAGAGCTTCTGCCTTTTGTTTGTTTCCTGTCAACAGCCCTTTTGTTCCTTGCACTTACATCTGCAACTCTCAGAGAATCCATATACTTCAGGAAGCATTTCCAGCAAGCAGACAGCTCCCGGGCTGCTGGTGGCAACAGGTAAGAACGTAAACAGTGCTGCCCACCACTCACCCGGGCTGCCCTGGGAGCCTGGAAATGTAGATGAGATGTTCTTCGTGCAAATCTAAGTCCATAGCTGCATGGGGAACGTTACTAACTGGGATTGCTAATTCCTCTCATGGACATYATTTTAACCACTCATAAGTCTAGCCATTTGCTAGAGTTACCATCAATAAGAAGAGGACCTGTAACCATGGGTGCACTTCCAGAAAGTGTCAGTACTTTTGAGGATTAAGCAGAGGGTTGACACAAATGCCTTCTAGTCAGACACAGTCTGCATGAATTCCTGTCTTTTGTGTGGTACTTTCTATGCCATGATGCTCCAAGGCTGGCAACTGCTTCATCAACATTTTTATGTGGGTCACTGCTGCTGTGAATTATTCTGTGAAAAACTGTTTTGGCAAGTTAGATTTTTAGTGTTTTAATGACAGGCTGCTACAGTGCTGCATGGTGGCAATGGCTAACCCGCTGTAGTTAATCTGACAACCATCACAGGCCTGTTTTGTTCCCTTTTGCTTGCTTATAGCATGTGGCCTCATTGGGATGGACAGAGCTACCCAGCCACACTCAGAGCTCCCACAGTGCTTAGGACTGTGGGAACTGCTGGATTGATAAAATGCTTAGGGAATGGCTGGTGCTATGGAAAGCTGGCGTTTTGAGTGTGCTTACTGCCCTGCCTTTTCCCAGGGAGGCTCCTGCWTTAGTACCCTCTGCAGAGGAACATGTGCATCAGCTAAGTCTTACTTGTCTGTGTAGTGGAGTTAGGCCTTACTCAGACAACTGAGTAACAGCCCCAAGTAAGTGTCTTACAAGATATGTTCCAAGAGTTTGACTGGTCTTTCCAAGGCTTGGTTTATCGCTAAGTCTCTCTGGCAGGTTTTCTTCTTTGTCCCGTTCAGTCTAGCAGTGACTTGCGGTTGTGTCATGTTGTCGTGTTGCCTGTATAAATATAGGCTGTTTCTTCCAGTCATTCCCATTCTGGTGTTTCTCTGTGCTTGCAGTATGTATGGTTTGCTAGGATAAGCCAGAACTTGAGAAACAGGTTCCTGTCATTTATAGCTCAACAGGGAAGAGATCTGATTTCCAGTTTACTAATCAAGACCAAACAAGATGAAATGCTTTGGTTTAAACCTCCAGATGTTCTCTTGCCTAACCAAGTGGAGTCAACATCCCTGACAGGTTACACTAGCTAGGTAGATGAATAGGAACAAGCTGAGCTCATGATGTTGTGATTGCAGAGGCATTTATTCTTTAACCTTTCAGGGGGCAAATAGAGGCAGCAGGAGAGTGAGATTCTAAGCAATGGTCTAAATTGTTAGTCACTGAGCTTCTTTTCAGGCTGCTAGTGCATGGGATGAGTGCTTTCCCAGTCTAACAATTAACCTTTAAAAGGCAGAACATTAGTGTAGCCTCGTACAACAGCAAGCTTAACCTGCTGGGAATATACCCATCCGTTTCTCCTAACCGGTTTTCAACAGTGGCAATGTCTCGTCATGTCAGCAAACGTGTTCAAGGGCAAGCATTGCAACAAGCTCTCACAAGGACTGGCTATCCAACCCCTCCACTGATGTCTTACTCTRTGGCTCACGGTGGTGCATTCCAGTAATGATGGGAAACTCAGGCTCTTGATGTGAAGGCAGAGGTGAGACTCTTCAAAAGGGAAGATCTGTTTCTTGGTATCCGCTTGAAGAGCTGCCAATACCAAAGCTTGATAAAAATCCTCTTGATCTGCTTGAGAATTAGTTACCTTTGATGGGATTTGAATCCAYGTAACTGAATGAAGCTACCTGAAAACCTGGAAAGAAAAAATCATAGAACCAGATTACAGAGAATAACAGTCAAACAGAAGTGGTAGCAATAGGATATAACCGTTTTATTTCCTTTCTTTGCCACAATCTGTGATTGTACCACAATCAATTCTTGAGGACATCCATACATGATACCAGCTAGACAGACCTTTGGACTGGCACAGCAGATCCGTTCTCATGAACCTGTAGGGCCTGAATGTTCCTATAGACTGTTGTTTTATAAAATTGCCCACTGCAAGATTTTCTTGTACCTTCATATAAAGCAACTAGTCACTCCTAATTGGTATCAAGGGAAGATTAGGTAGCTGGTCTGTGTGATTTTTCCTTTATCCTGTGCACTGATGGAAAYGCCTTATCTGAATTGTCCTGCAATCCTGGGCTAGAGGTTTTGTTTTAGAAACTGTTGTCACAATGATGTGACTAGTTGGATTCCATGATGCTGACAGGCGTGCATCGGCCTGTATCTGGGTTTTAATTTCTCATTTTCCAGCATTAAATGTGAGAAATCAATTAGCATTCTCATTAGTGTGTTTTTATTGTGCTCCTGCTGGTGTTACARATGTGTAGGACTGAATTCTCTCCCTTTGCTATTTTTCAAGAAGAAATATTAGTTCTCCCTTGCACAGAAATTACACCTGCTTTGAAAACAATCTCACTTAGGAGAATGGCAAGGTGCTGACCTCAGTGCAGTACTGGGAATGAGCTAAAAAGTTCGATTCAGAGTATATACGGGTTTTTCACTTGTTAGATCTCTCTATTGCAACTGTTATTCCAGAGAACAGCAATTTAATCCAAGTTTGATAATTTACTCTGAATAATGCCAGGAGCTGAGTTTGTCTTTGCCATCTGAGAAGAGGGATTCTGGAAAAAAAAAAACAGAAAACAAAGGCAACAAACAAAAAAACTACTTTCAAGTTCTGAGATAGTTGAGGTAGTGTCCCCAAATAGTATCKTACTGTGCTCTCTGTATGTGCAATATAGGTTGATGTCAGAGCTTTTCTGAGTGCTTCTTATTCTCTTAAGACATGCTATATGCAGAATTGCTCATCCTACAGGACTGTCAGCAGAACAGTTTCCATGAGAATGGAAATGATGAGATTAAAATTAAGAACCCTACCAAGGAAGCTAGTARGTTTGGACTCTAGTTTGGGCTAACTTCAGGTCAAGGAAAAACCATCCACAGTATTTAAAATGCACTCAGCCTGGTTTCCGTCTCTCTGCTGCAAAGTCATTTGGTGCAACTTGATTCCCTGGACTCTTTATGTCTCCAGCTGAGGCACCTAGACAAATGTTAAGTGTAAAATACAACTGATCTTGGAACCTGTGGTCAAACAAAATATGTTTCTTCCCAAGACTATCAGTGGTTTTCAGTGAAGGCCTGTTAATGACAAATGTAATGTAATTAAATACTAGCTCCTGTTAAAAGGAATCTTAACATTTTGACAGAATCCTGAGTTGACTTTYTAGCCTCATCAAAATTTGGGGTCTTCCATGGGGTCGGGATTTCACCTTTAAATTCTGCTGAAGTGAAAGCAGTGTGAATGACTGATTTGGATCAGATCAGCTTTCCTCCAGGTGTTCCCCTCTCTGCTGGGGAAGTAAGCTGATAATACCGTTTCCTTCTGATGGTCTACTAGTGTTAGTTTCACATTTGCACAGCTCTTGTACATGGTGTYCAAGAGCGTTCAGATGATAATAAAATTAAGAACAGGAAAGTAGTGCTGGCCAAGACAAGTACTTTTGATTTCCAGAGAAAGTGTGCTCTGTGTCCTTCCACACAGTAACATCTGCTACTTCCTTGTGTTGCAGGCAACATTGGCCCTGAGCTTTCCTACACGGACATTGGTGTGTTCATCTCTTCTGATGGTGGGAATTCCTGGAGACAGGTACGTTTTGCAGAGGGAAGGAAAGCATGGAACCTTGCACTAGTCATCTTCTGAGTCTTCCCTTTCCACTGGTGCGGAGCCCTCATGCAGCGCCTGCTTGGTTTGCAGATCTTCGAGGAGGAATTCAACGTGTGGTTTCTGGACTGGGGAGGGGCGCTTGTGGCCATGAAACACACGTCGATGCCCGTGCGGCACTTGTGGTAAGGAGACTTGTGACTTCAACTAGTTTTCTGATGTGTTGGCAGTGGTGGTAACAGCTCTTGCATCTCCTGCTCAGCATCTTCTTATTTCTACAAAATGAGCCAATGAAATAATTTTTATCGGTCTTCTACCAGCTTTCCTTTTTTTAAAAAAAATTCATTAGATGATAATTGTACATATAAATATAATTTTATAATAAAATATATATTATTAAATGTGATTATAATTGACACTTAACATGCTACAATTGTTTGCATAAATTATAAATTGATTACATTGATTGTATAAATATAATGACTGTATACATACTCACACAACTTTATGAATTACTCTTTGCCCTAATAACGTGCTAGGGGACCTGTTCTGGATAGACTTCATCAGGTTTCCTCCAAAACTGCGGCCTTAGGGGTTTTGAAATTTGCTTCACGTTGCCTCAGTAGGCACCTGTTTTATGGGCAGGAGCAGAACAGATTAAAGGGTACATGTATATCTATTAATTCTCCGGCAAAGACATCGTACAATAAGTTTCATCCTGAAGAAAAAAAAAAATATAAAAAGGGTGTGGATAATAGAAAAGCTGAGAGAACTTTAGCTAAACTAATGAAGCATACTGTTCCCCAGGAGCTGCAATACTGTTTAGATAGATAAGCATGAAGGCAGAACAGCATACTAATGCATAGGTGTATGGGAAGATACATACATTTAAATACATAGATTTGGGAGAGATAAGCTTTTTGTATTCTATTCTTCCCCCAGCTCTTTGTCTTTGGTGTGTAGCCAGGTTCCTTTCTTGGCAAATGCACACTCTCTGTCAGGTGATATTTTTACTAGGTGCTACTAGAGGTAGATATTTAGGGAACAGTGTCTCCGAGCCTTGGATTTCTGTATTAGAAACCKTGGGTTAATGTAACCCATTGTTTATAGCAGATCTTACCCTGGCATCTTTGTCCTTAGGTAACATCCCAGAGTCTCCTCGTGCTGCCTAGTCAAACTTGAGAGGATTCACTCTGGCAGGACCTTCTCAGACAAATCCAGCTCCTTCTTCAGTGTTGGCATCCTTAATTTGCCCTATGCTGTAAGAATGGCTGTAGCCTGTGCTTTCTCTTCTGGTCAGTGGAGTGGAGAACAGGGAAGAGGAAAGGATTTATTGATTTAGTGAAGGACTTAAGCAGAGTGACTCTTTCTTAAATTTAGTGACCTTCCCAAAATGTCTGTGCTGGTCCTCATGTCTTGAGGATGCAGTAGATAATTCTTGAGTGTTCACAGCACAGGGGTGCCAACTTTCCCTGGACAGTAAACCCATCAGGAGCGTGGGCATCCTCTGCTCTTGCTAGCCACAAGTTCAGCTTTTCTATTCCTGGTGCCCGCGAACTGCAGCTGAGGATCTTGTGAACAAACTATTCTTTTAGACTCTTGGGATATATTCTGTGGAAGCTGAGATAAATAGGGAGGGATTAAGGGAACCCTGGGAAGGATACCCTCACCAAACAACTATCTCTTTTTGAGTGAGTTTAAAATGTAGAACTGAATTGCCATCATTAGAAGAAGGGTTCCAAACGTGATCCTGTCCTTTTGTGTGCACACACGTAGACGCTACCTCCCGAATTCCCCTACCATGGAAAATAACACAAAGTTTTATTTTTTTCTCACTTTAAAATGAGAAATATTTCCCCGTCTTCAGAGAAGTTTGTACCATGTTTGTCCCTTTGGTAATGTCCATCAAGTATATYGTGTCAGCTGTCACAGCCCAAGTACCTCCTAGAATTAGATAGAACCCTTAAATGACCCTTCTGGGAGAGGATCAAATAATTTTAGAGCCAATAAACCCTTGTACTACTTTATTTTTTGTTTGCTGCTAGAACATGGAGCTGAAAATGTGGGCAGAAATTGTGCTGAACCAGTGTGTAAAAAAACTAGAGGCAGAGGACACCTTCTTGTAAAACGGAGGCCACGTCTGAATGGCAGCTAATACTGTGTAGCACTGGCATGGGTGAAATGTCCCATGGCATTTTTGTGCATTCAGACCAAGACTGCATATGCCATGGGCACAACCTCATTCCAGGGCTCTTGCAGATTCAATGTTAGGACTTGGAAATGTCCCTTGATCTCTTGAGGTCTGATACACCACCGGAACAAGTACATTTGTGTCCTTATTGACATAGTTTATACTCTCAAAATACTCCAAGAACATGAATTAGAGGGCCGTGAAACAGCAAACATTGGTGCCTGTCTATAAATCCAGCTGCTGGAGCTTGCCAACCTTAGCCAGTAGTTAACTGCTGCAGTTGCACTAGAATAAGGCATTTTATGTGTATAAATCTTGTCTGCTTCTATCCCAGGGTGAGTTTTGATGAGGGGAGAACCTGGAGCAAATACAGCTTCACATCAACCCCACTTTTTGTGGATGGATCCCTTGTGGACCCTGGCATAGAGACCCAGATAATGACGTAAGTACAGCAGCTCTTGGCTTTGGTTTAAATGCTGTGGCGGGAAGGGCACATGAAGATCCTCCCGTGCCTGGTGAGCCTCGTGGTGTGCAGGGCAGCATCGTGGCATCCCTTGTCACGGCTTGTCACCCCCACACAGACGTGCTGTTTGTGTTCACACACACAGAGCTCTGAGTTCTTATAAATCTGCACGTTGACAGTGAAGCTCATCAGTTTCACCTAGCTGTGGATTTAGCCCCTGTGCTTAATAAATCAGTGTGTTTTCCTTTTGAGTTAAAAGACGCATGTTAAATTTCAGATCGTTATTCCTTAGCTCCATAGTCTTTTGATGAAGTAAGTAAAAAGCAAGTTGCCTTCCTGAATCAACTTTGTTGATAACTGACTTGGGTTTTTTTTTTTGAATCTTTGCAGACATTGTCTTACTATTATTTGTTTATTTTTGTTATTGTCATCATTAGTAACTTCTAAAACTCTTCATTAGTGTCTGTAAAAGCCTTTTAAAAATATTTCACATCCTGTTTACCGTAAATGTTTAGAGAAATTCTTATCCACATTGTAAAAGGAAATGGACAAGGAAAGAGCTTGTAGAGGCTTGGACTTAGGAGAAATTAATGCCTTTCTAGTGCTATGGGTCATCCTCTGAGCCAGGAGAACATTTGGTGATTGGAGGTATGTGGAATTTGTGTTTGTGATTGTAGAAAACCCAATAGTTTTAAGAAACTAATGGGAGCTACTAGTGAGTGTGGCGTCAGCATCCTCTAGCTAAAGGTATGGTCATTGGGAGTTCTGTGGGTAGAAGCAGGTCTGAGACAGAGGAACCAAGTCTGTGGTCATATTTAAATACCATTGAAATGATGAAACCAGTGGCTTTTAAGGAGTGAATCCCATGTTATGGAGAAATATTCATCCTAGTGTTTTTGGCTGACTCCTGGTAGGGAAAATCTCTGCTGTTGATTTGCATCAAAGTGGTCTGTGTTCAACTACTTCCAAAAATATTGTCCTGAGGGGAAAGTGTATTAAATAGTCATTACAACCCAACTATTATTACCATATTGCATTATTAACAATATTATCATAGTAAGATTTTATTAAAGTCACTATATCAGTAGAATGACTATTATTTCCAGCCTTCATTTAGTGGTGCTTCCTCAGAGAAGACCTTCTGGAAGTAGCAGCAGTTTTAGCATATATTTTGATACTGCTTCATGTTATGTGAGTATTTGTAGTGTTTGCCTGTACTGTAGGAATGTTCCGGGAGTTGGGTTGGGTATATGTGTCCCCAGACAGTCCTTAACTCAATGATTAAATCCTTAGCTCAATGATTTCATATCAGTATGGCAAAATCTACAGATTTGTATGTGGATGTGTTACATGATTCTGAGTATCTTGGTGTAATTTCAATTTGGAGATACTTTTATTAAGGATTTGGGCAGGATGGCTTGCAGGAGTCCATTCTAAAGTAAATTATTCCATGATTCTCTGATTTTATGTGGCTATAGCAATGTGAGAGTGATCTAATTTCCTTAAAATATCTTTGAGTGGGCTCTGCTAAGGATGCAGTTTTGTGGCACACCAGGTAGTACCACTACGAWACAGTGTGAGCTGGTCCAGTTTGGAGTTGAGGAGAATCTGGTCCCTGTTCCTTCATTCCTGGCTGATCATCATCTTGTGCACTTCCTTTTACTGCTGTTTCAACGCTCGTCTTATCTGACAAGGTGGTCGGTTCAGCCCCCTTAGTTTTGCAGAGCTTCAGTGGGTGTGTGCCACAAGTGAAAGGTTTTTTGCTCCTGGAAGTTTTTCACTGGAACATGAACACACATTTCAGTGTTTTTCAGGAGTATTGTGAAAGCAGCTTTAGAAGCAAAGGGTCCCTTAGGAAAATAACTCAAACTTGTAAGTGTGTTAGGTTAGGCATGCTCTTTGGGGAACCAGTGAATGCCTAGAAAGCACAAGGCTTTTAGAGTTTTCCAACTTGTGTACTGCCCTCACTGGAGAACAAGACAGCTTTTAGTGGATGTAGTTTCTTTTGGATTGGTTGTAGCAATACAAGCATGTCTTTGTTTTCAGACCATAGGTACAGGGTGGTACTTGTCTAAGGTGTCCACCTGGGAAACGGGATCTCATTGGATTCCTATTCTAGTGGATCATGGTATACGAACAACGGCAGTGTTGCTAGTTTATACCACTCAAGTGGGACCAAAGTTGCTGTGATGGGTCTAGAGGAGGCCTTTATGTTGTTCCAACTCTGACTCCTAATTATTATCCCTGCTGCTTCCTCTCCTCTGCTAAGTATCCCTCCCAACCTACATAAACAGAAATAACCTTTTTGCTTCACAGCCCTGCAGTGCTTTGCTGTCATTTTAGTCATCTCATTATACACGAGTGTGCGCAGACACTCATATATAGATAGGGATCATTAAGTTTGTCTCTGCTGATAAATATATATTTATGTAGACACATCYGTGTGTGTGTATATAAATATATATGTTTATATGTATGTATACTTAATGATCCGTATATATCTGTTTATGCGTCATTGGGTATTAACATTTTCAGTGAGAGGATTTAATACAACCTGGTCTGCTGGCACTGCTGTTACTGCTGCCCTTGGCTGTGTGTACGTGAGGAAATATTCCGGGTGGTAAATGAGCCCTGGCCCTTTTCAACACCTTCTTGTTTGCATGGCCCTGTGGCTTTACAAGGGGTTAAGTGGAAATCCTCTTCCAGCAGGCCCATAAAATTCCTTACAACCCATCACTGAATGGCAGAAAAGTGGTGCAGAATGAGTGAGTAATTAAAAATGATGGAGGTCAGATGGAAGTCAGGAGGATTTGGAGGTGAGAAAGGGAGCACGGGCCATACTGAATCAGATCAAAGGTCCCTCTAGCTCAGTTCCCTGCTCCAACAAGCAGAGGAAGCTGAAAATATAAAAGCACATAATGTTGTTTCCCTTGTATATTTTCCTTACCTACACATGTTTGCAAATAAGGGATTTTCTCGTTTTTTTATGTGTAAGATGGGCATGGATTTTTTTATTTTCTTTTCTGAATGCTTTTAGACCTTTAGTACTCATAGCACTGTATGGCAAAGAGTTCTGTGCGTCCATTCTTTTTCTGAGGTCCAGAGTGCCTTGTAGAAGACATCAGTGAAGTGTGTATGGGTGCAAAGATAACCTGGACAGATCCTGGATAACACTCGGCAGAGATGTAGCAGATTGTGCACAAGAGATGGGTAACAGCCACGAGGTTCAGGCTCCCACCGAGTTCAAAAAGCTGTGGGAGCCAAGAGTCTTTTTCCTGTCACTTTCTGATAAGGTGATTATCATCTTGCCTCTTTAAGCCAGGCAGCATGCACCGCATTCTGCTGCAGTTTTGCTGTCACATCTAAAAGCTGATACRGGAAAGAAAATTACAAGCTGACACAATGTCCTTGAAAGGTTCTGGCCTTTTATTTAGGGGCAGGGAGCTGTGGAGTTTGCCATCTCTGCGTGGTTGTCCTGAAGGAAGTGAGGTGAGAATAGRGATGTGATAGAAAACGGTGCCTTTCCTGACCATATCAAAGGATATGGTCTCCTCCCTACTGAGCCAGCCCTCACCCTCTGACACCTTCCATAGCTGGTTAGCAGTGCCARCAACCAAGAGAAGAAATGAGAGAGTGGCAGAGATGGAAATACCAAGGGGTGCTTCTGCCTAGAAGGAACTGAGGCTTTTTCCAACATGAACGCAGGAAAGTCACGAGCACAATGTTTATTTCTGAGGCTGAGCAGAGACCTTCCCTCTCTCCTGCCATCAGTCTGGCCTCTTTTAGCTGCACTCTGCTTGAGGAAGAAATAAGAAGAAGCTGTCAGAAAAAAAAAAATTGGATTTATTTCTGTAATTTCTGCTGCTGCTGAACTGGACAGAGGATTTGATGAAGAGGGATCAGAGGGAAAAGGCACTTAAATGGAGAGCTGTGAAAAGCTAAACACAACTYGCATCTTCAGTTATTCACAAAACACCAGAAACCATCGTGTATTAGGGGCTGTTGTTTTGAAGGACTCCTTGTTTATCTTCATTGCTTTTGGGAATCACAGCTTCCAAACTTGTTTTCCAGCCTGTGCTGGAAAACCTACCAGACCTACCAAAATTTTATGTTTTGGAGAGAAGGGAAGGGCAGATTTTAAGACCTGGTTTATCCTAGTTGCCAAGTAACTACTGGATACCTAAAAGGGCTGGAARGTTTAATTTGTTCACCTGATGATGTTTTTATCTTGCATTTTGGGTTTCCTGTCTTATTTATGATTATTGCAATATCTGTTTGAGATGCAACTGATTTTATTATTGGCTGTGGATTTTATTGCAAGACTCTGATGTGTCCTTGTGAGTTCATTGCACTRTCCTTGCTTATGGGGCGGTGCAAACTGCAGTGCGTAAACTTACATAAGGMCTCCTCAGCATAGGATCCATGAAATTAAAATGACTCTGTAAAAATGCACGCAGAAAGAAGAGTAAAATTTAGAATTTAATCTGAGAACAAAAATTGCCAATATAATTATTAAATGAGGAAACTAAAATGATTGAGAGAATATTGGCATTTGCCGTAGTGAGCTGCATCCCTTGATCATTTGATCATTTCAAGTCATTTCTGGAAATAATGAAAGCTTTGCAAGAAAGTGATTGCTTTGCTAATGCTGACAATTGACTTTACAATGGACAGAAATGTGTGTTATAAGAATTTCTGTTTTATCCTAGTGGGTGATCAGTTTATACCCTGAAGAAAGACAATTGATTACCCATATAATTATCTTAATTTGCAAGACTTATGAATGCTATTAACAGTCACAGATTAATCAGTGTCTCCTCCTTCTCCCATCTCCCTTCCCCCAGAAGAGCACTCTATTTGTTAGCCTTTGGATTAGTGCATGAATTCACCTAAACAGCCAGCAAAGGCACAATATTGATTGTGCTGTTGATACTTGCCACACGAGCTGAGGTCTTTCTCTGGCACTTGAATAGGCTAATCAGGAGATAAGGACATCTGCTTAGAGGGAGTGTCTCCAGCCAGCATTGCTYGATTTATTGGGCTTTAGGAAAAAGAAGGACATGCTTGACATGAGATCRATTTCTAGTATTTGCAACATGTACTTGGAAAATTCCAGGCAGAAGCTGTAACACATGGGTAAAGCATTGTGCTTGTGCTCTGGGGCATGTACTCTGTAGCAGATATTATTCCCGTTGAGGTCAAGTGCTCTTTATTCACAGCTTACCAAATATTACACTGAGAAGATCAGCACTGCTAGTTGTTTTGCCTCAGTTTGCCTATCCACAAAGTGCAAGGCACTTGCTTGTGGTCAGGCTATGGGGAAAACCTGGCGTTAAGTTAGTTCCTACATGAGTGACCCACCTTGCAGGCGCTCCCCATCCCTTACAGGGAAAAAGATCCCAGCAGAAGTAYAAGGGAGGCCAAATTATGTCTGTGACTCTTAGACMAGGTGTATGGAGAGGTAGGCACATACAGGGAGGATGACTAAGGAAAGGTYGGMCGTCTGGAGTGCCCTCTGGGGAACCCCTGGAGATCATCTGGTCCRGTCTCTCAGCACAAGCAAGGTCAGCAGAGCGAGTTGTCCAGCACTGGGTCGAGTCTGGTGTTGAGAACCTCCAAGGATGGAGACTCCCCAGAGTCCAGGCCACCCGTTCCAACCCCTCAGTCTTTCACCTTTCTCTTAGAGCAGGTCATGAAATATTCTGATTGTCTTGATTCCATCAGGACGTCTCAGCAGCCTTGGGGGCTGACAAACTGCATGGCCCGAGCAGCAATTCTGCTTTGCCTGGCTCTAGTGCTGTGCAGGTTGGGGAGCAGCCTGGCTCGCTCGGAGAGTTCAGCACTGCTTTGTAGGGCTGGCTGCAGAGCTCACTCAAACGAACAGAAACCTCCTCTGTCTACAGAAAGTGGTTGAGGTCAGCTCCGAAGAGCAGGGGCACGATGGTTTTGCTGCATTTTGCCTGGATCAATTAGGGCTATAAGCCTCTCTCTCCAAGGAAGACCTGTCTTCACGTGTTCATTGCGCCTGGTTTTGGGCTTGCAGCGTGTTTGGGGCTCRTGTGCTCTGAGCAACAGTCCCTGCTCTTGGGTTGGGCATCTCTGCCTGGAAAACTGCAGGTGCTGMAGGACTGAAAGGACTGAACATGGTGTTTTATCCAGGTCCCTGCAAGGAGCCACATCTGCCTCTSTTGGGACCAGACACCTGATAGAGGGGATAAAAACTCACCTTGCTGACACCTGCCAATATCCTTTCTAAAGGAGGGAGGCAGCATCTTCAGGTTTCAAAGCTGTCAGAAGCTGGTTGTCTTTCATGAGCACTTTGGGGAAGAGTGGGAACACTTCTGAAAAGCAGCATTAAAAATTAACGTGCCTTCCCATCCCCCTTCCCAGGTGTCTCACGCTCCCTTTCATGTTGCTGGGACTTCTTTTGAAGCAATTGTCATGTAAAGTGGTTTGGGAACATTGGCAATAAATTTTTAAGAGGCCAGATTTCAAAAGGTTCCCTTTGTCATTCAGTAAACTCTTATTTTGATGGTGCTTTGTGTTAAAAAAAAAGTCTCCCCCATAGCCTTGTGCAGTATTCATGCAGCTAATGGAGAAATGCAGCCCAAGCAGTAGGTCTGCTTCATAATTACATGTTCTGCAGATTACTTGCTAATTGCACTTGGCATTACTTGCTAAGAGATCATGTTGTACCATGTTATTTGCACTGGTTTTCCTCTCATGCTGGCATTTTAAAGGAAGTGCCCATTGGGTGATGAATAATCCCAGCACTGTTTTCCAAAGCGGAGAGAAAAGAGTTTGCCATGATTGCAGGATTTTTACTGCAGAATTGTGGTTCTTCTTTCTATTCACAGAAACTCTCCTTTTGCCCTGTCTTCTCTTGCCCTCCAGGCGTGGAGTTTGGCAGTGGGACAGCTTTCCATGAATAGTTGGATTGTTAGTTGCTGAATTTGGCCAACACTTCTACTTCTGTTTTGTAGAAAATCTCCACGTCACGATAGTTGGTTTCATGGAAATCCAAATTCTTCTCACTGGGGAACAGGAAACAGATATGGAATGGGTTTTTTTGAGAAAATTTGTCCCAAAATTGGTCATCATATGAGCTGCTATCTGCCATTGACATATTCTTAGTAGTTTCAGAGTTATTTTTTTCTTCCTCTGAATAGCAGCAGTAGATTGGGGAGTTTTCCTTGTAACTGAGACAGTCTGGGGGAATTATGCTAATCTGCACTAGCTGAAAATTGAGATCCAAATGGTTTGTGGATTTAGTTTGGAATAAAACGATTCTTTTCTTGCTGGAAGAAGTTTGCCATTTCTCTTGCTCTTTTCCCATCCACAGACAGAAGTATAGCAGCCCTCAATCATCATCCAGTTGCCCTGAAGCTGCTGTCCCTAGTTTATAGGTCAGTCAAAAGTAACTGAATTAAAAGCTCCAAAGTGGCTTAAAGACCATATTTTTTGTATAGGGGGAAAAAAAAATAGAAAGCCTATTTTGTTGGCAATTGTCTGCCTTTCTGTTGTCATCTTTCATCTTTTATGTTTCCTTCATTTCCAGCCTCCTGCTCCCTGCATCATCTTGCCCGTCATGAGACAGGATGACTCTGGCTCCTCTTCCRCTTTCCCTAATTGCTAATCTGCATCTCTTTCAATTAGGTTCTGCTTCCTTGTCTCACTCCCATCCAATTTCTATATAACCAGTGACCTCCTTTARGGCTAATTCCGTCTAAACCCGAATAAAAAACAATCAGGAGGTTACACTGCCCATTCGATGTTCTCTGAAGTCATGATTTATGTTTAATTGGTGGGGAATGGCTCATCTCTCACTCCCCATTCATAAAACCTAACCCCAGTGGCACAATTTGCAGTAGTTCCATTGCTGCCTGTGTGCGTTCAGCCCTGTCAGTTCAGCCCGCACATAGGAGCTGGTCTTGCTTTAGTGCTACTTTCTTAGGCACAGASGGCTTCAAAGCCCTCTTTGAGGGGGCAAAATCATCAGCATTTTCTTTCATTTGTTCAAAAGGCCTAAATCTGCCTGCCTCACTTTGCTGACATTTATGTACCAAGGCTAAAGCGTGTACTGCAGCCAGGCTTCTGCAGTGAAGAAAAAAGTCTAAACCAATTCTGGGTGATAAATACGGAAGAAAGAGAGCTTAGCATGGSGACACAGCCCTTTTTAGCCATAGTTAATATATTTGCCTGGATCTTGGCTATTGGCCACTCTGTGTCTCGGCTCTGTGTCCCCCAGTGCACTTGGTTAGAAGAGCCCAGGACCGTTTTGTCCTGGTTCCTTGGACAGGACAGTGACCAAGTGCAACAGCTGGCTCAGATCTGGCCAGATCTTAGCTCCATGTTGGTGCTGGTCGTGTAGGTGCCAGTGTAGGTCTTGCAGAAGGGCTTGGTTCTCAGGTGTGCTGTCTCAAAGAGCTTAAAGGGAATGGATATACTGTGCTTAAAAAAAACCCTGTGGGCTTTACCTGGCAACCCCTCAGGTCCAAAGCAATGATCATGCCCACAAGTTAAATGCCTTTAAAGGTCGTGGGAGCAGACCAGCCAGATAAGAATAACTAACTCCCYAACTCCTGTGCTGATGGGTCCAAACTGACACTCCAAAGACCTACTCCAGGTGACTCCSTCTGCTACCTGCACAGCTCCATGCAGAGAACTCTGCAAACTGTCCTAGGCCACTACACTGTGGGTAGCCTTGCTCAAGCCTGCCCTGCTGGTGAAGCCACGCTGGTGATGTTTGCTGGAAAGGAAGGTGATCTGCAATGCSTGGTTAGCTCCGAAATATCTAGGGGTAGCAACATGTGCTGTTGTTTGCTGGACAGCAAAGAGAGGACAAGYGTCTTAAGGTGTAACAAATTCACCCTCAGTGCTCCTGGAGTTGTGATTACCCAGGTAAGGGCTCTCCCTGCTTTTGGTTAAAAAACAAGAATTGGATTCCCTCCAGAAGACTGGAAAGACCAGGTCTAGCTGGTGGTCAAAGCATTTCTCGAGTCCTCCTGTTCCTGTTAGAGCATGGGTGTAAACGGAGAGGGATTTTAACCAAAATCGGAGGGCAGCTTCTCATCACTTCCTACTATTCAGTATTCTCACTGCTAAAGCACAGATTCAGGTCAGCTGAAACATTTATGGCTTCAGGTGATTTTATTGTTTTCTGTTGATTGCTAAGACACTTCCTCCTCTCTTCTTTTATAATAAATGAAAAAAAAAAAAAAAGGTTGATTTCAGGATTTTCTAAATGAAACAGTTTATTTAAGATGACACTGCAATTACCTTTTCCTTCAGTATTATTCATTAAAGTATATATTAGGTTATCTTTCTATGTAATTTTCTGCTGATCCATCCATCTATGTCTTTGTGCAGTTTCTCTGTAAAGGTGCTATCTATGAAGTGCAGTTATATTATACTATTTCCTTTCATTTTGTTCTTATGTATTCAAAATGCTTAAATCACAAGCTTTCTATTCTGTAGGTCCTCAGACTGGTAAAGACCGACTTCAGAGGCCCACAGGGTACTTTGTTAGAAGCAGGATGAGATGCCTTTTCATCTCATTCACATTGCTGATGTTCAATGGAGGAGACATGCTCGGAAAGGRGAGCAGCTTTGACACTTTGTGTGGTCCAAGCCGGCGAAGGTGGATTTAGCAACTGCTTCCTTTCTTTCTGTCTTCCATCTCCTGCTCGCTGATGGGCACAGCTGAGAACACAAGTGCTTAGGAGGGAATCTGRCCTTGTCTCTCATTACATGCAAGGGACTATTGAAGGCCGACTAGGGAAGATAAAAGTGTTCCATCTGTGTCCAGACTAGCCCCACCAAATACAGATGTTGCAATGAACAGATATTACTMTGTATAATGTCCTGCCAGTTTACTTTAAAAATTATAGAACAGGACTTGATTAAGACATGAGGAGATGTTTCTAGTTCCATGCCTGGGCAGCTCATCTGAAGCTGCTGGCAGAGATGGATCCAGACATATACAATGCCCTTCTTGTGAGCAGTGCAAGAGCTGTTACATGAGAAAATCCTCTTCTCATACCTCGGCAGGGAGAGGGATTCCATCTGTGACCGAGAGGCAGATGGGTGGTGATCTTGTGACCCTCAAATCAACCCTGATTTTCTGCTGGCCTGCCCAGAATGAGCAGTATTCGATGATATAAACGTACAACTTTATTAACAATGCAAGGAGTGATAATGTAAAAGTAATGCAATTCATCAGGAGAATACTGAATAAAAGTAAAAAGCCCCTTAAATGGTTCCTTTACAAGGTTATCCAGTCAGTGTATACTGCRTTTGTAAGTCATTGTGTATGTAAAAAATTAATGAAAGATTTTAATTACAGTAGCGTTACCAATGACCTTTTCCAGAATTACTCCATCATGAATCTATAGGCATTTCAGAACTGTTTTCCAGGTTCCTAGTAATTTTGCTACAAATTAATGACATCCAGCCCTGGCAATAAAAGCCTTGCCTTGTTTCTGTAAAGAAGGGTTTGGGAAGCATTTTGTGGTTTCCTAGCAATGGCTTCACTGTGATTTGTGCAGTTGAGAAGACGCTTTCCTATTAGTGGAAGTTTTAACTGTTTACTCTGAGGGACAGAATACATTTTTCCTGTTTAAAGGCAGTAAATTACCATTCTATGGATGAGATTGGGGACCCTCTGTTAACTTGGGCTTAGTCAGGAAACTTACTCTGTCCAAATGCCATCTGGACTCTTTTATTCTTTGCCCCTCCAGGCCTTCCACATCAGACTGCTTAGATGAAAAAMTCAAAAAATGGCTTTTCCTGTTGTYGTCTCAAAATAGATTCTTCAAAACCTAYCTCTCTTCTATTGGCTTCCTCCATTGCAATGAGCAATTAAGAGTTTTCAGTTAGACCATGGTAGACAAGGTTACTGAGGCAAAACTCAAAGTACATTGTGTCCTCTTTTCCCTATATCGTCTTGATAGTTTAACCACATTTAGAAAAAAAAATACTCCCTAATTAGTGAGCAAATTAAMTGATAAGAAACAAAGACACATAGAAGTCTGATAAGGTATGATAAATGAGATGGTATCTTTAAAATGTGAGGACTCACCAGTTGGGGAGGGGAAAAACAAACTCCCACCAGCTCTTCACGTCTCTCTCTTTGGGGCTTGTTTTTTGTTTCCAGAAGAGACAGGCTCAAAAATAAAAACAAGTCAGTTCCAATTGCTGGTGTAATAAATATCCAAGGCTTTTTTTATCCTTACCCAACAAGGAGAGGTAATCTCCTACATGCTGTCTTGCCTTTTACATGCAGCTTTTCCTAGGTCGTGCGCAGTGCATACCGAAATCCAAGCTTGCCTCCTGGAACACTTAATGCCAAACGCTTATTGAAAGACGATCAGTTTTGCAGTTTAAKATGTTGCGGCTCTGCTGTCTGCTCAGCCCTCTCTGTTGGGCATGACTTGACCAAAGCAGATGTGGTGCAGAAGGATGTGTGCACGCTCCTCAGCCACTTGGAAAAATATCCAGTTTACAAAATGGATGCAGGTAGAGTTCAGCTGCAATACCCAATTTTGCCCAGTTAGGGCAGGGTTTGTTCCTTATAATGTCTTGTTTAGCCAGTTTTTAATTCCACAAATGACGAGGGTCATAATCACTTCCCATGGAAACATATTTAAAAGAGTCCAGCAGAGCAGCATGGATAATGTAGAATCCCTTTCCATTTACTGCATTTGCTTAGTCTCACAGAACTTCCAAACATGCCACAGAGTTATCCTGAAATGTGACTTTCATCATGTTGGTGGGTCCCTCCATCCCCAACGAGCCACAGGCATCTGGTTCRCCTTTATTATTGGCGAGCAGTACTTGTAGGGTTCAGTTGCTTGCTCGCTGCTCTGCATATGGGGAGCTCTTATCTCTGAAGGCAGCATCATAGTGCTTGATCAGGATTAAGAAGCTTTTTATTAGCAGGGGAAAAAAGCTGCCACTTTAGGAATCAGGTGACCCAGAACCATCTCTGCAGCACAGAGGAAAACATCCCTCTCTGTTCACACTCCTCTAATTACATTTAGTGTAGTATTGTTTCCATCTAAATTATAGCAATTATATACAAAGATCTTCTTTGAAATCATTTAATTAAAGAGTAGCTAATGCTCTGTGCTTTTGGAATGCTAATATATTGCCTTCTGCTTAGGAAACTGTGTTTTTCCCATTAATTATCTCTATCATAGAAGAATTTCAATGGCAGAAGAGGGTGGTTTTTTTTTAAATATATTTTCAAAAAGAGAGCAGTTCTGGTGAGTTTTGTGGCCAGCAAAGCACAAAGAAGSTTTTTTTTGCTCTCTTTCTGGACAGTGAGCTGATGTTCTGCCTAGGGAATAACATTTGCTTTTGAGGTGGGTTCTATGCCTGTGCTTTCGCTGCTTGAAGTGTTGGGTTCCTCCTGTCATGTTATCTTCTTGGTTCAAGCAACTGTCTGTGTTTATGTTCTCCCTTCCCCTGTCTGTGTAATTAACACCTAGGTCAAATCCTGAGCAGATATAAATTTGCTGGCCTGAGCGATTCTGCATACTGTTTAGTGACTACTGAGTGACTGCTTTGCAGGGACAACGYTGCAGTCATGCATCAAACTCAGACCAAACAAGGTTTGGGGAGAAACTGCCCAGATGTGCAATAATATTGTGCTGAAACATGCACYGTCTAGGAGCATATGCTGAAAGCACCTGTAGAGTAGGAGGTTCTGGGAATTACTGGAATAGAGTGTCCTACCTGCATGGAGTTCGGAAGCCTCCTTAGGTGAATGTTTGTCTCCTTCCTTCTCCCACATGACCTAACACTGGTATTGCCATGGTCTCCRTGGGTGACTGTGGCACGTCTATTTAGGTGCCTTCCCATGTCCAGGTTTGCAGGGTATGACTGGCACGACTCTGGTGACAGGAACAGGCTCTTTTCTGTCCATGATCATCCTACACAGCTTTGCAGCTTGGCACGTAGCACYCTCTGGTCTGTGTTTTTCTGGAGTAGTTGCCCTGTCTGTGTATTCACTCGTTATTCCACCAGGAAAAGATGCTGCTAAAAGTGGGTGTGAGATGTGAGATATGGTCAATGAGTTTGGTAAGACTGCTCATGTTGCCTTTAGAATATATTGAAGTGGTTTTATGCTATCTAGAGTCCTTTCCTGTTGGGCTGGATTTGCCCCAGCTAAGAAGCCAGTGCAGTACCTTTTGAATKAATTCAGAACATTTCAGCATGGCAAAGAGTGGAAGCAGCTCTCACTGCRTTGTTCTGGTATGTGTATAGCTGAGGCAGGCTCTGGAATTAGCTGTCTAAGAGGATGAGATCARTCTGGGCCGCTCCCCTTGTACTGAGTACTGGTCTGAAAGACCTGCCTAGACAGATATCAGATGCACTAGGGCAGATTTTGGTGCAGAATGTGCCTTCTGCATATAGGAAAAGGATRTATTTTTTTTCCTATTACTTCACCTGAACCAGTATTGTTTCCTGCTGCTGGTGTCTTATGGCCAGGATTATATTAAAAATATTCTCCAAACCAGACCCACCATCTGCTCAGTAAGCCCATGCCTACATACACACTCGTTTCTATCCTGTCTACAAAATTATCACAGCTTCTTTTATTACATCCTCTCCCCTCTTGCCAGGTCCTTGGCACTTACCTCCATGATGCTGAACACAAAAGAAAGGTGTCCAAAGGTGTCCACACTAAACCCACAACCCGTGCCCAACAAATCTCTTCCAGCCTCCCTTTGGTCCCTGACACCCATAAGCTGAGACAAGCGTAACAGGGAAAACCCAGCTGCTTCCAGGATGGGATCTGTATCAGAAATGCAGCACAGTGCAGATGAATGTTGGTGCCACCTGCAGTCTATGGGAAGAGTGTTTTAGGTAGGGATGGGGAGCAAAGCCAGCAATCGTGGTCAATTATAGTTCAAATTAAGAAGAAGTAGGGTAAGAAATGGCAATTCGCCGAGGGCACAGCAGGATCTGGACTGCAGTCAATGTTCGGGTGCTCGAAAGAAGTTTTCTCCTTTTTTCCTCTTGCTTTCRTAGGGAAATTTATAAATCATCTGTCTCTTTTCCTCTTTCACTTTTTAATGGAATATGTAAAAAAAAAATTCTCATAAGCATAGAAATTATATTAGCGAAAAATTTGGTAATGGGAAACAATGCTCTTTTTCTATTTTCTAAATCTGCCAGTAAGTATGATATAATAATATTTCCTGCTCTATGGCTGTTGAAAGATTTGGGTTTCATTCACATAAAATTTGTAAAATCTGGAACTTGTATGATAGATTAATCTGTAGTTTTTTTTATATATTCATTTGAAATGACAAATAAGTTGATTAATTTCAAGTGAGCTCTATCACTGTGGGTTTTCTGTTATTGCTTGCATTGAGGTGTTGCCCCTGTTGAGAAGAAGCTGTAGTTTTGTTTGTGGCTTTGGAAGTCTGGTCACTTGTGCCCCTACCCTCATCTCCTCCTATTATACACTGCTTTGGAAATCCAGCTGCAGCTGATTGAAAAGCTGTTCCTTACTGAGAAAATCAGAGCTGGCCMAGGGAAATGCAACTGTGACGTGATCAAAAACTGGGCACCCCGCAGCACTCGTGGAATGTTCCTGGATAGATGAGCCTTTCTCTGGATAGCTGGTGTTATTTTTTAGATGCATACCTTTGCTGTGATTTACCTTTATTTTGCAGAGGTATGAGCTTTCAGCATGTGGATTTTCTCAGTGTTTGCAGTGATAATACTTTGATGATATGTAACACCAATACTGCTGTTGCTTGGTCCAAGCAAGCGTGTTACTTTCCCTAAGACCCTATAGTTGGGAGATGACACGGTTGAGTGAGACCTGTGTTCAGTGTTGCCCTGATCCTGGGGAGGAGCCCAAGGTGCTGCTTGTTTTTCAATAATCTCTTTGATGATCCCAGTAGCAGAGCTGCTGTTACAACAGATTTGTGCTTTACTTTCAAATTACATTCTGAGTCTCTCATCCTGTTTTTCAGCYAGCTCCAACCTCTCCTGTATACTGTCTTGCTCAACATGAATCTCATGTTGTGCTGGAGCTGCCTAGGATAATATCTCATTTTCATCCTGAAAATCAACTTCTTATTTAGCTAAGTGAAAATATGTACTCATATCAGCAACTGCTTTTCATATGTGACCTACTCAAAATAATTAAGAAAAGCTTATAAGATTGTTTGTAGTCCCGCTCCTACTTGCCCCAGTCTGCTTTCACCAGCTAGAACAGAGGCTATCGTCTTTGCAGATTGCTTACTATCAATATGGCAAATATACTGTCAGGTGCTTCTTTTTACAATTCATTAAGTAGAAAGTTTGTGCAACTAGAAAGTTCAGCACTAAAAAAGTGAGTGAGCTGAGCACGTTTTGAGTCAACTAAACCCATGCCTGGCTTTATTTGTTTGAATACTTCCTTTTGGTATTAGCCACTTTACTTTCTAGAGCGRTTGCTTATTGTCCTCAGTGATATCTAGGTTCCTCTCTTGGACTTACATATGGCCCGCTGTACTAGATGCTGAAGGCGTGGAAGACCTTCCAACACAGGTTGTGCAGAAGACCAGGAAAGAGCTAGAGAATCTCAGGATGTGATAAGAAATGGGAAACAAAATATCACAGATGACTAACATTTGCCTGCACCAAGGTCGAAGACTGTGTGTTGGTTTCTGCAGGTGAGATTCGTAAGAACATGTCAACATGTCCCTGGATGACTTTGTGTCTTTCTTTTCCCTCCAATCCTTAGAGTTTTTGGCCACTTCAGTCTCCGTTCGGAATGGCAGCTGGTCAAGGTGGACTACAAGTCTCTCTTCAGCCGGAGGTGTAACAAGGATGACTACCAAACCTGGCACCTGCATAATCAGGTACTCTCACCATACAGGAAGGGGATGGAGACCTCCTTTTCCCATACTCTGTGTTGCCARTTTGGAGCACAGTTGTGGCTTTTGGGTTTTCAGCCTCCATCAAGTCCCTGTTCTAACCTGATGATGCTGTGTTTCCCCTAAAGCACATGCATGAAAAAAACACAAGGTCCATCTTCTCCAGGCGAATTAGGGAGTTGTTAATTTATCKTTGTATGAAAATATTCCTTTGCACCACTTAGATCTTTTTACTCTCAGTGCTCAGGGCCATGTAAAGCTGTCTTGTGATTGAATTGTGGGAGACATTGACCTCATTGTAGCTCTGTCAGTGACTCAGGAAAAGAATTTTCTTTCACTCTGACTCTATTTCTCCTACTCAAAAAAAAAAAAGAACAAACAAACAAACAAAAAAAACCCACAACAGAATAAAAATGTTTACACATCCTRCAGGTATCTTTAAAACTCTGGAGACCTGTTGAATAAAAGACACTTAAGAATGAAAAAGCACATTTTATTCGAGAGCCTATGCTTTTCTTTTCATAAACCCAGCTTAATTTCATGCTGGATAGATTTAGGTCCTGAAGCCACTGGAACCTAGGGAGCTTGGTACTCTTGCAGATTGCTTGGGGGTTACTGGCCAGGTATGATCTCCCACTCCCAGCAGGGCTGTTGAACCGGAGCCAGAGCTATCGGCACTGTGACTTTCCAGAGGGAAATCTGTGAATTAGAAGTGGACATTAATATGGCAAGGACCTATCTGATAGCTGAAGTCATGAAAGAGAATAAATGAAAATAAATTAAATGAAAGAAAAGAGAGAACATGTGAGAAAACATACAACCATCTTGGGAATCAGCAGTAATGAGAAAKAGAAGTATTTTAGTTAGGCATTGTCCTTTTTTCCTTAGCTTTATGCAGATGAGTTATTTCCACCTCAGAGAAAGTTCTGTTTATAGCAGTTTGCCTAAACACCAAATGTTTCTTTTGAATTACTCCCATTAGTGCTCTTTAGTGTCCAAAACGCCCAGTGTAGAACACCCTCAGAATTGCTGGAAGACTGTAACAAAGCCAGATTTTAGGAAAAGAAAGCCAGGACTTCTAGGTTCTAACCCAGGATGTTACCAGTTTCAGGTTTGGTGCTTGGGCAGTTCCTCCCATAGTGGATGACATCTGGCACATGGGAGAAATCCTGGCATATGTTCCTTGTGTTTTGAGGATAGTTCTTAGGACTGGATGTGTTAGTGGATGCCCTCTGAGACGCAGATGCCCGTTATGGTTTGGGCCCCTTGGCACTTTGGGCGCGTGGTAGTTGGCATTCGTCTCCATCAAGGAGCATCCTCTGCTCAACAACTCTCAAGATGGGTTTGGCAGGGTTGCTCTGGGGATGGGGGATRTGCTTGAACTGTGTTTAAAGACAAGTTTGCAAAGCCAAAAAATAGAGCTAGACTCTTAACTCCCAAGTCTTCCAGTGGTAATTGGATGCTTTAATTGCCTTTTGTGTCTTTGAACAATACAGTCTGTTCAGGGACCAGCTGTGACTGCAGCTCTCTGTTTTTCCTTTTCCTCTTTTTCCTTGGCTGCTGAAGGGGGAGCCTTGTGTCATGGGAGAGAGGAAGATCTATAAAAAACGCAAACCCGGAGCCCAGTGTTCCCTAAGTTGGGACTACTCCCAAACTGTGGTGTCTGAACCATGTGTCTGTGGCCAAGGAGACTTTGAGTGGTGAGTACGTGACTCTGCTGACTATTCAGGGGATGCTCTTGTGGCTTTAGCAGTGGCTGAGTTACCTGCCTGGGCAGAAAACCCTGCAGGGAAAGTGGGTCTTATGCTGCCTCTTGGCTCTAAGGGGACCATGTAGCRCAGGTTTGCTCCACACCATGGAAGTGTGGAACACCTCCATACAAAGGAGGTGTTCCCTTCATCCGGGAGGGAGAGCTGCTCATCTCATTGCAAATCCAAACCTGTAATTCAAAGGCAGGAAATTGCAGATGTTAATTGCCCTTTTTTTGACTGTGTCACAGTCAAGTGTGACTTTTAGAAGTGTGACAGCCAGGACCTTTTCTTTGGTCATGCCTTACAAGAGGATGAAGAAATCTTTTTCATCACTTGCGAGGTCATTGAGAACCTAAAGAGCAAACCAGAGATAACACACACTTTTTTTTTTTTCTTTAAACTTTTCATAATTTCTCTGAATTCCTGGCAACTATGTGTTGCTTTTTAGCAGTGTTTTGTTGTGAAATGTACTGAAACTGCTCTGTGACGTGATTATGCAGCCTGCCCTTCTCTGATGTAGCCCTTGTTTTACATAAATATTGATGTCTCTARTTTAATGGGACTAGGATTTCTAAACTGCTTTATCAGTTTACTTTATCAGTTTTATCAGTTTATGCCATATCAGTGTACTTTCATAAAGGTTCTACTTTGTATATTCTTATATTCTTACGTATAAATACTCTTCTTTCCTATTCTTTCCTAAAGTAGTGTTAGGTATGAGATCAGCACACTTAGTAGGACTTAGGCCAGCTGAGAACCACAATTCTTTTCTAAAATGGATACTCAGAACTACTGTGAAAACAAATAATCAAATAGACCAGAGTGTTTTCTTCAGCACTGGAGTAGTTTTAGTCTAAGAGAGATTCAGGGATATAGAGCAGAGATTTTCATCTTATCTGGATGGATGTTTAATTTGTTTCTAATGCCAGAATTACATCTGAGACTCCTTAGCTGGACTCATGAGATCTGTCCTCGTTGTTCTTATCCTGGGGACTTGCAGGATGAACAAACTTTTCTGCCTTGCAGTAACTGCCCTTAACACTGGCATGCCTCTGAGCYGAACCAAATACTGATCTCTAGAGATGCTTTTGAATCTGCTCCTTTTTTTTGGCACTTTCTACCTCACCAGCTTTCTCATTTCACAGTCCAGCCTGTTGTCTCTTCTGGCCTTAAGTGGAAAACTGCAGTAGCTAAATTGGYCTTAAGTACAGTTCTACCTTGAAAAAAGACTGCATCAAAATGCACCTTTACAATCAATTGACCTGTTCCTTGCAAACACCGAGTATTGTTGTTACTTAGCTTTCCAGCTAAAAAGAGAGAATATTGCTTCTAGTCTTTCAAAGGGAATACAATTACAGGACACTAAGCTGGGTTTTGTTTCAGACTCTGCATTACCCACAGAATTCTTAATAGGGTTCAAATTGCAAAATTGTTATGGCTAATGGTGGAGGACCAGAAAGAACCAGCTTTAATTTAAGGACAAGTAAGGATGAACCCTTCCTACCTTTAGCACACTTGGATGAAACCAACCTCATGACTTGCTTTGTGGCCAGTGGCTGGGCGCTCTGGCTAGCAGGTCCCAAAAGATCATCCCGAGCAAGCAGCTTTTGGGGCTTGTTCTGGTCCCAGAGCATCCCATACTATCATGTCTGCCCTTCATGTGCTGGACAGGCAGACAAATGACTATAGGAGCCCTCCAGGGCAAACTGATGACTCTGCTCCCTCCAGTTTGGTCCCAAGCCTGTTATCCCATCTGCTTTTTTTTGTGGTCCAGAGGTATCTGTTCCTTGCTGCTAGACACAAGGCTRGTCTGAACGATCCAGGACCCCACAAGCCAAGAGCTCATGTCTACCCTTGGGTAGACTCATGGGTGTCTACCCTTGTAGTCATTACAGAGCAAACCGTGGCCTTTTTCCTGACAGAGAGAATGGCAGAAGCTCAGAAATGTTATTAAAATGCTCACTGATCCTTCTCTTCCCTCCTCCTGCTTCTTTATTTACTCTGTCAAGACAACTTTCCTGGGAAAGACAGAGCAGCAGCTGGACTTGATTATTTCCTTAACTTATGCAAACCCCGGGGCTTATGAAAAAGAAGGTGGGCAGCATGTGAGGTTTTAATATACATTTACCAGAAGTTAATGAACACACAGAACCTTGAGGCATACAGCAATGTTGTCTTTAATTTTATTAAATATTTATGCAGCTCTTTTCTTCTTTGGGGCAAAGTACAGTTCCTCCTGAATATTTTTAATTACCAAGTCACTGCTAGGCGTTTTTGACTGTGCGGGTTGGACCCACTGAGAATGAGTAAATTGAATGTTAAGGGAAAAAAAACATCAGGGAATCTCTGGATCTTATAAAGGAACAGAATTTTTGCCCTCCAAAAAAAGTAGCAGTGGCTGCCTGGGTCACTGGGGACATAGCACAATTTTGTCTTACCAAAGCTCTTCCTGGAGACTTCTGTTGGCAATTCAGACTCTGAARGGGTGAAAGATAAAACACGGAGTATCTAAAAGGGCACAGAGAGCTTTCAATGCAGTGGCTTCTGTGATGTCTTTGTTTCCACAGAGATTCCATGTGTTGGCATTTGTTAACTTGCTTTAGGCATAAATCCAGGATCCCTTTTTGTTCCTCCCTTGAATCCAGCCTGCCAATAAGGGATATATGTAAGAACCTAATTCAGAGCTTATTAAAACTTAAAGAACTCTTTGGATTAATCCTATTGCTTCATCATTGTATTGGCATGCAAGAGCAGCTATAAAAATAAGCTGTGTGTGCTTCCTCTTTTTGGTGGTCTCTGAAAACCCCAGCACTCTGGATTGCCTTCCCACATGACACAATATCATGTAGTCCTTAGGCTGTGTTGTTTTAGCTCGTTGTTAGAAAAGCATTGATTTTGATTTTTTTCATTGACTAGTCATAGCTTGGACAGAACAGGAGGGCCATTACTTGTATTTACCTTGACTGGCTGCTCAGAAGGGCTCCTAGTGTTTTACATTCCTAACTACTTTCTCGGGAAAGAAGTGTCAGTTTGGAATTAGTCTGGTGTGTTCTGCAAGCAAAGGCTGAAAAAAGCAACAAGATCAGGAGAACACAAGAAAATAAATTAATATGGATTAATAAGAAAAAAAATAGCCGAGTATAATCTTCTTTCTGAACTCCTGCCTCTTGTTTTTGAAAGAAGAGTCTCTTGGTGCATTAATTGATGGTCTTGGTGTTGTCAGGACTCACTTATCCTCCATGAAAGTGTTTCTRCCCTCAAACTAATGAAACATTTTATCAAGGATGACCCTAATCCATGATGTCATGTTGCACCGTAGACCTTCACCAGCAAACAAACATGTTGGGGAACAAAAGTGATACCTGAAACTCTGAGCTGACTCTAGGSARTGGGTACCAGGATGCACTTACCATCTATTGTCTTCATAGTGACTATGGCTACGAAAGACACGGCAGCAACCAGTGTGTCCCAGCCTTCTGGTTCAACCCATCCTCCCTGTCCAAGGATTGCAGCATTGGTCAAAGCTACTTGAACAGTACGGGGTAAGTGATCCTAAACATCTCTCTATTTTTGGTGACCTTGCAGTAGGCTAGAGAACCTAGATGGTCCTTATTCCCTGCATCCCACCTGACTGCTTTCCAGGCTTACTTGTGAGGTAATATTTGCAGCAGTGTCTATGTGGAACRTTATCCCATTCTTCAGGGACAGCGAGAAGCACGTTAACATAAGTGACAGGTAGATATTGTATTGCTATCAAGTGATGTATGATCCCTGGAGCCCGGACGTGGAGCTCCCCTTTGCTGCAGAATTAAAACACRATTCAAGAAGGTCTATCTGAGTGACATCTGAACATTTAAAAGGACAGGCTAGAGGTATTTCACAACATGTTCCATGGAACCTCTTCCCATCTTGCAGCTCTTATTTATAACAGCTTCTGGGGAGGTTTAAATGTGCAATTTTTATCCTCATAATTTTTTCCCCTGCCTTTCTCACCTTGTGTATACAGCACCGTGAGTTTCAGAAGAGCTACCTGTGCTGGTTTTTCATGGTTTCATCCAGAACAGATGCAAGTGTTGGTTTCTTAGGGTAGTGTTGTTCTGCATGTGCTCTTCYATTGTGGTGGGGCTGCTCTGAAGTGCTGGTTCCACCTGCTGCTGTGGAGCTGCCGTGGTCCTTCCCTGACGCTCAAATGGTTTTGCAGGGCTGCCTCTGAGCCACAGGTCCCGCAAGCTGGTTTCTAATGATGGGGACTGCTCACAGAGAGTGATTAAAGGTGGATGAAGGATGTGGGGCCACCATGAGACACTCTTTCCTTTACCTCGGAGACACTCTTTCAACGGAGAGATTGCTCTGAGTATGGGATGTGAGTGCAGGAGTCCTGGACATTATGACTGCCTGTAGGCTTTCTGACAGAGAGCGAGAATAGCTAGGCTGTGGGTCTTATTCCATCCTGTGTGACCAGTGGGAATATTTTAAAAGGGYTGGATTCCCCTAAATAACGCTGCAAATTGCCAAGTATCTTGCAAATTAGCTAATTTCTTTGCCTTCAATAAGAGCTAAGCAAAAAAAGCCACATTCCTTGAATCATTKTAAAATTGGAGTGGGCAAAGCCCTTGCCAGATCATACCAAGGGCTTTCTAGCAGAATAGAGGCAGAGACAATTTAATAAAAGGCATAATAAAAGGCCGCTATGCAAGGGGCAATCCTGCAGGCGCCGGCAGTTCGAGGCAGCACTCTGGCTTTTAGCAGCACAGAGCAATCCACCTCCACAACGCGTGTCTGTTCTCAGCGGTGCCTCTGAGCATCTCTGGAGAAGGCTGGATTGTGATTTGTTTGATTTTTCTCTAGTTTAATAAAGCATTAGGTTTCTTTGACCCTCCTTTCAGTGAGGGATTCGTGCAGACAAAAAAAAAAAGGTTAAAAAAAAAAATAAAAAAGACGTACATTAATGTGGAAAAACAAAGACATTTTTCTACCCGCCTCCTGAGCCCTCTTTTTGTTACAACTTCCCAGGTACCGAAGGATTGTATCTAACAATTGCACAGATGGCTTGAGAGAGAAGTACAGGGCCAAGATGGAGAAATGCCCTGGAAAAGCCCCTCGGGGACTGCACCTCCTCACCAGTGATGGAAAACTGGTCACGGAGCAGGGACGCAATGCCACCTTCGTCATCCTCATGGAAGAGGTGCGTCCCTGTGCTCAGAGCAGCTTTGCAGCATGGCATGACTGTCACCCTCTTGCTTTTAGCTGCTAGGCCAAGGRGAGGAAAGGAATGGTTTGGTAACGGTCACAAAATGCTGAACACTCATGAGACTTAGGAGACAGACGGGTCATGAACGTGGGAACAACAGGAGCAGGACAGACGAGGGACCTGCTTCTTCAGGATCCAGTCTCTAGCGGTAAACAGGATTGGATCTCCAGGGAAATCATGTTAGAAACAGTGCAGATGTAGTGCCTCTTCCCTTCCTAATCCCAGAGGAGACTGTTGACWGTTTGGGCCTGCAACAATACAAGAAACTAGTGCAAGTCTGCCTCAGAAAGCATTTCTAATGATTTTTTTTTTTTACACACCTCGATTAATTTAAAATCTCCTGCAGAAACTAAATGCTTTGTCAAGACAACTCTGATCTGACAGGGCCTCTTTACATGCTTCCTCAGAGGTTCACACATGCTTTGCTTTTATACAAAGGGGATTTCTCGTCTACCTGGCTGATTCTTTTATATTCTGCAGACTTGACATGATAAGACGATTTGTGTAGACGCTAGCGAGTGGGAGTTCAGAAAAGAACAGGCATAATCTAAAAATTAGGAATCTAGTAGTAATTTATTAGGGAACTCAAGTGGAACTGCTGCATATAAAGAATGATAAACAGATGGGGAATAAAGTAACAGTCAGGGTAGCTGAAGAATAGAATYTTTACCAGCCTGGAAAGATCACATGCCACTGCTTACCCATGAGAAGTCTGTTGTTGATTCTCTACTTAAAACCTTCTCATTTCAAAAGGAATCAGATTGGGGAAGCAAGAAGGAAACAGAAAAGAAAATTTAAGGCATGAGAGGGAAGCTAACGTGGCGGGCGCAAAAGTTTTCAAGCCAAGGTCACCAGTGAGGAATCCAGCGCAGATCAAATTTTTATCTTCTGTTCAGTGTCTTCCACATGAGATGAGCTTATGGTCTTCMTGCTTTCCTTTGAGAAGTAGTTCTGAAGGATTTAACAAGCTGTAAGAGCCTTTCTGCCAGATAACTCAATATCCCAGGGGTGTAATTTTGTGCCTGCTAGAGAATTTCATTGAGTGACTCAAAAAAACCCTGTCAGAAGGATCTTATTGGCTACTCTATATTACCTATGGGTTTTGGTGTCACTTCCACTCTAGTCATGTGTATTTAAGTTTTGGGTTCTGATGTATTTTTAAYGGCCTAATAGGACAGAGATGAAAATGAAGCCCTAATAAAGTTAAATAGCAAAACTGCTCTGGTTCCTATGGAGTAGGAAGGAGAGAGAAATAACTGAGGCCCCTGACTCTTGTGGATGTTTCTTTTTCTGCGAGAGCCTTTGTCATTTGATAACTCCTYTGGTCTTAGTTGCTGGTCATTTGTGTTAGAGCAGACTGTGAGCTGTTTTATCTTGATTCAAGGATCTTATTTCCTGTGATATGCCTTTCTCCTGACTGTCCTGGGATGATAAGAAGTCATGATATGAAATGGTGTATCAGAAAGCGAAAGTTTAGTTTTTATTCAGTTTACTGAAATCATTGCAGTGGGCTTTAGTTCTGTCTAAATTAGCCCTGTTTTGTGTTACTTTTAATCAGTTAATCAGTTTTGTCAGCTGAGGATAAATATATAATAAGGCTCCCAGGAACCTAAATAACAGACACTCATCCTGTTCAACTACAGTGGTTTAAAGCATGATTTAAATTAAAACAATGCAGTTGCTGCCTCTAGACAATACCTGCAATTCTAGAATCTTTTGTCTGTTTTTTCCTCCTTCATTTAATAGCTGTCATAGAGAGTAATCCTAAAAGAAATTTTCTCGTCATCCGCTCCATTCTCCTGTGTATCACCAGGCCCTATCTCTGTCTTGACTGGCATTAGACAAAAGCTGTCAGTCCTCTGTGTGGAACTCACTCCACATAAATTCAGCCGTCCAAAAGTTACATGTCGGGCTGAAATTAGTCATCTAGACTCTCTCTGTCATCAAGATAGGGAGAAAGACACTTGCAGAGGATAATTCATGTCACCTGTCTCAGAGACTTGTTTTAGGATAGAATGTGCTGGTCTGTGCAGCTCTTTCCACTGTCTATTCAGGAAGCCTGGAAAACTAGTTAAACTTACAGTGTCTCAGTACCTGGGTACCGTTTCTTTGAAGTATCTTGCAGGGCCACATCAAAAATTGTTCAGTCTCCAGAGTGTCCCTAATGATCCTGTATGCATCTCCAGAGCGTCCCTAATGATTCCATAAGCATCTGGGAATTGCTCTCAAGTAGACCTGTCATGAATATATATCCTGTCATGAATGCAGTGCCTTCCATCTCAGTTGCCTTTGATGGACATCACCCATTCAGCAGGGGGTGTTGAGAAGACCCAACCATGTCCCTGATGCTTAACCAAGTGTATACTGCGCCAGGTGATTCAAATGTGGTCCCCTTGGTATATCCATGGCACTCTGTCCGGGCAATATCATTGAACCCAGTATGGTGGAACAGCATCTCATCACAGCTGTAAACTTTGAATTGATCCAAGCATTGCTGGTGTAAAATTACCTGGTGTTGATTTGAATCTGGCCCTGCTAGGGATTCACAGAAGCAACCTAGGCCTTTTTTTCAGGGTAAACCTCTCAGTTTGTTTTCCTGCTAATGAAATGGAGTTGAGTAGTGGAATGAACAGTATATAAATCATTCTTACTAGACCAGTTYCCTAATTCGACCTCTCTGTTGCAGGGCGATCTCCAGAGGACAAACATTCAGCTTGATTTTGGAGACGGCATTGCAGTATCCTATACTAATTTCAGTCCTGTTGAGGATGGCATTCGGCATGTTTACAAGAGTGCTGGCATCTTCCAGGTGACAGCATATGCAGAAAACAGCCTGGGCTCTGACACTGCTGTTCTCTTCCTGCATGTGGTCTGTAAGTACTCCCAGCTGCTGGACTCCRTGAGTGAAATCCTGACTCCACTGCAAATCCCTGTGAACTCAGTGTTGCTGAGGAATTCATGCAACCTCGCCTACATAAACAACTCACACTCTTCCAAAGTCTTGGACTTTTAGGCTTCCTCTGTCTTACTAGATAAGTGTTACTGACTGTCTTGAGAACATGCGTTTTTACACCAGTATATTTACAGCCTTTACAGATAGAGAGAAACAGAGTTTCTCAAGTTTTCTGAAAMGGGTCAGAGACCAAAAAGCATAAGAAAATAGGTCCAAATATGTGTTTTCAATGTCTTACTAATCTGCCAAGTTTTGAGCCACCTGTTCAGAATTTGGGTGACTTCAGTGATGACTGCATATGGCAAAAACATTATAAAGAGCACGGTTCCTGGGATATGGATGTACTGGCTAATGTACTACTTTTYGTATTTCATATATTTTACGCCCAAATTTCCCCTCCATTTGGAAGGTGAATGAGATTTCCCTCCACTTGGCACATGATCAGACAGAAGTGTAGAACCCTTAGGGGGATTTCTCAAAGCCATGGGAAACAGCAAAGATTGTGAAACCTAGAATAAGATTTGGGTGATCCTAGATCTTTGTCCTGTTTTCGGGCTGTTAGGTCTCCATCTGTGTTTGGATGCATCTTTTCGGTTGTGTTCCCAGAATTATTCATAGGCCATCCATGTCTTTCTGCTTTGATTATTGGGATACCTTCCCCCCTGTCTACCTTTTACTTAATCTTTTCCACAGGAAGGAAGCAAGTCAGAAATTTCCAAGACAAAGATCATTTTTCTTTTTAATTTCAAGCTCCCTCTGTGAAAGAATAAATGTTCCTTGAAGCTTTTACCGTGTTCATAATTCCCTCAAAGTCAATCATGGCTGCATTTAACAGCCTGTTATTAAAGCATTAGCTGCTTTTGCCTTCACCTTGGGCCATTAGCTGACAAAAGTGCTGGTCACCTGGTAGTAACAACCAGCTTCATATGGATTATCTCAATTTCTCATAGGAACAGCTATTTCACAGTGAGGAATTGGAGCAGATTGCAAAGAGGGCTGTTGCTTGGTCTTCTTGTGTCACTCTACCCTCTTCTACCTCAGCATCTCCGATCTTTSCTTTGACCTTTATAGCTTTCTTAGGTGACCAGGTTATTATATCAAGAGAAATATTTCCCAGGCRTTGACATTCAATCAAACAGTGAGAATTAAAATATATCTCAGTGCTAGGATTTTGTTTGTACTCCTATTTAAATTGCCCTTATTATGGCATCTGTTGGGTGTTGGCAAACTGCACTGAAAGAAAGGAGAAAGAAGCTCCTTGGCCTCAAGCAGAAATTGTCCCCTTCCCTTGARGGTGTTGCAGTGGTCAGTATTCTTTCTACCCTTTTGCAATCTGTGGTTGAGCTGCGTGTTCCCTCAATTGAGGGAGGTGAAGATGATAATATTTTTTTCTCTCTTGTGCATCCACAGTAAACACCTGTGGGAACTTGTCTGTTCTTGGGAACCAAGAGGATTGTTGTGGGTGATTTCACGGTTTGTTTTCTGGTAGAGATCCCTTTTGAACTGATGAACAGAAAAGAATTGSTTTCAAGAGACCAAAAACAAGAACAGGAACCCACTGTGCAAGGAGCTGTATGTGCTGATGGCCAAAGAAYAGCTCTTGTTTTACAAAACTCTTGCAGTCCAAGTAGATGGAGGAGTGGCTGATGTTCCCATTTCATACTTGAAGAGCTGATAATACTGACTTATTTCAAACCAGCAAATCTACTTCCCCAAAGAAGTGTCCTCTCTGAAAAAGATCTGCCTTCCCTGCTACTTTGTCCTTTCCTTCTCACTGGGAAAGTCTATCACTTTGTTGTGCTTCTGGATGTACTACCAATCAGAAAAGATCAGCAACACAGTTTGTCTGATGCACAGCAGCTACCAGCTAAAATTTAGTACCAATAAAAAAAAAAAATAATAGAAGAGGAGAGAAGGGAAGGAAAAGCTTTAAGCAAGAAAAAAATCCATACTTTCTCCATCTGCTTTTCATTTCTGGAAAGGAAATGGATTCTTAATTTTGGACTGGACTTGACTAGTTCTGGGCATTTACTTCTATTACGTTTAATTTTACATTGACACTTTTTGTTGTTTTTTTTAAGTCCTTGTGAAGCAACCCTGTCACTACCGTAAATGGTTTGACCTGACATTATATACATCTTCCAGTTGTTCCTCCTGTTTCGCTTCTGAAAACTTCAATGAGCTACAATAAAATTTCACAGAAAATAATATCTGGCAATGCTATTTGATCCCCCACCACWCACTAAGAATTCTCAAGGTCTGGCCAAAGTCAGGAGGATACCAAGGGGAACATTTTTTTGCCTAACATCAAGAACCTTTACTCTGAAGACCTTGTGAAGAGGAAATGTCAGCACGTATTTAATCAAGCCATGAACACTTTGCATGTCATCACATTTTAACCGCTTTTGCTAAAATTTGCCCACAAATTTTGGTGCTCAGTGGATATATTTTCAAGCTCTTGCTCTTTTGCCTCCTRTTCTTCAAGCCCTTGAGAGCAGCTTGCCCTATACCATGCACTGCCAGTTCATAGCCCTCACACTTCATTTAAAAAATCTCCCTTTCTCCTAAACTTAGCACTGACCCTGTCTGAGATGAGCGGTGTGGAAAATGGGCCCTTCTGCCTCCCCTAGAATTAAGGGTGATGAGGAATGAGTGATCTTGTTTATTAATCTTTTATCTTTCTCCCTTGCTTGTTGACAGAGATTTTTTGCAGCGCTATAATAGAGGCTCTGTGCTGGCATAAGGCACTCAATTTATTTAAAGATTCTTACTGATCACAACTGAATGGAGAGTCTCTAATAACAAACTACCTCTTCCCACAGGTCCGGTGGAGCACGTCCATCTGAGTGTCCCCTTCGTCGCCATAAGGAATAAAGATGTCAAYGTCACTGCGGTGGTCTGGCCCAGCCAGGCAGGCACACTCACCTACTTCTGGTGGTTTGGGAACAACACAAAGGTAGAGCAACCCTCTGGTTTACTTTTGCTTCCTAAACTTGTTGCAGCAGTCAGGGGACTCTTTGAGACATAATGAAAACCTGCCTTCGCTTGCTTTATATCCCTTGGGTTTTTTCCTTGTCTAAAAAAAGTTTGTCGTTATCTGACCTTTGTGAATTTGTTTCCTCCTATCTCACATTGTTGTTCTTAGGAGTCATTACATCTTTACATTTGTTGTTGTCAGCCCTACCGAGCTTTGAAGACCACTGTTATTACCAGAGTTCACTTGCAACTTAACTAAATTATATACCACTATATATGGGATAATAGTGCCTTTCAACACAGTGTTTAAAAACTGCTGGTGTTCCAATAACCATGGGCCTTTCCATTGTGTACCAGGATGTAGGATATAATGCTGGATCCCAACACAATACTTTAAAGCTGTTGGTGTTCAAATAACCAGTTGTATCTAGAATTTCAAGCTAGACTCTCAGTGAATTGTTTGTATATCCAAGTTCACAGCCTTGGATGTGTGTGTGTGTGTGTATATATATATATATATATATATGTTAGAGATACAAGTGGGTCTTCTTTGTACTGAGTTTCCAAGGGATTGGCAAAAGTATATTGTAAAGAACCTTTTTATCAATAGTTAAAATAGATGAAAGTAAAAATGGACTTCAAAGAGAGAAAACAGGGAGTTGCTTATTAGCTACAGCTGTTGCAGGTTTAGGAGTGTGAGAGCTAATGCACAAGCACTAGATTCCGTTATTGCAGTTTTGAGATGTGCAGCTGATAAGTTTACAATTTAGCATCTGCTTTTATTTGAAAAGGCAATTAGATCATGTTATTGTCTACATTATTGAACTGCAATGGAAGGTGGACACTGGAGTGTTTTTTACATGAAAATATGGAATTTGAAATTAAAAAAAAAAAAAGCAGACAGACAAGTATTTTCTCTTTGACAAAGTTGCATGAGTTGCATCCTATTCAAAATAGAAAGTAAGCTGGAAATGACAAAGCCAATCTGTGCTGTTTCCTGAAGGTTTCTACATAGTTCTCTTGGTGCCTGGTTCTGGGTTGTCAGTATGATTTGCTGTCTTTTAGATACATTAGCTCAAATTTCAGACTTACCAGCGACAGCGTACAGGCAGATGTGGATGTCTTTGCAATGGATGATTTGGAAATAACTTGAATTGGAATAGTATCTGTGTTGTGGGTTGGTGAAGYGGTGCGGAGGGGAAGGTCAAATTTGGTAAGAGATGAATCCTCTTGTGTTACAGCCGACCCTCAAAGGTTAGAGGGRCTGGGGATGGCTGCACCCATCTCTTAACAGGGACACCAAGTGCTTTGGTAACTCTAGGCCTGACTCTGGCATGACCAGATTCCTAACCAGTCTGTCAACTGTAGGTCCGATGGCCTTCAAAACAGCAAACTGAGTTCACAAATATCATGATCAGCTATGGGCCCATCACTAGCAGTATTGGGTTTGCCAACAGCCTGTGGGCTGTAGGCCCAGTCATCTTCCAAACAAATAGTTGAGTTCACAAATAGCATGATTTATTCAAATGCAACATTTGAACATATGTGGTTTGAACATATGCAACATTTGAGCAAATGCAACATATCTTACAGAGATCTTAAATAGATATCTTATAGAGAAATCTTATATCCCTGCTKRGTTCACCTTTTRTATATTTTCTTTTACATTTAGGTGGAGCTTGAGTGACTYCAGTCATATTTACTTTTGTTATTCATTGGTTTAAAAAGTCTTCCGAGTTARTGGAAAATCTAGAGAGGATGCTCAGTGAGGATGGTCGTTCCTTGGAAGCGGATATCTTGGGGWTGTGTATTGGCATTATRGTGAGRTTAGAATGAGAAGTTTGAGCAAAGTCCATCGAAAGGGACTGATCTGCCACCATTGGGGGCCCATCAGCAGACATTTTATCATACTGTGGCTTATCAGCTGCGGGGTAYGGCCAGGTTGCCACCTCTGCCACAGTGTCTCCATTCCGCTCCACTCTTCGTTTACTCTTATTAGTGTGTGCCAGGAGGGCAGATCGTGTTGCCAAGGGAATTGTGGAGAAGTMGATTCCGTACATACCAACCATCCTGGAACTGCTARCTGTCTCTCACCTCAAGCAAGCCTCTGTAATGCCATAACTTCTGTTAGCCCCTAGTTTTTCTCTAATTTCCCCTTTCTTGAGCAATTCTCTCTCAATCTGGAAGTACCTAAGAGTGATTTTACATGTTGCAGAAATAGAGGTGTGAATTAGTACAGATTTTGCTTTTACCTGTGGCCAAGTCAAGGATTCAGAGCATCCTTCATTCTTTGCAAAGTGTTTTCTCCAACCACTTCGACTGTACCCCTCAGCATTTGACAGAAGCGTGGCAAAGGATATAAATATGGCRACAGGAACAGCTTCTTTTATTTTTCCCTCTTCCAGGGCCCCAATCTGCATGACATCAAATCTCCTCCTGGCATGTKTAATACAGAGATCTGGGTGCCCACTCCCCGGCACTCTGTGGTGCTCTTAGTGCAGGTGAAAATGCAGAGACATCTGCGTGTGAATTATGTGATTTGCTGTGCAGTGTTGCCCACGGTGACTCACGGGCATTGTTAGGTGATATATTTGGGTTGCACGCTGAAGAATTGCAGTTTCTTTTCCTCTTCAGCCTACGGGCATCCCAGACAGAGCCAAATGTGTCCTGTGTCACTGGGAGGTCTCACTAAGGCACTCTCTGTGCAGCTGCACAGACACATGTTGTCTTACACTCAAATGACCTGGCTCTTGAAGGCTCTTGTGCTGCCTTCCCCCTCCTGATGGAACCATTGCACTGAATTTCTACTGTGCTAATTTTGTGTTGTGCCCAAAGGCCAATTTGCTTGGATTAACACAGGTCCAGTTTAATAAATGTGTCCAGCTGTCTAATAGGTTTGAGCAAATGAACCTTAAACTGCCTGATTTAATTTAGAGTTAGTTTCCAGGTCTTGGTGCTTGAATTAAAATTAAGGAGTTGGCTGAATGTTAAAATTCCATGATGGAGGTGAAATCAGCCRTGATAATGGGATGTCCAGCCCACACAGAAGGAAAACCACTRATTTTGAAGATCAGATTGGCCCCTCTTATCTGACTTTGCATGGAATCACAACTTGTAGCCTTGGGAAGACTCCTAATTTCACTGCAGTTTGATATAAACCCGCTCTGCTTGTCCAGGATAKGTAGGTGTCTACGGATATGTCAGCTAGCCCTCCAGGGCTAGCATGAGCACACATGCTTGCTCATTGGTCTGCGAGTCCCCTGTGGCTGAAAGAGCCTTTTTTTCTGTTGCTTTTTCAGCTCATGGATGAGGGGTCAAAGTAAGGTGGTATTCTGTAGGGGGGAAAAATCTGTTTGCCAGCCTGTGCTATGCTAGTGGGAGCTTTGGCTTGGCTGTGAAAAGGCATGGAGTGCCACTGTTGAGCAATGCGGCTCGACAGGATGACGTGTGAGAGCTGCAAGCTTAATATTCAGTGTTTTTGTTTCTCTGGAACCAAAYTGGGAATGGGGTGAAGGCAGAACAGCAAAGGTACAATGGTTTTATCCATGCTCTTAGACCTGGATGTGCTTTTGCAATGGAGGTGGCTAGAGTTAACACTATTTCTGTTTTAATGGTTTAAGGCAAGCACAGGGAGASCTGCCTGTAGACCAGCAGTTGAATCAGTAGCACCACTAACACTGGAATCTTTGATTTGCAATACACAAATCTCCTTCCTCAAACATGGTACTCTTCTATATGTGTGCCACTGTGATAGATTCYTGTTCAGAGAGGTGAACCGTAGTGCTATTAAGGACATTTTTGTTTGAGAGGGTGCAGATAAAGTCAGTCTCTTCTSCCAGAGCTCTGGGCTGGCCAAACACAGGTCAGCTTTACTCTGGAARCCATCCAAACACATTCAGACCTCGGTCTCCCTGGCTATTATGCCGTGCTTTCATCCTTGTTAACACAGTCAGCGAGCCTGTAGTTTCAGCTAGCTTATRTGTTTTAGAGGCTCAGAACATGGACAGAGTGATGCTGGGTGCACTTTCTCTGTCCCCCGCAGAGTTGAGTCTGAGATGAAGAGGTGGATTTGCATCAAAAAAGCAGTGGTTGAATCTAAACGGTATAAAATGTTTGAAGAAGAATCTGCCAAGGTTTGTACCCAGGAGCTGGTTGGAGCTGCACCCTGTGTACTGTACAGCTTATATAGCGACCGTGTGGTTTGTGGCTGTGTATGTGTACAGTGCACCTGCAGCACTTATCCCGCTGGAGGAGGAAAGCTGTTGTGGCCTGGTGGACCAGCCAGATGCCTTGGCTGTGATTCTGAGGTAATCTCCCTGCTTTTGGAATCAACGTCTGTGTTTGCCTCTTGCAGCCTCTCATCACCTTGGAGAGCAGCATCTCCTACACCTTCGCCATGGAGGGGATGAACACTGTGACGGTGCARGTCGCTGCGGGCAGCACTCTGATCCAGGACACCAAGGAGATCGCGGTGCACGGTACCCTCAGCCTCTCACACTCAGAACTCAGGGGGTTGTCTAGAGGTGAAGAACAGGCAGTCGCTGCTGGGCCTAAAGGAGTTCTCTCTGCTCCCCAGTGTCCAGAGGAACCTCTGAAAGCAAATATTTATTAACCACAAACCCATCAGTTAGATCTGTGCTGACCACCAAATGCAGAACTGAATCAGATGGGATAACGAGCTCAGTCTGTCAGCTCAGCATTGGAGTAACACAGCTGGTGTCTCCATTGGCTTCCTGTCGGCATGCCCTGATGGGAAACTTCCAAATTAAAACAAGACTGTAGCCACAATGCCTTCCCTCTGCCTCCTAGCCCTGGAAAGAAGCAGGGTGCATAGGTTGGGTGGCCCCAATACCGCCAGTATTCCTCTCCATACAGTGACTGCATAAACCTGTGAGCTCTGGGAAATAGGGGCCCTGAAATGGCTYTAGTGGTGCCACCTCTGTCCATCTGCCATGCCACAGATGGAGCTCTGAGTGTGGCTGCTGGACTCTTTTGTAGACATAAGACTGACATTTGCTATGTTCTTAACATATCTGTGAATCATTGCATCTGAGAGTCATCAGATAACTGTTCCAATTTGGGTCTTGGTAAAGGCTGGGTGGAATGGCTCTCCCGGCAATCCTGGCTGGGTCTTTGGAGATTTCTCAAGGGAATAATTATCCCTCCTGTGCTATTCTTAATTTTTCTTACCCAATTCTTGGCATCTGGCATTCCAGGACAAGTTTTCCTTTGAATGGCAAGTTCAGTGAGAGATGTGGGCTACAAATAATTGAGGTTCCACTGTGYGGTTGAGCTATGTGTCTTTTTTCATAATTAGGAGATAAATAAATGCCCTGCTGGTGCCTGGAAAGCTCTATGTTCAGAGTTAACAAGCAGCTAAATAAGTTTTTATTGATTGCTTAGCTGTGAAATGCAATGGGTCTTAATAATCTGATAATATGATTTAGTAATACCCAAACTTACTATTAGCTAATGTAAGAAACTCTCGACTCGATCATTCTGGGCATTGCAAAATGCAGAGTTTCGTTCTGGGCAGCAGTTGCAGCTTTCCACTGGTTTCTGGAACAAACCCGACTCAAGCTTATCAGAGCACAGGCTGAGAAAGGGCCTTTWGGTGATGTTATTTTGTGCTTTTAGTTGTGAAATAAAGGTCCCAGTAGGTCCCACAGAGCATTCCTCATGTCCTGCTTTCAAACATCCCATAAGGAATTTTGCCTTTTTGTGCAAAAGGTCGAAAGCTTAGGGGCTGTATCACAAAAGAGGAATTCATCCTGCCAAAATGTCCGAATAGCCCTCGCTGCACCGCGCTGKGGGCTGATCTGATCTAAGGACAGCGTCGTTCTAGACCCCAAAGCTAGTGGTAATTTAAAGCGTGTAAAAAGARCTAATCTTGCAAAATACATGATCCAAGGCTGGCTAATCTGTGCTTCAGCTATGGGCTACATACCAGTATAACTCTGGGAGGCCACTTCCTACAGACATGTCAGAACATGGACAGTGAACCAGGTTAAGCATCTAAACTTGTTCTAGTGGCCCAAGAGGCATTCAAAATCATGCTAGAATTATAAAGACTAATCTGTTTGGCTAGTCCTGCTTCAAAGGATATTCCTTTTGCTCAAGATAATACCTTGTGGTGATGAAAATCTCACAACCAGCAAATGTGTTATAGCTGTAACTAAGCAAGCTTCAATTCCCAGCATCAAAGGTCAAGAGATCCCAGAGGCTCTGGAGTGATCGCTAGAGAACAACCAGGCAAGAGAGGAATCAAATAAGGGAGAAACCAATCTAACTTAGGTGAAAACTGATGCCGAGATGATGGGTTAGAGATAGACCCTAAAGGAAGGTGCAGAGTTTTGCTAGGGAAAGGCTGTTATGCCAACAATGGAATGATTCTGGGGTCAGTAGAGGGGAAATTTGCAGAAATTTTCTTATTTGTTCTGCATTTAAATTAATCTAGGAACTTTCCCCTCCTCCTTGCAATCTGTCAATTAGGAAGTAATTTTGGAGTGTTTTATGAATAGTCCTTGCCTGATTAGCCTGTCATTAGCACTATTGGGCTCTGATTTGTTGGGATATTAGCCACTCATGGCTTCACTGCATGAGTGCAAAGAGATAATGTCTGCTTTTGAAAACATATTGCTTACAGTAAGGGTTTGCTCTGCAGAGCACAATGCATGCGATTGCACAGACCTCCCAAATTTCAGCCAGATGCTGCCTTATTTACTGGTCAGCTCCTTTATAAGCAGAATCAGATTAAGTTTGGTGGCAAAATTACAAAGCTCAGAGGCATCACAAGGAGAAGGCACCTCTCACGTCTCTTATTCCTTTTTCCATTTCTTCTGGGAAGAGACACAAGTTGAAATTAAGGCAAAATGTTCTTTAWAAGGGCATTCTCCTGTTGCAAGCCTTCTCTTCTACTTAGTTTTAGCCTGCCCTTTTTCTTTCTTCAATCTTTCCTCTCTCTCTCTTTTAAGATTCTTTAATTGTGGTCTTTCTGTTGACTTCTACAAGCTTTGGCTGTTCCCTGCTGATTTYGTCTCATTGATCCTGTTTTTCTGTTCCAGAGTATTTCCAATCACAACTCCTGTCATTTTCTCCCAACTTGGACTACCACAACCCTGACATCCCTGAGTGGAGACAAGACATTGGCAAGGTCATCAAGAGAGCCCTAACACAGGTGAGCAGCTCTTTCCTCTTCTCTATGCAAACATTGACTAGTCTGTTAAAACTGGCAGACCTTTATAGCATGCTAGCCTAGAAGAATGGGAAAGAACAGCAGTAATGAAGCTATCATTTTAAATCGATTGCTTCTTAATGTGCTTGGTCTTTTTATAGAGACAAATTATATTAGGAATTTTGTGGAAATATTGTAATTACTGTTATTAATGTTTCTGTGATAGTTTTGAGCCTTTAGTATCCCTGAGGACTCTACATATTCTAGATTTAATAATATTACTATTATTTTGCCAGACGAATGGTTCAAGATTCACTGTTTTCTCCCCCAAACATGTGGATAGTGTTGCCGTGTGTTTTCAAGAGCTAATCTATCCCATCCCGGAGCACAGGCACTGTAGGATGTTGGATGTGTCAGAAAGATCCTTTAGCTATTCCTAGTGTTAGTGGGCAAGTTTTGAGGGGTAGGTCTAGAACCATCTATTTGGCAAACTGAGCAGTCCCTAGGTGCCATCCAGTCAGCCCTGAGTAAAACCTTCAACCTTTTAATTTTTTAACTTGTTTTTACTTTTTTTAAAACTTTTTTTTAAGTTTTATTTTATTTATTTATTTATTTTAGGTGACCGGTATCCCTGATGAACAGATCTTGGTAGCTGTATTTCCTGGGCTGCCTACCTCTGCTGAACTCTTCATACTGCCCTAYAAAAACACAACAGAGAGGAGGAAAAGCAGCGAGGCTGATCTGGAGCAAGTAAGGAACGAAGGATTCACAGAGTGACGGAACATTCATTCCCATCATAGCATTTGCAGATGGGCTCCTAAGTCTGTGTAGCATTGGAAATGACTTGCAACAAGCATGAGAGATCTCCGTGCATCTGGGACTGGGATGGTGTAGTTTGTGGCATTAAAAATGATTTCTACAGGGAAAAAGGAATTTCCAAGCACTTTGCTGGGATGTTGCATAGTCTACCTACCAGCAGTGCTTCTTCCTGGATCACTAGTGTGTCCTCGTTATAGCAGTTATGGCCAAAGAAACTTAARTATATACTCCCTTCACTCCCTGGAGAAATGGTAATAAGACACAGGCCAAAGTAGCAAGATAATATACTGAGGTTTACTAAAAATAAATCAGACTCTTCAGCTCGTATATCACCAGAACAAGACCTCTTTATTCTGYGGCGGTGAATGGCGTGTGCAAACTATATTTGGAAGTTACAATATCCATCCATTTAGATAAATAGGTAATTACAGTGATGAATAGCAACAGTGATATGCAGGCAAAGGAAGAACTAGGAGCAACAGCACTAGTGTGCTGAAGCTTTCATGCTAGAATTACCAAGTGATTAAATCAGCTCTATAAAGGTGGGAAGAGTGAAGTAATACTGGAAATGCTGTTTAGATCAAGCTAATGTTCTTGTGTGTACCCTTTTTACTGCCTAAAAGCTAYATATGAAACATCTGAAAGCAGCTACAGGACTGACTGTTGTGACCAAACTTCTGATTTTCTGGAATTCGGGRCTGCTGAATTCCTTGGAAACTCTTGTCACTCTGGTGAGGCAACGAAATAACACATCATAGCTGAGTTGCTTGGCCGTGAGTTAAAATGCACTCTAAGACCCCACTTCTAAATGAAAGAGAAATACAGCAAATGTGACATTAGTCTTCAAAACTCAATTGTAGCATCCCCAACATCTTATTTGAACAGAAGCTGCAAGACTAAGATTCTCTGCAATGAAAGGGAGCAAAAATGTGTTGCTAGGTTGGACCCAGCTCAGTTCCAGCATGATGCCAAGGCAGAAGTTCTTAGGGATTTCAAAGGATGTTGTGGAGGGTGAAAAGTCATTATTTCTCTTCCAAAGCACATTTTGCTAGTTTTGTTTCTTGATTTTCTTCCTGGGAGAGGCATAATGACATACTCTGTAAGTCTCAAATGTGCATCTTTATTGTAAGGAGATCTGTGCAGAGTAACACTCGGTTCCATCTAAACATACATACATGTTCTCTCTTTGGTTCTTCCTCAGYCTCTCAACTCACATCCTCCTCTCTGCTCTTTTCACCTTCTTTATGAAGCCATTAAGAGATTTTAGTCAAAATTTGTAGACTACATGCATTCCTGAACGTTCTTTCAAACTAGTTCTATTAAGTATTTTAACTTGTATCTCTTATTTCATCAGGCTGTTGAAATCCTTTTTAATGCTCTCAACCAGAACCTGGTCCAGTTTGAACTGAAGCCTGGTGTTGAAGTCGTCGTATATGTCACTCAGTTAACATTAGGTGAGTGTGGAGTCAAATATGAGGAAAACAGGTCTAAGTCAGAGCACTTACACATTTGGTAGATGCTACTGGGTTACTTAGGATGGATCATACCAAGACACTGTCTGTGCCAGGAGGAGGAAGTGTTAAAAACAGAATCCTGCAGTGGATCCTCTTCAAAAGCAAGAAATCTGCACTAGCACGAGTGCAGATTTAGGTGGCAATGTTCAACTATTCTCACGCCCTCAAGTTGGGACGCTGGATCTGCAGTTGTTTCATGATCATTCCCATAGCATTTTGATTCAGATGAAATTGGAACCAGTTGTTTTCCAAGAAAGAGTCTAAATTTTTAGAAATTTAGAAATGCTGAAAGAAGGATACTGGCAGGATCATACTCTTAAGTGGGAAGATTTGGGTAYGGGACCAAAGCATAAACTTGTTCCCACCTGGTGGGTCATGGAAAAAGAGAAGAGAATAAAAAAACTGAAGCAAACATTTGTGCAGAATGAGAAATACTTAGCTGCTACTTGCAATCATTTGCACACCGTTAGGATCTTTTCCCTGCACTCTTGATTCTGCTCAGGCCAGTAAGTCTGAGCACACTGCTCAGACCAGTAAGTCTTAGATGCCTCCCGCAATGAGCTGTGCACAGAAGATGTTATAATAGACTGTCTTTAGCCTGCTAAAAATGCCAAACATAGATGGATYAGAGCTCCAAATTATTGTAAAGTAGTGCGTGCTTGGTCTAGGATTATTTATTTGGGGTTCATCCCTGTATGAAGACTGAACTCAGTTAAAAAGTCATGGCCTTATATCTCATGTCTGGTAGCCCTGAGGCCTCTTATGAGATCAGGTCTCTGTCACATGTGAGACAAGGGAAGATGGGAGACATGGATGCTCTGAGGTAGCTTTTCCAAAGCAGAACAGATGCAAACCACAGTTTTTGTGAATTGGCCCTTACTTCATAAATTTCRTTTCTACACCAGTCCTTGGGAAAGCCTAAGATGGGATAGCTCAGAATAGYAGCACAGGACCAGCTAGTCGTTCAGGTGAGCATGATTTGCTGGTGCCTTTTCACTGCTAGCTGTGAGACTGCACTGTCTTGGAAAGGGAGCTTGGATTTCAAAGGACAAGGAGATCAATTTGTTTCCTACTGATTTGCCTTGCTGAAACACCATGCCACATGCAGTAGTGMTAATAAAGACACATAGCAGAGAGAAGTAAGTTCAGCACTCGATACCTGCATGTTCCCTAGTGTGGAACAAATGTAATGCTCTCCTTTTCCTCCTGCAGCACCCCTGGTTGATTCCAGCTCGGGTCACAGCAGTTCGGCGATGCTGATGCTGTTGTCTGTGGTCTTTGTAGGCTTGGCTGTTTTTTTAATCTACAAATTCAAGAGGTAAGTTGAGAAAATTTTGAGGGTGAGAGGAGGAGAAAATTGATAGTTTATAAGAAAGCTAAGCAGAGAGGTGCCTGGATTGTAGAACCTGAGTGAGTTACACTAGTTTAAGGTTTGAATTTGTTTTAGAGATAGTAGTCAAAAGGACACTGTTCTTTAGTAAGAATGGTATTTTCCATCAGTTGAAGATTTAGCCATTGATAGCCCTAGATCTGCATGTTTAACAAACTTGAGATCTGCCACTGGATTTGTGCTGTTGAGGATTTTCTGTCATTTCTTAGAGTCACAAGTGTGTGTCTTGAAAGCCTCTGGCCTGTGCTCCTTGACCTGACTGACTCCCAGCAGTCCCAGCTAGTCAGTGATCCTTGCCTTYGGTTGCTTCAAGATCACATCCCTCTTGTTCTCAAATATTTAAGACCCCCTCCTGTCCCATAAGCTCAGTGCCCTGGAAGCTCACCCAAAAATCAAGTGGTGATCTGTACCAGCAGGCTCATTTGAACCGCTAGCCAGAAGTGGGAACCCTGTGTGCTTACCGAGCATGGAGCTACTCGGTACAAACCCAGGCAAAAGCCACATGGTGGGATGTCTCCATATGTTCTATGGCYGTCTTGCCAAGTGTCTGTGTACGGCTGCATCTCATTTGTATCTTGAAAGTGAGCAGCTTAGTCTTGCAGAGGACCAGGTGTGATTATGTTAAAATAGGGAGACTCAAAGCTGCAAAAGTTTGTGTTAAGCATCAAAAATGCCTTTGGGAATCCAGGCTAAGATTTCTCTTTTACACTTTGCTTGGCAGGCTGCAGGTCGTATTACGCAGCTACAGCTCATAAAACTAGCCCTAATACTCCTTAAGTATCCTGAGCCTTAATAAAAACCCGAGTATAACTCCTCTGCATMTGAGTGGATTCTGCTGCATGCTGAGCTCTCTGCTTTGCTCCAAGCAAAGATGGATGTTGAGAGCRGCCTCGTGCTGTGCTCCGGGGCTGGGAAGACCTTGTCTTGTCAAACCTGGCCAGAAATGGAATCTGTTACAAGTCCGGAAAGCAGAATGATGGTTAAAGTATGGGTTTTGCTTAACCCAAAGCTTGTTGACTTGCTTCCTATTCTTGTCTGTGCTGCCCTAAAGAGGAGAAACCCATCAAACTAAGAAAAGTTAGWTTTTGTTAGTTAGAAATGAAGAGTTCTCTGGGGCAGATTTTTCAGAACAGAAAGCAATTTCTTGAGTTCCATCCAAAACATCTGGATCAATGGATCAGAGAGGGTGATAACTCTTAATGGAAAAAAGAGGTGAAAACAAAGGCTTTCCTCGAGCCTTCAGTGTTCCAGAGGCCTATTATCAATATGTGCTTTTCTGATTAACTGTGATCTGAATACACAACTGTTCCTTACAGGAAAAGGTTGTGGGGAGAGTTTTGATGACAAAATATCACTGGAGTAAAATCCTTGTAGCTCTCTTGAATTCTGGAGGTTTGAGACAATTTCCAGTGCTCTCAATCTGTGACATACACAGAACCAGAAAGGTTAGCGTAAAGAGAGAACATTTTATATAGCTTCTTTTGAAGGCAATTTTTTTCTGCTCTATGTTTTAAGTAATAGAACAAATCCCCTGGATTTCCCTCATTTAGGCAGTGATGGCACAGAGCTCTTTTAAGGGTATTAAAAAGCAAAATTGTCACCTCCTTACAGACCACTGCACACACACAGTCTTTGCCAGCTCTACTGGATCACTGTGGTTCTGTCTATAGAACAAATCTAGCTTTTTTTTTTTCTTTTTTTTTCAATTGATAATAGTGCTCAAAATTCTAATTTGGGTTGCCAGTGCACCACTGATCCTGTAGTAGATACAAAGAGTTGGGAATTGCAGCTGATTGTACTTAGCTGATTGCTGTTGTCTGAGCTGATGTGCAGTATCCCCTGTGTTCTCACTGAAAAGGACCAAYATATTTAGGTTTGAGTTGGAGGGGGCCCTGGGCACCCGATAGGAAGGCAGTGGCCTGAGACTTGGGGTGGTTTTAAGCTAGGGTTGGAATTAGTGATAGCTAATGGGGCTCTGCAATCTGAGCATCACTGTGACACTTYCACCATTCTGAGAGCTAGTACTCCCCTGCAGGTACCGCGTTTCTGGGATCAGTCTCAATTTAATGCCAAAGATCCCAGATTTACAAAATATAACCTCTCRTTTCCTTTTCCTGTACAGGAAAATCCCTTGGATTAACATTTATGCCCAAGTTCAGCACGACAAGGAGCAGGAAATGATCGGCTCTGTCAGCCAAAGTGAAAACGCCCCCAAAATCACCCTGAGTGAGTTCACAGACCCAGAGGAGCTGATGGACAAAGAGCTGGACACGCGAGTGATGGGTGAGACACAGAGCTCTGCTGGGGCTCGTTTCACTCTGTGGGTGAGGCTGGTGGTCGCTGGTGCATTAAGGTGAGGGTGGTGGTTGCTGGTGCATTAAGGTGAGGGTGGTGGTYGCTGGTGCATTAGGGGAGGCAGGGACCAGGACCCCAGGTGCCGCTGCTGGTCAGCTCGGAGCCAGGAGCACTGGAAAATCTCCCTGTCTGGAACACGGTAGCGGGGAGTTATTTTCCTAGAGCTTTTCAGTCTTTCTCATGGTGTTTGTTACATGCCCAGCGCAGGCACCTGGAAGCAGTTTTAGKCATAAGTAATGGCTGTGACTATCACCTCTGCCTGTTGGTGACCCTCTCTCTCCTGAGAAGGGATCCCAAATGCCCTGAGCCCTCAAAAGAATTGACTAAGCTGAGCTTACATGGTGGTTGTACTGCCATTTACAAGCGAATATATAACCTATGGCTTACAGAATTACTGCTGGGYGGCTCTGTGCTTACTGCAAATGCAAAGCAGGATGGCTTGTTTTAAGCACATTTACATGAGCAGATCAYAGGAGGGACTGAGAAGCAGTATAGACCAGACTGCCGAAGCCACTGCACTGACTCTCCTCTTTATTTTCTCCCTTATAGGCAGCATCTCAACAATTGCCAACAGCGAAAGCACAAAGGAAATCCCTAACTGCACTAGTGTTTAATACTGGGAATCCACTTGGTCTACAACATTTCTGACTTTTTATTTGTAATTATTATTGTTATAATTATTATTATTATTATTATGAAAAGAAAGAAAGAATTATATGTCATTATTATCATTTGGGAGGGGATGGGGTGGGTTTTTTCTCTTTACCAGGGCTGCATTCATAAATAGCAGGTGTTCTTASTATTTGGGAAATACTCAACAGATCAGACCATAAAAGCAAAGTACAGTGGGATTTGAATGCCAGCCTCCCATTAAGTACAGAATGCGAATTAAGAATTCAAATCCAATAGGTAAACTGGGCAGCATGTTGTATATAAATGGTCTGTTTTCTACCCTTTCCAAAACAAGTCGTGAATCAGCTACTCGATCCTGCCAGAGGGCTCAGGCTGGGTTGTTGAACCAGGCCCTGTGAGATGCCAACAGCCCCTTACTTCCCAATGACATGTGTGTCTCAGCTCTGTGCTGGATCTGGCCTCCTTTAATTGCTTTTAATTTTAATCACCCTCCGGCTTTTTTGATTATGGAGCAAAGAGAAAARGAGTAAGCAAACACAGCAGTGTTCCTTGGGTGGTGGAGTGCTTGGCTGGAGGCGACAGCCCACAAGCCGTGCAGAAGCAYGCCGGAGTTTATGAGTGCAGCCCAGACCCCATGCATGTGAATAGCGAGGATGCCGAAGGCCTACTGTAGATAATTACAATGTACATAGCTTTTTATTTCTTGGGAAATAATTTAATGTTTAGTAAAAGAAATGTTTAAAACAAAACCTGAACCACATGCACACACACAAACACACACACACTTGTACATGCCAGCCAACCAGGGACTGGGGTGAGCACTTGGATCACTCTTTTGTTCCAAGCGTGTTCCAGTTGTCTGTCATATTTCAATCTTACATTGCTGGGTAAAGCTAGCATAGATAATTTCTCCATGTATTACTGCAAGCCTTTTAAAAACATTATTATTTCTTATGATGGAGCAGAAAGAGATTTTAGCAGGTCAGCCTGTGAGGCTGTCATGAATATTTCAGTGATGTTCAAGAACTATTCACATCTGTCACTGTTATCCAGTTCTGAGGAGGATCTTGGTGGCAGGGAATGGAAGAAAGAAATGGAAAAAAAACCCAGACAAAATTATGTGAGCTCGATGTTGAGGCAGCACCCCAAGGCTCAAATGAGTTACAAAGGCCAAGCTGACCCTACAGCCTCAACCCAACAACGGGGCAGGTTGCAGTAGCTTTGCTGCCAGTGAGAAGTCACGCTGTAGTAGTTAAGCTAGTGAGGTAAAATGCTGTACAGAGAAGATTCTGGGTGAACATKACAATTCTTATGATTAGAGACTGTTCACCGGGGAGGGCACCCGGCATCAGACCTGCTGCATAGCTGAGCAAGCCAAGTCCTTTCCTATGAATGCTGCAGAGTGGTGGCTTACAGGTCTGGGTGGAAATGCTGTCAGAATAACCTTTGCTTGGTGGGTTGGTGCTTTCCAACCTGAACAGGGAAGTTAATAAAGAAGATGTAGTGAAAAAGCTCTTTAGGATTACGGAACTCCTGGCACACTGAGTTAAGGATAGCCCTTAGGAGTTGTGGATTTTTTGCTCAGGAGGTCAWGAGTGGTGGTTTATTTTAATCATCTTTTATCTTGAGTTAGCGATGCTGAAGATGGGCCTTATTCTGCAGAGTGCTGAGTTAGAAGACCCAGTGGAAATGGAAGAATGGAGGCACCTTTTGGAAGATGTTCCAGAGCTTACGTGGTAATAAGAGGCAGAAATCAGGTCAGGTGAAAATGTTTTGTGACTGGTTTATAGGGTTTGGATAGAGGACTCCACCTTTTATATATATACATATATATGTGCACTGAAATGAGGAGATGGCAAGGATAAGGCGTTACTAGCTACCTCCCTGCACCCCAGCACGCCAGCTGACTGCAAGCCAGCCTCARCTGTATTTATTCACTCTGTTAATGAGCAAAATAGTCTTTCAAAGGCTCAAATCTTGATGTCTCCTAAAGGAGGTGAGAAAAGTGGTTAAACGTAGTGAAATATTCTTTTGTAGGGAGTATTAAAGCTAAATAACCTCAATTCTTCTGCTSCTACCTTTCAGTCAGGCTTGTGGGACTTTCTGTTGCTTTAAAAAGAGTTCTGTTTTCTCCTCCTCTTTTCTGCTCTAGTTCCTCATACAAGCTGGAGAGTGATGGCTGTGTTTTCCTCTCAGACCTTGAGTTTCCATCCATCACATGCACATACACTGTTGCGTTACTGTCTCTGTTCCACTGAAACACCAAAGCAGTTTACAGTAATGGCCCAATCTGCTGATAACACTATTAGTGCAAGGCCATAGCTTCCCATTTAGATCTAGATGGGAGGGATGTACATAAACAATGGTCCTGTGGGCCTTGAGCTGAACTCTGGGCTGATCTCAGTCTTTGCTGATCATTAGGATTTGAGGGACTGCTTTTGTAAGCTGCTGCATGGGGCTGAATGAGAAATAATCACTGTTTCTGCTCTGTTACCTTTCGTATCTTTTAAACCTGGAAAACAAAATGATTTTTTTTTCACTGATAGTTGTAATTTTCTAGATTTTTCATGGAAGTTATGGTCTGTTGAKTAAAAAAAGAGTTAGGAGATTACAGTTTTCACATTTGAGGTCTCCCTATACATCCTTCAACACTCAATGGTGAGGTAGTCAAATCTCTAATAACAAATGGGARGAAGCAAGGAGCGAAAACTGGGAGTAGGCTATTGAAAAATAGAAACATTTTTCACTTCTCAAAAAGAGATTTACTCTCCATAAGGCTGAGAAGATTCTCAATGATGCAGTTAATTGTTGGAGAAACATCTGTCCACGAAGTTTTCCATACAAAACTCTCCTAAAGGCACTCAAAAAACAAAAACAAAAAGAAAAAAAAGAAAAAAACAGAGGCAAAACTAAAGTAAATGCAAAAAAAAAAACCCAAAACAAACAAAAAAAAACCCCTAGAAAAAAGGCAAGAAACCCGATTCTTGAGTAGGCTGAAACTTCATCTGCCATGGGATCTAGTAGATGTTGTTATCTGTCTCCTTCTTTAGAGGTCTTCAAAAACCGCTTGGATGCCMCCCTGTGCAGCATGTTCTAGGTGTCCCTGCTTGAGCAGGAGGGCTGGACTAGACGATCTCTAGAGGTCCCTTCCAACCCGARCCGTTCTGTGTTCTGTCAGGRTAGGTCRTCACACTGGTCCCTGGACCAGAGCGCGCTCCCTGCGCAGCTTGGGAGAGCTCACCCAAGGATGTGTGTGGGACCTTGTTTGCCAGATGAGACTTGCTGCATTAAGACATCAGCCGTGGTTCATGGCAGCTGGAACAAGGACGTGCTGTGCCCATGGCTGGAGGCTGTTCCTTTAGGATGCCAAAAGGGCATCTGCTGCATCCCAGTGGGATACCTGAGGCTGTAGCTCTCCGTGGCACCTCTGTGAGGTTTGGATTAGGCCACCAGCATTATCCACCTTTCTTGAGATATTCTGAGCTGAGACCTTGGTACATACTGGAGGACTTTCTACTTTCGTTTGTGTATCTGATACGGTGGAATATTGCTGGTTTTTTTCCTCCTGCAAGTTTTCTTCTAATGAAAACTTAATGGAAATCCCWGCAGCTGTAGATGATTGTTTATCTAAACAAGGAGGGCAAGAGGTAGCACTATGAGTAAAGTGTAAGTGGATCCTACTGTAGTTGGATAGAAAGAGAGGGAGTGAGCAAGAGACCAGGTCATTGCCCTGTCACTGCCAGCCTTTCCCACATGATGGACTCTTTTGTAGTAGCTACAACACAAGAATAATGCATGAGACCTGGAGACCAGCTGCACCTTTTGACTCTGTATGGCCATAAATTTGGTGTAAACACCCATAGATCCTTTACTTAGTTTATCCTGTGCTTAAGACTGACWACAGCCTGGCAGGATCAGAGATCAGGCCAGAGCAATTATGGACCATGGAGATTTTTAGTTGTAATTGTCTTAAATGAGAGCACGTATGGGACTGGGTTGATTTTCTTCTGTCCTAAGCTTTGGTTTTAGGGAGGCACACAGATAAACCATATCTCCCTTTCCTTTCAATTAGTTCTGACAGAAATTTCAGCTTGCCCTGGTCTGACAAACAAAATCAGAGCCCTTTTATCACTTCTGATCATGTTGGCCAGTGCATTAAACCTAAACCACCACCATGTTTTTAAAGGATTAAATGAGGCAGACAATTGCAATACTTGTATTAAACACAGTAATACAAATGCATGAGTCATAATATATACATATATATATACTGTTCTTGGTTTTATTGTTCCATTTGAATATTTCTACTGTAAAAAAAAAAGGCAGTGGTTTTGAAATTGTTGAAAATAAATGTATTTTTGTACATCGGAGTTACCCCTGACTGCTCTTTCAGTCCTTGTTCTCCTGGGTTTCCTTTTGGTGAAGTCTCCTCTGTCTGCTCTGAACTTTCTTTGCTATCTCTAGCCTTCCAACTCTATCTGTTATTGACTGAGTCATGCCAAGCATGTGGAAAATGAGCACAGAAATGTGGTAAGGCAGGAATTTTTAAGATAAATGATAAAGTCGCTACCTTTCCTTCCTTCTTACTGTTTCCTTTGAAAAAACAGTTATCTCATTGCCTTTCCATCCCACAGGCAGATCCTCTTTGGAGTCTGGGAGGCAAACAGGAGAAGGGAACAACCTGTTTATGCAGACAAGGTCCCTTGAAATCACAGGCTACCACCTACCTGACTGCAGTCTGCAAGAGTCTGCCAAATTCTCGTGCTGTGAGAAAACTCCTTCACTTTCCACGAGAAACATCCTCAGTCCGTGGCACAAGAGACCTTTTAAAAAGGAAAAAGACAGAGCATACAAATGTGTTTCTGGATGTGCATTAACCACATCCCTTCATACGGATGCATGCRCACATAGAATCACCTGTCCTTTAGACCTGAAAATCCACATAGACTGAAAATTCCTGGAGTGTGGGAGAGATACTTGGGAAAAAAATCTCCACAGCCATCCTATTGTTGCACTCTTTCCTAGGTGTCCTGCTACCAGACACYGGTGGGTGCAGCCTAATGGTTCACATAGGTCTTTTCTCTTACGTGGTGCAGCTGATCTTCTTTTGTATTAATGGAGATAAGGATGTGTCTGGTATCTTGTCTATTTTCCCTTTAACAGTCAGTGATCAGCTGTGGGTTTTCCTTTATGTCCCTGAGCTGAAAAGAAAAGCCAAGAACTGGGATGATCAGCTCAGGTGTGTGAGAGCTCCTGTCAAAAAGGACCTCCCAGCCTGTGAAGTGTTTGGCTCTGCCCTCTTTGCAGTGATGCCAGTGTAACCCTCCTGTCCCTGTAATCCTGCAGTCCTGCAGGTTTCGAAGAGAGAAGCACACGTGATGAAATTACCATGGCTTAATGACCTACCACTGAGACCTACCACTTGACTATGTGCAGGAACCCAGCTAAATGCAGCTCTGAAGTCACATGCAGGAACTTAAACTTACCAGTCCTCAKCATAATCTGGGGACAACGGCAGAAGCTCGTTCTTGCTCTGAATCCAGTTGTGTCTCAGTTTGTCAAGGGCAGTGTCAGCATTGGGTACCACATCACCATATTCCCATGGCTGTGCCACGTGTGCCTACTACACAGGTCACGGTGCCCAGGGAGAGTGCATGAGAACCCCCTTGGAGTCAGCTCTCYATTGCCATGTGTCAGCCTTTGCTGTGGGGCACAGTAGTGTGGAACAGAACTGTCCAGGCTGTTTTCCCTGGCTTGGTATATTCATACTGGCAGCTTTGGCTTGGTTGGGACTTGCTGGCTGGTGCTCTTGTGCTTCTGTGCACGGAGAGCTGCTCATTGCTGGTATGATGGGGGCACCTAGAGGGCCTAACTGAGAACACACCTCCCTTGGCCAGGCAGTGCTTGTGCAGCGCTGTCTGGCAGCCTGGCCCACACGATGCACCATAAGACGTGCCCAAACCAACCAAAGCCCCTGCTGCAGAGTCCTTGGGGTACCGGGCTGAGTCCTCCTGCTGTAAGGCAGAACCTGAGGCACCTAATGGACCTTTTTATCTTCTAGGGAAGATGAGCACCTGTCTAAAATCCTCAGCTTGAAGATGCTTCTGCTTGCCAGGAGTGCCCAGCCATACAAAGGTAGGAGCAGAACCTCTTTCCCTCACTCCTGTCCAATCAGGCATTTGTGCAACCAGCAGTGCAAGTTCTCACTCCCTGAAGAGCTAATCCAAGAGAGGTCTCRTGCTCCAGGTACTTCTCTGTGAGTGATGATGCCCATCTTTAGTCCTTTTTGTGGGAGACAAATGAGACATTTCCCACCCAGAACTCATGGCACAATGTGCTTAAACAGGGTGATTTAGACCATAGTAGATTTTACCTTCTGCCCAGGTCTTCCTCTTCCCCTTGGCCCTCTCCCCAGTGAAGTACTCTGGTTATTAAGCATTAACAAAGCACCACTGTGCTGCTGACAGATTATTGTAATGCATCATGTGAGTGCTGGTCTCCTGTTGTATATCACGGTGCTATATCAGGACTGACAGTTGACAGGAACCCCAGACCCAGGGCCGGATCACTTTGCTAGACTATATGGGCTCTTTTTTTTCGCCTTTAAGACAGCAAGGAAAGCAAGAGCCTAATAAAACAGCGCTGCAATATTGCTGCTAAGCTTTTGAAACCTTTAAATATATTTATCTATACATTTTTCCCATGACCMTGGAACTTTAATTAAATAGGTTGCTGATGTTTCCATACGAGCCTGTAGAGATGGGTTTATTTTGGGTCACAGAGGAGGAAATGGATTGCTCAGTGCAAACGTTTTCATGAAACTAGCATGTAGCATTTGTGAATGTGTGAGCATCAGTGTTTGAGCAGGAGAAAAAGATTGCCCTTGCAAAATAAAAAAGTAAAACTTGCTTCTGAATTTCAGAGAAATTAGTAGTAGACTTCTTAGTTATGTGCATTTTGATGCAGTCATGCAAGCAGAGGCAGGACAGAAGGTAATTGTGGTGTTTGCTATTGGGATTTTACCCATGGCCAGCACAACAGGGTTTGCTTCTGCACTGGTTTATGCGAGTTTTGCCTGTGTAAGCCCACTGACATTAGTGAATTTAGTCTTGATTTACACCAGTGTGAGTCCTCACATTAAGAGGAGTTACATGCCTACTTCAAGGACAGAATAAATCCTTTTTAGTACCTCGTTGTGAATGTCAAACAGTTTTCAGGCCAAAATTTAGGGGAGATTGTAATACTACTACTACTAATAAAAAAGTGCATTCAGGGAGATGGTAGGGAAGGAGGAGGAGGCTGTTTATTAAATGAAATAGAAATGTTATGGTAATATGTGCTTTTTAAAAATCCAGACTTGAAAACATCTGGAGTGTCCAGGCAGGACCAACACTATCAACAGGTGATGGAGGAGACCTTACAAATAACACGGGGTCATCTCTGCTCGAACACCTACAGGTCCAGGCTTGCAATTCCAAGATGGCTTTTAAGCAGCTGATTCCCTGCTCAAGACGTGATGTGTTGGACCCTGAGGTTCTTTATAGAGCAGTGATGGGGGCAGGAGTGAGGGCTGAGGTGAGATTTGCAGGTCGTTTTCAGAGCTCAAGTCACGTAATYGTATTCAAAGGTGTGGGAAGATGCTGTGAAAAAGAAGTGGCTCCTAGTGCTGGAGGTAGGGAAACAGGCTTGAAGAGGTTGTGGGGGAAGAGCAAGAAGATGGGAAAAATGAAAATACTTTGTAATATTTGTCAGTTTATGGGGCGCACTCTTCTTTCCTTATTATTACCTGGGCTGCATGCTGGGTAAGGGAATGAGATAAAATCATTTCCTGGAATAGGTGGCAAGGATAAATGTTTAGGAGCTATTTAAATGGCCTCTCAAGAATTGACTGAGGCAATTTCCTGAGGCAATTGCTTTGGCTGAGACAACACGGTGTAGCAGCTACCTGGCATTGGCTTCTGACAATGAGCATCCCCTGAAGAGAGCTTCAGAGAAACCAAGGAAATTGGAAAGGTTTTAAGGAGGTGCAGAGGTGGTGAGCAGTGCGACAAAGTGAGACAGTCTGACACCAAAGAGAAGGCAAAGTCAAGCAGGGCAGCAAAGCTTGGCGCCAGAGCGGGAAATGTTTCACTACACTTTGGCCTAAGGGCATACAGGGCTTCTTGGGGAGCCCTGTCACACACAGGTACAATTATGGCTGGCATCCCAAACTTGCCATAAGAAGACACGAGCTCTCACGCAAACACACACACACACAGAGCCTGTAATTTCAGAGCAGCTTTGGGCCTCCTGTGGGGCTGCAAGGATAGAGAAAGCTTCAGTGTCACCTGAGCACCTGGAGAACCAGCACTGAGTGCAACCAGCATTGAGAGAAACGCTCCTTTTACCGCAGGAGCTCAGCTTGACGCCATGCAGAAATGCTCCCCAGTTTCTAAAGCTTCTTGTGGGCAAGTGGAGGAATCTAAATCCATTTGTGTCTCTGGACCATGCAGCCTAATAACATTGCCTACACTTAGAATAATCTCGGATAATGTTAGGAATACCTGTGAGACTGTGTTTTTAATCTCTTTTTTTAACCTTGAAATGTTTCTGTCAGTTCCATTCTATGGGCTCGGAGAGATCTGAACCCTGTTATAAAATGTGGAGGGACTTTCTCTATTGCTTTGGGTATAAAATTTCCCTTTTTATAGGCTACACAACAAAATCTCATCATGACCGTCTTCCTCATGCCCACCCTGCTGCACTTTGAGAATAATTCAAGACACATATCCACATATATGGACACATATTGTCCAAAAATTTAGGGAAAAAGTCACAGAAAGGGCAAACATATTCCTGTGTCTTTGGGACAGGAGAGCATTAGGGTAGTTTTTGACACAAGCCAAAACATTCAAGATTATCACTATTGCTCTGTCATTAACTCCTATGGGCCTTGTGTCACACTTCAGCAGCAACGCTCATGCTACTTCCACAACCCACATGTATTGCACGTGGGGAGGATTTAAGGACCGGTGTACATTATTTTTTTCCGTCATTTCCATCAGCTTCTAAAGTCATTTCCATCAGCTTCTAAACAATAATTGATCCTGAGCAGTAGCAGGGAGTTCATCTAATTTGTGTATGTATCTATACCATTGAAGATGATGGGGGGAAGGTATTCTGAGAGCAAGATGTAAGGAAAATGCAGGGTCTAAGCCAATTAGGGCAAGCTATGCTAAATTAAGAATTAAGCTTTTGTTTGGAAGTCTAGTGGCAGTTCCCAGGCTCAGGAACTCCAGGCCTGGGCCCCCTGCCAGGGTTCCTGACAATGGGGTTGGAGTTGTTTGACTGGGGCACGTTATTGACACACAGCTCCAGATCTGCTACTGCCTGTCTTCCTATTACAGAATCAGCTAAATGCTTATTGCCCAGATCAGAAACGGGGAGAAATCACTGCTTTTATTCTAAACAGGCTTAGTTCCAATCTCTCAGGACTATTTAGGTATCTGTTTCTTATTGCTATTCAGGCTTAAGTACCTCCAGTGGTTGAGAGGTGCTTTGTCTGCCTTCATGACTTCTGAAGCCCAGAGAATTAGCCTTTTTAATAATCTGTTGGAAAATGTTATGGTTGGCATTTTAAAGCAGGGGAAATAGGACCCCAGGATTTATTTTTCTAAACTGTYACAAATACTGTTGCCAATTTGGAGTCTGTTTTTGAGACCCTGTGTCATTTGTGAATAAATCCGTGAGTCACTGGGATTGTTTACTGTGGCCAGAATCAAACTTGTGGACATGCCCCATGTCTCCCACATGCTTTATGTCCACACTAGTGGTTACTGCTTATAGTCAGAGTGGGCATAATCTGTCARTTTGGGGCTCCTTGCAGGTGGATTGAGCCTGAAGCTGCTCCTTAGGGGAGGATTCATATGGTCCATACGGATGGAGCAAGAAGGAACTGAAGACGTACTTCCTCACAGAGCTAGCTATTTAGAGAGGCTTTAATCATTAACTTCAGGTTATGCATTCGGTTTGGACTCCACTCAAACCCCTACCCTCACCAAAATGTTCTTTCCTCAGGCGCTTCCTGCCCTCTGGCCGAGGTGCATCCCTGCATTCAGGTAYGCTGGATTTCTGACTGCAGATTGTTGTTGTGCAGCAGCTACAAAGCAGAGTGCGTCTCTCTATGGACCACTCGGCTCCTGTTAGGGGTATATCCAACTGTGAGGAAACCTCAGAAGGACACTTGGGTCAGTGGCCTGGGAGATGCCAAAGGTGGAAGAGCTGTCAGAGCTGAGGGAGTTTGCTCTGAGCCCAGGCTGGTACTAGGCTTTTTGGTGAGACTGTTTGGTAATACCCTGCCTGCAGTTTTTAAATCAGAATTAATGACTAGTCAGGAACATTGGCTCCAACAATTACTATTATGTTTCAACAGATGTTCAGCCAGTCAAATTATTTAATTGGCTTCATGCTCCTTAACCTCATAAATCTGTGGAAAACTGTGACAAGGAGAAAGGAAAGAAATTAATGATAATAAATCAATACCCTAGAGTCTTTCCTTACCTCTTAAATTAAGCTTTGGATGAAAACACCATTGACAAGGAAAAAAAAAAACCAGAATGTCTCTGGATATAGAATCTATATCTATGGATATAGATTCCACTCTGGAAATTTTTGGGGAAATGCCCAAGAGTTTGGGAGCAGCATCTTTGGCAAGGTGATAAATTCTCAGTGGGTGGAGTGGGTTGATCAGCATTTGAGAGATCTGCATCCTGACCCTAGCTGTGCCACAGGCCCCCAGAGACTCTGCCTGTTCCCTTTCCTGCCTACTTGAACAGGGGGAATCTTGTCTGTCTTGTCCATCCAGCACAACCAGGGTATTTCCCTACAGAAAATTTCAGGCTGGGACTCTAAATTTTATTATAAGGCTAGAAATAGTGTATTCAGCATGCAAGTTCCTTGGTTTGCTGTAGTTCTTGCCCTGAGTTTTGCCACTGGCTAGGCAGGTTCCCTTACTTTTGTTTGGAGAAACAATGGAAAAGAGAAAAGAGCTTTTTTTTTTTTTTCTCTGCAGAAATCCTTTGTTGTGACTTCCAGCCTTTTGTGTTAGAAGGGGGAAGGTGGAATCTGCTATGCCGTTAACCAGCATTCCAGGAAATAGGGATGACTTCCTAAGTGACTACAGTCACTGTTCTGCAGTAAACATCATATGTCGATGTGAACATGGRTCACATTGGGAAATCCAGGGAGAGACATGACTAACAAAAAGTATAAAAGCAACGAGACAATTGAACATGACTTGTTTCTTCTTCCTTCTTTTCCACCAAGTCTGGCTTTTCATTTACTTGCCTGGAAAGCAGGCAATTTTCTCAAAACGAACGAAAAAATAAGGCAAACTCTTTACTGTTAATGCATTAGTGCTTCTCTGCCCTGCCTTGTGCTTATGGCTCTGTTACAGACGTGTTTGTCTCTCCTCGCTGCTCCAGAATCTTTAATTAAAAAGGAGACAGTAAATTAATCTCTGTCAGTTTTCCAGTTTTGCTCGTCATGCTCCTGTATTTTCCACCTGTCCACCTCCTCTCTTCCACATCATGGGAAAAAGCAGCATCTCCTCTGCCTGCACTAGCCCAGCCCTTTGGTGGCTCCCAGGGGACAAGAAAAGATTAGGGTTTGGTTTGGTTTGGTTTGGTTTTACATATGACTACTTTGCTCCTAACGACTCCAGAAACTCTATTGACAAAGAAATCTTGAGAGACTTGCTTTCTAATTTTCATACCTTAGTTGGCTTCATTCAGGTAATAGGAATATCACTCCTTCCTCCACTTTTATTCAAAAAGATATTTTTTTCTGAGCTTGGGTTGAATGGATGGTGTGGGAGTCTTACAGTTCACCTGCATGGCAGCAAGTCCATCCCAGGTAGCCTAAGTGACTATGGTTGCCTCAGCATCTTTTATCTGAGGCAGATGTTGCTATTGCAGAATATAAACCCAGTGCTCAATGGGTAGGAAACTCAGCTACCCTTAAAACCAATCCTCCCCTATCTGGTTTCAAGCAATTCCTTGGGGAAGTGTTCCTATCATTGGCCTCTGTCAGGGTCCCAAGAGCCATCACCAGATGCTGGAATGGTAGCTCACAGTTACATTAAGTGTTTGAGGAAGACACAAGTCAGCAAGTCAAAGTCTACAGTGACCCACTTCATCCTCAGCACGCCTAGGAGGGCAGGTCTTTATTCTCATACGTTCTCTGCTTTAAATTTAAAGCTTTGACCTCATCTTTATTTCAGAATTTATAGTGAAAATCTCTCTTTATTAAAGGCTTTTCCTGTACTCTTATCTGCTTCCATGAGCTGTTTTTAGGCTCTTAATTCTTCCTTGCAGCTATTTCATCTAATGTATGTTGTGATGTGGTGGTCTTTCATAAACCAGATGGATCAGAGGGACAAGAATCTTAAGCAGGCTAGGAATGGATTCACCCATGCTAATTCAAAGGCACAAAAGAGGGTAAATCTTCCCCTTTTCAGATGCAGAGAATGGCCATCCTCTGGAGGTCTGCAAGACTGGCACAGGGCTTAAGTTCAGAACTGGCCAGGCAATGTAAGCTCCCTCCTATGTTAAAGAACCTCACCCTGTGTGTCTGCCTGGAGCTTGGTGACAATCTTCTGCTGARGACCAGACTTTGATACAATCTGGGAAGGAACAGGCATGACTCCCATCTAATACTCCATTTATCTTGCCTTTTTTTTGTTCTCCCACACAAAACATAAATGAAATGATATTTACAGCTTTCGTTTCTGTTGTCTCACTTCAGAAATCATGCTCCTGTTACACGTGTTTTTCTTATTTTTAGCAGGACAGAATTAAGAATGAGATTAGGAGAAAGAAAATGCTCAATATAGATCTGTCTTTTAACTGATGAGAAATAACTCCCATCTGGAAAAAAAAATWAAAAAAAAGGCATTCTTCTTAGCTAAGTTCCTTATTTTCTCTAGAACACTCAACAGATAGGCTGAGGTTTGCATAGTACCCCATCATTAGTATCTCTATTGCTGCCAGTAACCAAACTATCATCTGTTTCTAGCAGATAAAAAGAAATAATAAAAATATCTTTGAGTGCGATCAGGAAAGCTCAGGGAAAAAACCTCTTCTTTTAGAACTCCAACGCCCTTTAAAAATATAGGGTTTTTTCTTCCCCTTTCATTTCTTTAAGATTTCTTTTAAATGAAGAATACGATAGGGATTAAAATGAAAAAGGATCTGGAATCATTTTGACTGAGAGGAAAGAAATATTTGTACATTATTCATTGTACTCTAGGTTATTCATCAAAAGTTTCATTCTTCAACTAAAGTCTTTCCCTTATCTTAAAGCCACTGACATGAATATATATCACCAAGTTAAAAAGATTGAATTACACTTCTCCCGCTGCTGCTAAGATTCATGGAAGCTCAAAGCCCAGGCTAGTCCCTAGGTGTACTGAGCCAGTGCATTTTATGATTTTCGGAGAACAACGCTAACAGGGTTTGTCTCTTCATTGTGATACGGAGATGATGGAAAATGTGCCGCTCTATCGCTTGATAAAAGTCCTTTGCCAAAAAGGAGGGCAGCTTTGTCATCTGAGAACATTACCCATGGGGCTTAGGAGACCTRCTTGACAGGGAAAGCTCTAGCAGATTTTATTTCTTTTTTTTTCTTTTTTTTTTTTTAAAGCAGAATGGTCTCCATTGCTGATAGTGGAGCTTGAGCAGCTCAGGAGCTGTGAAGAGCAGTTGCTGACAGTGGAACTTGAACAGCGGAAAAGAAGGAGCTGAGCTGTGTGCGTGCTGTGGGCTTCATCCATAAAATTTACCAGGGTGCCTGTATATTGATTTGCCCTACGAGTACCTGGAGAAGAAGGGATGTTTTTATAACTCAGTTCCTTCCAGAAACACGGAGGTAATGGTGTAATGCAGAGCTCTGTGCMGGCTGGCCGCCCACTCGACTGGCTTTGGTTTTACGGGTGCCAGGGGGTATTTGCCAGCAGAGTAACAGTAACYATCAAGGCAGGGTGGTTTAATTTGCACAGTCAGCACTTGCCCTTGCAGGACACGCTGTGCATGGTGCAAGCCCCGCTTCAGGCAGGGTCCCAGCACTGAGTGAGGACAGTGCCAGGTCCCGCYGCCAACTCATGCCTTGTGACCCAACCTCATCAACAGGGGACGGTGAAAAGGGCTTGTAGGTGTCCCGAATTTCCCAGTGGGTCCTGAGCAGGTGAGTCTCAACTGATTTGCCTTTGGAGGCATTAAAATCYTGGCTGTTTCCTGATCTTCTTTAAGATGTGTTAAAAGGGTTAGTTTGCTTCAAGGGCCCTTAAACATGTAGCACATAATAGACAGGTCCTGAGGCATCCTCTTTATTTATTTTATAATTTATATACATTGCAGGTGCTGAAGCAGGTGCCTCAGGACGAGGATGGTGCTAATGGCTCTGAAAATACCCAAAAGGCAGTAAGACTGCCAGGACTGCCTCTCCTCAGGGCTGCCCAAAGCACACCACGACCCACAGCCAGGTAGAGGTGGGTGGAGAAAAATCCCCTTGTTCCTTATAGCCCATGAAACATGAAGTCAGTTCCGTGACTTGGAGGCAATACAGACTCCAGCCCCTCAGAAGTTTCTCTTTTAAGGAGATATAAATTGTTGTTAGTTTTGGCATGCATATTTGAATCCAGGGCTACCGAATATTATGTAGTATGAAATAATAACTGAAATAATAGTATGAAATAATAATAATAGCAACACTAATAATATAATAATATTGTATAACAATATGAAATATTACTGTGCGAATACGTACTTTAATAGTATTTTAAACCTAAAGYTGTGAGACTGCAAAACTGGTGCAGTTTGCACGAATACACTGAGTCTGCTCAGCCTACTGCCTTTGCAGTGATCCACAATGGCATTTCCCTCCCTGTGCTGGCGTAGCTGTTTGGGTACCCACCAAACGTGTCTTGCTCTGTAACRAGGACAGTGTTAGAGGATCCACCCTGAGCCGTGCACAATCCTGCAACAACTTACATTGGATGGGAAAAATGGAGCGCTGCAGTTTGAGCRGGGCTGAGCTATGGCTTGCCAAGGGCATGTGGTGATAATATGAATGGAGGCAAGCTTTGGTGAGGAAGAGAGAAGAGAATTATAATTTAAACCTTCATTAAAGTTCTTGAAATCATGATAAAATAACGGCAAACTAAGTCCAGCAAGAAACAGATCGTTCTTATTTCAGATTAAACTGATCCAATGTAGGGTGGTGGTGATGAAGAGTTTTGAAAGATGTAAGGTGCCTAAATATTCATCTTTCTTGTGTTGGCAATGTAGTAAATGTTGTTCTTACCTTTGCCTCTCTGCACCGACCTGCCCCCACAAAACACAGTACTTGTGAATTTTGCTCCTGGGGCTCCTGAAAGGTCCAGAAAAGAAGAATTGGGTTTAACCTCACTCCCTGACTAACCTCTTTGAAAGAAAGAGACTGTGAGAGGCTGAAGGGGAACTCATTTTCTCTGCCTTGAATACCCTTCCTCCTCCCTGAATTGTGGGATGTGCTGGATGAAAGGTAGCTTAGGAAGAGCAGTTTGCTCTCTAGCTGGTTGAGCAGCAGGGCTGAACCAGCCACACGACCAATTAGTGCAGGTAAATAGCACAGGAGAGAACGCTCCTGAGCCAGTCTGCGCCTGCAAACGAGCTAAAGGGTTATTAGGCCCCTGCCCAAAAATAAATGAGGCTGAAGTTAATTCAGCCATCCTACTGATGCTCTCRTATGAGTTACGCTGTGCTGCTGAGTGTTGGTTTTACCAGCAAAGCAGAGACCATGAGGAATTTAAAGCGGAGTTTGCTTTGTTTGGGAAGCCTCTCTATTTCCAAGGCTTCTGCAAAGGCTTAAGTTACTAAAACACACATTAAAAAAAAAAAAAAGATCTTGCTCGTGCCATTTCTACAACCAGAAAACACCCCCGGGATAGCAGGTCCCTGGCTGCAGCAGCGCGGGCAATCCCAGGCCACCGGCCACCGAAGCTGCTGCCCCCTTTGAGGAGAACGCTGCTGATTCACGCCAGCCCTGGGTCTGGCCCCTTGCAGCGTTAGATTGATGTACACTAGGGCAAAGCCAGGCACAGTTTCTTCCACAGCTGCCCTTATTTTCCAAGTTAACTTTTTTTTCCTCTGTTCCCTCCTTCTGAACTCTAAAATTCTCTCTTTCCACATGAGCTGAGCTCTCTCCAAAGCGATTGTTTAATGGGAACATCTGGTGTGCGAATGGAAGCCTTATTTCTCCTTTTCCTTCAGTAAATGCTCATTGCATACTTCAGCAGTCGATCTCTTTTTCTCTTCCCCAAGCAGGGGAAAAAGCCCAGGATCATTACTAGACAGAACAGACTGTGCTCTTTAGTTACTTACCATGTGCAGGTGTAACCTGCAAGCCGTGACTTGAGAGCTATCCCCATAATTAAAAGTTTTCTTCTCTAAAGTCTTGGCTGCCGATTAAAATATAGCAGTCCTTACCATTGTTCAATTAGTGCTAATTAGATAGTAGCTATTCACAATACTTCTTGCAATTCAATAAGCACAAAGTGGGATATTACTTCTTCTTGTAAGAACAAAAAATCCCGAGTTCATTTGCTCTTGTGCTATTAAGAACTGTGGAAAATGAGAGAATAAGTRCTTCATAAAGATACGTGTTATTAAAAATATTATTAATCTTTTCAAGCCTCTTTCTTTCCCCATCCCCAAGCCCTTCTCCAGTCCTCTGGCACGATTCAACATTGATAAGACAAAAACTGGGGAGCTGGAAAGTTGGGGAGTTGCCAAAGTTAGGGAGTACCGTCTCACTACCAGTTAAAATTCTTATGTCCTGCAGGTTGGAGTCAAAATTAACAAATAAAATGATTTAAATGACGTGGATCAGTAGTCTGCAGCTTATCCACCTGCCCACCCAACCAGTTGCAAAGCACTTGCTGACTCCAAGTGCTTTGCAATCGTTCCGGTTCATTCCCAGTTAAGTCAAGCAAGGTGCACGTGGCATTTGAAACTGCCTGCACAAGCCCAGTGCAAGACAAGCAGAAAAGAAAATTCTAAACCAGAAACCAGAGCCTTATTTCCACAAGTGGCCCTTTAGGCTGGAGCATCTTACCTCTCTACTCACGTGCTTCTCTTCTTTATTACTTYTTTGTTGTTGTTCTGCATTACCAGAAAATTTATATTTCAAGGAGGAAACTGAGTAAAGCTGAGAAATCATTGCTTTTTAAGGCTACTTGCAGTTCCCTGTGGAGGACTGCTGGGTCCTCTGCAAAAAATCTCTAGGTCTGAGATATCCAGAAAATCTGTGCCACCTCACCTGGGACTTTCAGGTGAACCCAGGTAGCCCCAGGGACAATCTATAGGAGAATGATTAAAGAATTATCAACCTTTGCAGCTGGRAAAAAAAAAACCCACCAAAGTAAAGGGGCAATGGGTTCCACCGACCTCACMCCTTTTGATGATTTCTTCTGTGTAGATCCTGTTCTCCAAATATGCAGCTTGATCCAACTCCTTTTCCCCTACTCATTCTCATAAAAACACCSTTCATTGGGGTTTTTAAAGTTCAACCGTTCATCAGAGAGGCAGTGCTTTTCCTAGGGATTTTACTATCGGCCTTGTGGCACTGGCAATTTGGATCATTTTGCTCTAAGCATATTTCAGTGTACAACCATAACATCGGGACTGCATCAGGTGAATAATGCAAATGACATTTTGAATGTGTCTTTGCATTTTTTGTTTGTGCGAYGTTGTTTTTGTCTGCTCTTAATGACCTCAGTTTCAGAARTTACAGAGTATCTGGTTCTAATAACTGTCCTGGTAACTATCAGAAATCAGTTACACAAGGTTTTATCTCTGTCTTCACTACTGGACCATCTTCTGAATGTGTCATGCAAATGTGCTTATTGGTGAATTAGTTGCAGATAAAAGAAGAGAGAGGGGGCAAAACCCAGGGCACCATGGACTGCAGTGGCCAGGACCTTYTTTTTCAGGTTGATTTACTGAAATATGCTTTTGAAGTAACAGAACTTACTTAACAATATCAAAGTGACCATAATGGATCAGGAGAATGAACTATTTCCTCCAACATTCTTTCCCTGACGTTAATCATAAACAAATGCTGCTGGAGGAATATGAAAACTTGGTAAGTCCTTAGTGGTGTTTTCCAAAAAATACTTTTTCAGCCCTGGTAAAAATTGGTGACTCAGTACCTTCCAATATTTMAACATACATTTATTATTAATACAAAAGAAAAAARAAGTATTTAATAGGACTTGGRAGATTTCTTGTYCATGAACTCAGACAGTTGCCCMTTATACACTTAGTAGAAAAAGATCCTATGGCACTGTGTCCCACAGCTAACTATACCCTGCGTGAGGAGCAGATCTGTAAACCTTGCCAATCTGGCCTCGTTTTACACTCACTGGAATCAATATTACTGGATGTGGCTGGTGTGACATTAAGACGCTTCTGAGGAATGTGCATAGTGCACGACACGGGAGGTTTGTGCAACACAACCTCTGGAGCTGCTATTTGCTCTAGTCGGCGATATTACCGAGATGAATTAGCTCCTCAGTCAAGGCTGATATGAGCACACCAGTGCAGCGGGCTGCCTGAGCTCACTAGTTTGGATGGGGATGGATACTATATGAAGCCTGAAGACTGGAAACACAACCATGATATTTTTTTAAAAAATAAATCCATTCTGTTATAGAATCTGTTAGGGTCCCTTTTATAYATGATGCAATGTATGAACTTCCAGAGAAAAGGCTCGTATCTTATCCAAAAATGCTTTTAATCTAGGCAAGGAGATGGAGMTGGAGATGAAGTGAAAAGAAAAAAGAGATCAAAGTACCAGAGAAATGTAATTCTTTTCATGGCACTTTCTTGTGTATGTAGAGATGCAAGCCAGAGTTCTTGAAGGACCTACTTTAAATCCAAAGTGAATACCTTGCTTGTGACAGAGAACTCTGTGGTTGTTCACGGGAAGATAGATTTACWTCCAGTAACAGCCATTCACATCCTGCCAAGCTGCTGAAGTTTTCTTCTAGAAAGAAAAGCAGTAGCATAGTGTTCTGACAATAAATGGTGGAATTAGGACYCCTCTAGTCTGTTCAAGCCTGGATTATTGTCCTAAGTTATCTCCACTSAAGAACTTGGAGCAAAGAGGAATGGTCTGTTTCTAGCAGAAGTTTCTCTCATGACATATGGCCTGAAGGATGGAGAGGGATCCTTCTTGGCCTCCTCTCTTGTTTTCCCCACCCTTTGGACAGATCTTTAGTTATCTTTGTAGCGACAAACATCTAGTTGAAAAGTAAACAAACCACCAAACCCTCAAAACCAAATCAAAACCCTGCAAAACTCTGTGATTTATTTCTCCAAAGGGTCTGTGTGCTCTATTCATGGATCAWCTGTCTATGTACAGGCTTCTGTTTTGTTCTTTCCCCTTAAGGGGCTATTAACTATGTAAACATCTTCAAAACAAAGAGCCCGAGCCATTTCATTAGGGGAAAACATTTCTGCTTCCAGAGGCCTCATGGGAAACAGGAGGAGTTCATTACAGCCATGGTGGTGTAAAAGGCTTCATGCGCATGCAGAAATGGAACCACCATGAAACATTAATGTCCTCAATGCATTAACAAATCCTAAACTGAATTAGAATAACGTTGTGTCTGGGGACCAGAGTGTACCTCCTTGGATTTTATTTTTTTAATGCTTGAGAAAATGTAGGCTTCAAATTTTAATGGGGAGAGCAAAACAGTTCAGTGATGCAAGCTGAGAGAAAGCAAACAAACTGCCCCCAGGCCAGTGGTGTGTAGAAGGGAAACAACTGCCGCCCACTGCTCCATTTGCTGTAGTCATGGATATCGCCAGGAAATAGGCAGCTTTATCCACATYATCAAATAAGGGATCACCTGATTTTTTTTCCTGTAAATTATCCATTAATAAAACACTCTGTCAAATCATTCTTGTTTTGATAAGCAGAAACAGCTCTTGATATTTTTATTGATATTGAATCAATTGATATTGATATCGAATTGATATTTGGTAACGTTTCAAGACTAGGCATCTGTTCAAGGGAGTCTCGATCCTAATGGAAATTATTAAATGGGTTTCTCATGTGAGTTAGGATCMCTAGTAGAGTTGGGTAACATTTTTGCAAAGAGTACATTCTTCAGCAATGGCACCCAAAAAGTGCAATTTCRAATGTATTGGAAACCCCCAAAACAATTTGTGCTGAATCTTCATGCAGGTTCAGCTCCAGGAAAAATGCAAGAAAAAGAATCCAAACAAACTTAGGTTAGAAACTGCGTCTCATTTGTTTAGAAGCTTTCATTGAAAAGAAGTGGAAAAGTCTTTGAGAATAAATTATTTGATGGTTCTGAAATATTTTCCTCCATCTAAYATGGGCTATTTTTCATCTGAGCCACCAAACCAAAGGTGGCATACCTCTAGGTAAGAACAGGCTAAAAAATATTCAAGATTAAAAATCTAAATACATTTTTTTAATACACAGATGTGTTCTGTTGTCCAGCAGCATTTCTCTGTGGATAGCCTGCAGTATTTCAAGTGATGTGGATACAAGTGGTGCTGTGCCAAAATCAACTCAGGTATCTGTAACCTCCACTTCCCTCCTCCAGYATCCCAGTGAAGCACAGAAAAAATCATCGGGAAGCAGAAATAGTCATACAAGGCCTAAAGAAAGGACCACACAGCCCAGCATCCTCCTCTCCAGCAGTGACTATAAGCAGATGCTTGTAGGAGAAGAGCAGCAAGGCAAGTGGTGAAATACCTCCCGCCTAGTGCCCTCCCCAACTCCTCCAGCTGTTTTCTGGGTTGATAGGATTTGTGTAATTTCTCTCCAGCCACTTCACCAGTCTCYTGTTAACCCAGACAAGCTTTCTGAATTCACAGCACCTTGTCTGAGATGGTCCCCCCTCCAGTGCTTGTCAAATCACTGCGGTGACTTGAAGAGAAGCGTCTTGTTCAGAGACATTTTCCTTGCAGTTCCTACTTACTGAGGCTAATCTTTCTGTTCTCCCCAAAGAGGAGCCCATGACTGCTTTCACATAAACAGCTGCTTTATGACTCAAATGGCAATTACATTTCTATGACAGTGACAACTCTCCACTGCCCATGCTGTATAAAGCATGTTGGGGTGCTGGGGACAAAGAAGGAAAGATTCAGTGTTATGTCTAATGCTACTTTGCCCCAAACTAAGTCAACTGTTCCTCTTTATTCCAGTCTAAAGGCTAGCTCATAATGTGAGACTCAGCCATTAGCAAGATCCGTGAAGTATCCAGTGAATTGCAGAGTAGTATTGAGTTGACTTCCCGCCTTGCCATAGTGCCTGAGTGACACTGTCTGCTGCCATCAGGGGGGACATAGACCTCCACAAACCTCTGCCAGGTAGGCCGTTAATGGACAATTATATTAAATACTCTTTGGTACCACAAGGAACAAGCCCAGCAAACATAGCTGGAGGGCATCAGAGACACAAGGGGATATATTTATGCTGTCAGTCATTCTGAGCTATAGTCTGGTTTGCATCTTTTTCCAAAGCCAATATTAAGAACAGAGGAAAAACACTTCAAAATAAATAAAAAAAAAAAAAAAAAAAGAAAAGAAGAAAAAAAGCATGCAACTGGCCCTAATGAAAGTAAAGGTAGCGCTACACAGAGAGCAGTGCAATTTTAAAATGTTATTTTACTTTTTTTGGAAGAAGAACAGAATTCTAATGTTTTCTTTATATTTTTGTAGATATGTGATATGTTGTAGTTCTTGTTTGTCTGAAGGACAATTTCTTCTGGGATGGGGCAAAGCTTTTATTCTGCTTTTAAACTTTAACGTTGGTTAAAAAGTAATAATGCATGCTTATGGCATGGATTATGGTGGTAAATATTTAAAGGAATTGCATAAGTCTACCATGCARCACAAGCAACAGCTGGGGAAGGATGCTGCCCCATTTGGAAAGGGAACATCTTTCTTTCTAAAGCAGATCAAGCATCAGGCCTTCCTCCTTTGCCTTTTCTCACCACAATTTTTGTGGAGTGGAAAGTACTTCTGTTGCCAGCATGTGAAGGTTGCAGAAAGATTATGAAAGGCCTTGTGACAAAACTGCTATAGATGGAGGTYGATGCTGCCACTGAGCAGAAAATCAGTCTCATCAATTCCCAWGGAATGAGGGAAATTTGAGGAAGACAAGGGAGGGAGGCAAGTGAACGCCAGCTGATGGACAAGACACTGCGGTAATAATGACCTCAGTGGAACTGGGAGTGCGATGACATACGGGCAGAGTCAGTATCCTTCCAATTAAGGCTGCAAGAGTCTGGGGAGTCTCAGTTTTGGAGAGCTTATTCAAAAGACAGGGAAGAAAGAAGGCCTGAGACCACATCAGTTACCTCCCTTCACACACCGTCTTCAACAGAAAAACTTGGAAAAAAGGTTCCTCTCCCACACTCCCAATATCATTGTGTTCTTGATAAGGATATGAAGAAGCCCTTATTCAGAATTTCCATTAGGGTGTTTTGCTTTCTGAAAGTCCAATGCCACTCTTTGCTTTCATTAGTTCTTCCCTTAGAAAAAAAAAAAAAGAAAAGAAAAAAAAAAAAAAGAACAACAACCCAAAATGTAATTTGATTGCCAATAGAACTGTGATTAAATTTGGCCTTTTGCTTTCCTTCACCGCCAGCCTCCTCAATTCCATCTCCTCGACATCTCTCCCGGTAGTATTGATTCAGTATTGTTAACCTTTCTTTATTACTTGTTTATGTTCCCCCATCACTTTAAAAACATCAATAAGCGGCTTTTTAGAAAGGACAGAAGCAGCAAATAGAGAGACATTGAGGAAAGGTCAGGGATGCAGAAGGAGGCAGCACCTGCTTGGTGGAAGGAGACACTGCAGAAAGGTTGGCAGTCCTGCTGCTGAAGGCAAGGAAGGATTTAGTCATTCTAGTGAATGCCTGTAACTGGGGCAGCTTTCGTGGCAGATACAGCACGTGCCCAAGGGAGGGACGAGATCTGCTCTGCCTGGCCTAGAGGGCCAGCGGGAAGGACCAGCCTAGCCTCAGCAGCAAGGCCTCAGCAGTGGGGCTGAGGTGATGGTGGGATTGTTCCCTTCAAGGGTCTTAATCTATAAGCATGCTTGCGTGCTGCTTCTTTTTGTTGCTGGTATGACCAACCTGGGGACATCTGCAGCTCTGTGCAGGGACCTGCTGGATGGAGACACATGAGTTGGTCATGGACAAGCAGCAGTGTGTCACTGCAGAGCATTATTCCCTTGGAAAGCCCATGTTTCCATCCTCAGACCAAGCACCACCTAGGATCAAAAGACAGTTATCTCTGGGGCTCCTCTACCAGGCAAACAACTTGGTCTGTAGCTGAACCAGTGGTGGTGTTTCATAAAATTTTATCTTCAGACCTGTACAGTCCCAATGACAGCCATCCAACAGCAACCATTTGGACTCCTAAGCAGCTTTCTGATGACACAAAGTGCTATATTTTAGATTGGTGCCATTACAGAATGTCTATGAAAATATTATTTAGACTCAGTGATTTATAWTAGCTGAAAACAGTCACTTATATAAATAGTCTTAAGATAACAGTCTTAAATTAACAGTGAAAGCTGAGAGAAAGTTTTCACTCTTACAAAGCGCCAAACATTTGCAAAGATCCAAAATTCCCTTTAAAGAGAAGGGCACTGTAATGGGTAGGTGCTTTGGCTTCTCAGCAGGAATGACAAAAAATGTCCATGTTTAAATCCCTCGTATAGAGTAGACTCTTGAAGATGGCTATTTAATAACCAGGAAATTGCATTAACTGTRTTATTCCCTTTTCCTCAAGAACGGAGCCTGGTTTCAGGCTCTCCCCATCTCAAGAAACTGTCTTGCTTTTGAGATGATTTTCTCAAAGGAATTTTTTACAAACCTGTTTATTTTTCATGAAGTCATTTTAATACTTTTGTAGGTTTCAGAAGACAACTTCTTGATCTGAAAACTTTCTGTCTTTTGCAAGAAACACTTCAGTGATGTGAGGCAAAACTCTGTTCCATGTACAGAGAATGTTCTGTTAAACAGGAATAAACAAAAGCCAAGTTAGTTATTAAAGATGCATTTCTAGTGACCTTTTAAAAATAGATGGTATAATGTAAGATGTAATATGTAATATGACATATCTCTCTTCAACACCAGAAAACTATATAAATAATAAATTTATAATTAATACTGAGAGAAAGCATTACGGTTAGAGGGGTTCTTGAAGGCATGCTTTGAAATACAAAGACATTCAATGAACAAGAACCCCACAGTTCTCCAACATCAATGTAGTATTGGCAGGTGAAAAAATGAAAACAAACAATAGTCCAGAAATAAACTAACATCTTTGATCCTTATGGTAGCTGCAGCGGGGTCAGGATATTGGATTCCTGTTTTGCTTCTGCAAATAGGAGGATGTGAGTATGTAGATGAATATTGTGTATTCTCTCATGCAATAATATTAATTAGCTACTGCAGGTTTACCTGACGGAACAATTTTTCTAAACCTTCATGGACAGCCATTTCCTCCCACTTTCCCCTTCAATCTTACAATGAGCTCTTTACTAATCAAAGTATAGCCATTTATGCAGAAAGAATAACTATTTATATTAGGGTGGACAGGTAGACAGGGTGTTTTAATTTTTCTGAGAGGTATGTTCACACCTATAAGGAGTTTGTCCTAGTTTAGACTATACCATTACCCCATTACCTCGCAAGATCAGTGTATTTGACTGAAGTTGATACTTATATTCTGATCCTATGCTGTCAGTGAGGGAACATGTGAATGTTACTGCTCTGGTTCTGGGAGGCCAGAAGGTCTTAAAGTTGGTTGTAATTGTTTGGAGGCAAAATGGTGAATTTCAAAAAAGTGTAGATCACAGCATATTAAATACAGTCTTCTCCCTGGATGCGGTCTATGGGAGTGAGCCTTGCTCATCTGTCACGAAATCTGCATCCTCCTTGCAGGGCTGTCAGTCCAACACCTTCACTAGCACACTCAAATTTTCAAAATTAAATAGCTCAGGCTTCATTTTCCCTCTCAAGCAGTTAACCCCCASAGCTCGGTTGCTATTCATTTTCACTGTTCAGTTTTCACCTAATATTATAGAAAGGCACAGCATAACAGAGTTCTCCATTTTACTTTCCAGYCATCTGAAGATCTTTACAGGCAGATGGTTAAACTGTGTTAATTAAGTGGCATTTTCCCTTTCATTTGAGCTCTTTCTTCTGCTACATCAAGTGTATGTTGGCTTTGGGCATATTKCTCTTTTGCTAGTTTATAATCATTTTCTTTGTGTTCATAGTAATTCTCTCTTCAATATTAATTCACATTTTAGGGGTGACCATAGATACATCTTGTAAATGGCAAGTTAGCAATAGTTTGAATGTGAGATTCTAATAACCAATGCAAGTTAGCTGGTTTCTTCTGACTTAGATTGCTTTCAAGGCTAATATTGGTATGGAAGTTAGTTATGAAACGTACTGTCCCCAAAAYTGCATTTTGGGGCTAGATTTCCTAGATGTCTTACAGCAAGGCTTGACGCATGGATAAGAGACCTCTGCTTCTTGAAATCTCCCTAAAGACTTGGAGTACACTTAAAAAGGTCATCAGGGTTTGAGTTTACCTCTTCCACCTACAGAAACTGTTGTGGCTTAGATGTGGCCTCAGAGGCAGAGGTGATACCAGCACTGTGTTGCCTCTTCATCAGCAGAAAATCTCATTCTAGATGACTGGAACTGCCACTTTGTGCTTGATTGAAGAACATAGCTGCACTTGCAGGGTGACCAGTTTTACAAAGGAAAAATGAAAAGAGGAATGGGACTCCCTGAGCCATGTGATAAGATGAGATAAGATAAGATAAGATAAGATGACCTTGCAATAGGTTATTTTATTCAACACAACAACTGGGTCACAGTCCCTGACTCCTGTTGTCTTGCCATGATTCCAAGAATGGAACTTAAATGAGCGACAAAATCTTTTGTCTTGGCAAAAACTAGGTACAAACTATTTTTTAAGTACTATCTCAGGGCTTTAGGAAAAAATCTCCTTTGTTGTAGGTTTGTCACAGCTAATTCAAGATGCTGGTGCTCTCTTTTGCACTGGTGGCTCCTCAGCATTTTCCTGTAAACATTAAGGCAACAGATTTCTGCAGCAGGACCCTTATCTATCCAAAAACATGACATATACAAAGGAAGAGAACTCCTATCCCTTGCCCTCTTCTTTGGAAATTAGTTTGTCACCCAATCAGGGAATGAAGAGGAAGTTGAGCACAACAATGAATGATCACTGGACCATATATGTCACTTATACCCAGACAGTTACAYGAGCATTCCTTAACGACAGTGATTTAAGAACTGACTTATTACTACAGATAGACAGTAAATCTCAATTAAAAAAAAAAAAAAAAGGTCTCTTTTTAGACAGTGCTGAAGAACTGCAAGCTCATATTYCCTAGGAGGAGAGACAGTAGAATAAATGGTTTGCTCAGAGAGATGAGATGAGGTAAAACAAATGGTTAAAGCTAGTGTGAAAAAAAATACAGTAGAGAGAAATGACAGCTAAGCCTTGCAGATCAATGGTTGACAGTGATTGACACAGGCCTAAGTATTTTCTATTTAATGTAACTCCTTACACCGAGGAAACTAATACATCCCCAACAAAGCCATGGTGGGTGTTGACATCAGTAAAGTTAACRGAGGAGATCAGTAATCACTGCTGGTATTATTATGGAAGTTTTGTTTACCTGGGGACTGCTAGAACATTTTCAGTGGAAGCAGACACCTCTCTGTAGTGAATTTAAGCTTACAGACAATGATTTTGCCTTAAACCTCTGTTGTGGATCATCTTAGAGGTATGGGTTCAAGTTGAAAAACATTAGACTAGTGCAAGTAATAACCCAGCAGAGATATCCAGGTTATTGGAAGTTTCTGGCTTCATATGAACTGATGCACTTTTGCTGCTTTCAGGACTAAGCTGCAGTCTCTCCGCTGTACCCTGTTCTGTGTGCTGGTGCTGAGCTCAATGTCCCTGTATTGTTCYACACAGAATGATGCAGGCATAACAATTAGGGATGATCAGACCTTCAGTGAAAGCCCTCCAGAACTCCTGGCTTATGGGTCAGTAGCCTGTAGGAAACAGTGTCAACCATGAGGTGGACAACATCCTCTGACTGAAGTATTTATACACATTGTGTAATATGCAGAAAGATCGAGCCATATTATTCTTGCAGTCTCTCATCCATGCCATAAGGCGTCTAATTTTTTTACACACAAGYTCTCTGCAAACACAGTGAAGAAGTTGGAGATGACAAACAGAATATGGGAGTTTTTTCTCAGGATTACTAAGATTTAGATTCCAATATACCTTGCTGAGTGATAAAGTGCTCTGGAAGATGAATCTCTATCCAATTTGTCTGTACCCAATCCACTCTTTGGTACCTTGGCTGGCAGGTGACAAACAGGTTATCATCTTTTTAAAATCTCTTACTGAATCCATGATTGGTTTATGGGTCTGGAATTTCAAGGATGTTTAGTACATCTCGCTCTAGCTAAAACACTAAAATACTTCTAGGAACTTTATTGTCTTTTCTTTTTTTCCTTTCATTTAACTATGCCTATCCTTGAYGATGCAACAAAACACTTAGTCAGCTGTTAGCTTATTGATGAAGGAATTAATGAAGGAATTTYCTGTGTTTCAGTTTGTTACTGGGCACCACTGAAGARAGTCSCRCACCATCCTCTTCACACCTCCCATCAGGTGTTTATAGACATTGGTAAGATCATTTCTAGACCCTTGTCTTCTACAAGCTCTGGAGAGAGCCAAGAGTCTCTCTCAGCCTCTGCTGATGTGAGGGATGTTTCAATCCCCTCATCATCATTGTGCTGTTCTCCGGACTGGCTCCAGTATGTTCATGTCTTTCTTGTTCTAGGAAGGCAGAACTAGACCCAGATATGGTCTCACCMGTGTTGATACGAGAGGAAGGAGCAGCACCCTCAGCCTGCTGGCCATGCGCTCTGTGATGTTTTGCTACTTCAGTTCTTAGAAGAGTGTGTGGAGCGAGGCAAAAGTTCCCCAGCTCGCAGGAAATTAGTAAGCAACTTTTCTGTCTCATACAGCTGCAAAATCTCCTTATCATCCCTGTCTAGTCTCTAGCCTTTGAACCATATTGCTATAAGCATCTGTCCAAGATTAACATGATTCCCAGGCAGAGCTAATTAGCTTAAATTTCTGTACACTGCTACATTTACAAACGTTATCTGCTTTACTGTATAATTTCTCTTTCAAACAAAACACAACAATGCAAATCAACCATGTTTCAGGCCTGCCCGTTCTCGCTTTCTGTTCTTACTGTCTTCACCACTGAGTGCGTCTTTCCCTTTTTTAATCCTCCTGGCTCCTTCCTTCATAAACTCTAGGTGGGAAATGAGACACAGGAGYCCAGCCTTTGTTTAGGTCTCAGACAGATGTGTACCTGTGTATCTAAAACTATGGCCAGAGGTGATTCCCAAACAGGCTCTGGGCAGATATAGTGTTTAGTAAGACTCTGTCCAAACTACCATTACTAATTACCCAAAAGAGATTATACCTTCAAAATATCATCTGGGTGAGAAGTTTTTTTAGAGTTAACTTCTATTTTTTTGCAGTGTCTTCTTGAAAAAAAAAAGCCCAATATTTGGCCATGTTTGTTCCAGAGGAGGCTTCCTTTCTTAGGAAGGAATATGTAATTGTATCCAAAAGTATTAGCTGGTAATCTTTGCTATAATATTTATATTTTGGCAACTTGTGCATGGGGGACACTGTGCCAGGCTTTGTATTTGCATACAGTAAAAGACAGTCCCCATCTYAAACATCAAATGCTGTTTAATATATTTCTGAAGCTGAGAAGTCAAACAAAGACAGAGAGAGACCATCATTGCCCCCATCCTTGAATTAAAAATTGGAGGCTCAGGCAAATCAGACTAGTAGTTCAGCAGTCATACAGTGTTGTGATGGTGAACAGGCAGACGAACAGGTCTCAGTTTCATCTTCAACAACAGCCAGCCTRGAAAATTGATTTCAAGGGGCAGGCTCCAGCAGCAGGTGCTCTCCTGCWTTCTGCCAGGTTAAACTCATGGGAAAAGGTCACCAGAAGGAAGAATCTGCAAGCAGAACATGCACAGAAGCACAGGCTATTAGTATCACGATGCAGTTTGGTCCTGGAAAATACGGTCTGGAGTATTGCAGTAAACTCAGCTAAAAAATGTGCTTCTGAAACATATATCTACTATATTTGATAGAAGAATCTTGTTTGTTTCTCTGTTAGGGATAGTTGAACGTGTAACACCATCAACAATCCTTCCCCACAAGCAGCTTTAAGAGCTTGTGAACAAGTTGCACAAATGCCTGTGCTTGTTCTGCTAAAGAACATCTGGCTCCAGGTGTTCAGCTGCAGCACTGCAGAAACTGCAGTCAAAACCCACCTGGAAGCAGCTCAGGTTTTGCTCCCTGAGGCTAAACACCCATGYTGCCTCAAGACCTGAGCAGGTTCTGCATGTCCACACGATACTGAAATGCTCTGACCACGCTCCAGCCACACAAGGCTCTAAGTACCTGTTGTAGGGCTAATTTTGCTCCAGATAGWAAGTGTCCCATGGGCAGGGAGCGCGGCCATCCCGACCAAGCGACGCCAACCGCCTTGCGGCTTTGCTGTTTGCAGAGGACATCATTAGARTGAAGTGGCCATAGATGCAGTTGAGGACTTGCCTGAGTCTGCTGTGAGCCCCAGGTTTCCATTCGGAATGCCTGAGATAATGAGAGGGCTGGGCGGCCGGCTGCCAAACTGATGTTTTCCTGCTAGGATGATGAGAACGTGTTTCATGTGCCCCGAGGCCACTCGGGATAGTAGTGGAAGGCTGGCCTGCATACAGAAAAGCCAACTTCTGCTGTTTCCTATGAAAAATTGCTAGCTCCTTTCCACATATGCACAGGGAAAAAAAAGCTGCCTTGGCTCTGGAGATTGTGCAGCTAAAAAAGTTCAAATATTCCAACTTTGTGTTGGAGGCAGCAGTGGAAATGGGAGTGCAATCCTCTGTTACACTCCACACTTGTTAAATGCAAGAAAGTGCTTTTAAAAAAAAGAGAAGGAAAAGGGAAAACAACCTTCCCCTCACTCTCTTCACACCTCCATAMTTCATTGCTTCATTTCTTGGACTGTTGCGTGTGGTTCTCAGTCAAACGAAACCAGAGAAGATCACGTAAATAAGCAAATAYGTAGAGTGAGAAAGAAAATGTGAAGTAAATACAGCTAAGAAATATTAATGGGTTCTGATAAACAACTATGAAATCATAGAAGCCATAGAGAAAGAACAGAGAGAAAAATTATTTGCCACATCTCCTAAAACAAGAATTAGGGGCATCAAGWGAGACTGGAATGTGTTAGGCTGTACTGAAATAAGGAGAGCTGTTTCTCCACACAGTGTGTATTTGAGCTGTGGATTTCATTGCCAGAGGACATTGTGAATGCTAATATTTCCACAGCATCAAATAGTATCACAGAAGAAAATCAATCAGAAATCTGAACTGCAAAAATACCATCTCTGTCTTAASCAGTGCATTACTGAGGCCTAGAAGAAGACACCATGAAGCAATCACTATTAATCTGCCCTGATCTTGTGTTCTTCCTGGGGCACCTTCTCCAGTCTAATATTGGAGATGCTAAATTGGTGACCCTTTGSTGTGGCCACGTTATCTAGGAAGGCTGAAGCAGCAGTGGTCAGAAACTAAGACCTTACTGCAAAACAAGCAAACAAAAGACCCCCCTAAAACCCACCACCAACAAAAAAACCCCAAATCTTTTTAAGCTTTTCCAGAGCTTTGTCCTTGACTTTTCTTTAACACTGGTGTAAGCTACCTAAAAGAGCAGCTGTCTTCCATTCCCCATCTAGTAACTGTAAGGAGGTAGGAGGGACATTTTAACAGCTGAGAAAACACAAAATGTGACATCTATTCATACCCGACTCAGTCACCAAGAAATCACTGTGTCTACGTCAATTGGACAGGCAGGCAACTTTAAAGCACTTTGGAAGCAGACCTGGAGGGACTGGAGTTGCTGTGCTTTGCTGCTTCTTTCCAGGACGTTGTGTCAAAGTGAGTCTTTGTCCTAAGTACAGGCAGAGGAACAGACACCCATTGCAGTTACTGCTTTCCAGATCTCCTTATTATTATGAATTAAAAACAGGGGTCTTTGAATAGGTTGCTCTTCCCAGTGCTCTGCCGTGGCAAACAGTGAATCAGAGAGCACAGCAGTGCTGGGATGGTCTTGTAATGATGAATCATTTTAACCCACTTTTTTTTTTTGAGTGGATGGACACACATGGTGGCCGTTGCTCTCACTGAGCTCCTTCAGGAGATGCCCAGGCCTGGCATTTCTGATGATTACAATGCCGAGCTCCTGAGCATTAAAAATCCGTGCAAACAGATTGAAGTGTTTGCGACTTCCAGCCATGTCTGAATTTTAAGAGTAGCTTAGAGGGATGGATTTAAATCCACATCCCAAAGGCAAACAATGCCATAAGCTGCTGAATTACCTCTGGCCCTTTTTCGGTGTATATATAACACTGTCTCTACAAGCAAATCCCCAACGTCCTTTCATTCAAGCATGCATCCAGGTGGTGTATTTAACCTGCATCATCGTCAAACGTGCTCTTCTCAGCGTTTAATAATCCACCATCTGGGGTGGTTTCCTTCATGAGAGCTATTCCCACTGAGCAAGCTGAAAACTGAGACTCAGAGCTCCTTGGTCCTCTTCCCACCACCAAAGAGCTCTCTTAACCTRCACTGAACAAGTCCTTGTGGGATCAAGTCTACATTACTTTGATGTGGCTGATATTACCCACTAAGCTGCAGTGGCTTCAGGATGACCTGCCTGACAAATAAGCATTTTAAAATACATACATTTTAAAAACATTACAAAAATATATATATATATATATATAGAGAGAGAGAGAGAGAGAGGAATAGAGAGTGGAATAGGGGCGCGGACACAAAATTTGGTGAACAGTGCAAGGAGACTGGCCTTAAGAGCAAGCCTGAGGGCTAACATCAGCAAATCTCAACAAAAGTTCTCCTTTTGTCCTGCTTAGTTTCCAGAGGGAAGACTCATTATGGGTGCAAATGCCTTTGCACCAGAGCCATTCCGCCAGGCAGCAAGAGGACCCCACAACCACAAGCCTCGTCTTGTCCAGCCAGCCCTCACTCCTCAAGTCAGTTCAGACACTGAGAGCTCTTGGCCATCAAACCTTGAATTTAAAACTCTCGGGGGAGTCGCTCACTTGAATAATGCATAAGTCATAGGAAATCTCCACAAGCTGGAGGAAAAAAAAAAAAAAGGAGAGATGAGATTTGTCAAACTGGCACAAGTTATTTGCTCAGTGCTAATAAGGCGGAGTTGACAGTGGAGCAGAACCATTACAGTTTTTCTTGCTTGTGCCTTGAAGGACCTTTTGCCTCAAGCTGGAGTGCTTGCCTGGAAGCAGCGGGTCTGGCCTATGTGCGTTGCTCCTCGGACATCTTTCAGGACCTGCCCCCCGTTTCTTACTGGGTTTTGTGGCCCCAGTTACCAGCCAGCATTAGCAGATCCCCTGCAGTGCTGGCACCTCGAGAGGCTTCACATTCCTTCTGATGTCTGGGGTGATTCACCTTGTCCCTCTGCACCTCAGCTTCCTCTGCTATACAGAGTAAATGTCACCTTCTCCTGGCTGCAAGACCTGTGCTTCTGAAATCACTTTGTAAGGGGAATATGTTTGCATTAGCGTTAGGGTCCTCCCAATACTGTTAAAGAGATTCTTTGTTCTGTAAAAAGCAGGACCTCATGTAGAGGAACGTAAAGTCTCATTACAAAAGTGCAGCTAAAGACAGAGWGGTTTAAGTGTCCCACACTGTGAAACAGGGGCTTGCTTGGCTGGGCTTAGCTGAGAGAAGCGATCAGTGTTGTTGAACACTGATTCAGTGACTGTCTCTAATTCTACACTGTGACAAGTGTGATTACTTGACAGAGATGTGGGACATATGTGTCCTTCTAGTCCATTACTAGCAAAAGTTGACCAGAATCTAAGTGAACCTACTTTATTTTGCATCTATGATGGATTGGGAACCTGGTCAGCAAATGAGTCAGAGCTTTTTAAGAAATGCCAATCAAATTGCTTTCTATTAAAGTRTGGTTCCCAGTAATTTGTCTGTGCTCTAAATTCTTCTTTACACTTTGCTTCTTCAGGCTATGCTGTGAAGTAAGGCAGAGCTCTGTTATTCCCATTAAAGAGAAAAGGCTGGAGCACAATTTACAAGGGRAATCTGTGGCAAAGCAAAGGCCTGAACTGGTATGCAACATGCCCTGCATATTGTGCATGCAATTCACTGGCAAGGTGCTTAATTGAGCAGGGCCAGGGCCAGGGATGATGGGAGAGCAACAGCCAGCATTCCTGGGTAGGACATCTCCAGCAAATGGCCCCAACTAGCATAAAAATGACAGCTTTCCTATTGGGATGAGCTAGGGTAAAGTAGGAAACGTTTCAACTTTCCGTCTTCAGTCCCTCAGCTCCTGCACACAGCACAGCTAAGGTTCACAGAGACTTATGCACTGGAGCCTCCTCTTGGTTAAGTGAGCTACACCTGGAGTCCCCTGGCTTTGATGGCCACGTCCACTGAACGTGCAGGCAGACAGACCTGTTTCCAGCGAGCAGCTTTGCCCCTAGGCTGCTGTGCTTTTGTGCAAACTTCCCCATCCTCCTCCCAGGCTGCCAGCCCCTCTGTCCTGAGAGCGTATTTGTAAACAGGCAAGGAAGAGCTAGAGAGAAAATGATCTGCTGAGGAAACCGGGCTAAACCTGGTTAATATTCTGTTGCTTCTCCCAAGTCACAGGGTAGGTGACCACAGTCCCTTCAGTGAAGCCCTGCCTGCTCACTTCGTAGGGGAAACAATTAAAAAATGCAAATTTTGGAAGAATAACTCAGTGTCTCACAATCTTCAGTATTACTTCCTTGATGCGGGTTACATGTGAGAAACTAATCCTAATAAGCCTTTTTCTCATTAGTCTGGGATCACGGTTGAAATACGATGAAGTAGGAAGGGAGAAGGCTGACGTGGATGCTGCTTTTTCACTACCTAAGATGCTGCTGAGCAGGGGTTAGGGTAGACCTGGCCCAGATGTGTCTCACATTTATCTATAACCAACTCACAGGGCTGCAGCTCTCCTCCTCYTCCTCTTCCTCCCAGCTGCAGCCCAGCAAAACCCTCTCTCGTGTCACTGGAAGGAGAAACGCTTGCTGGGATGGGTCACATCATGCACGTGAACGTGATGTGCAAGATGTGGCACATCCCATGTGATGAGGCATCTTTGTCCAGGCAGGAGGGCCTCCTCTACCAGCCTGACACACAGAGGGCATCAATTGCTCCTGTGATTTGTGAGTGCCACTTTGGTGAAGCCTTTTCCCAAAATCCTCAAAAAGTCAAAGGAAAATCCCTTAGAGACTATTGATCATGACCAGGTGAGCCATAGTGTAAGTTATCAAAGAGCTGTCCATGGGAGGGCTTCTCATGTCCCAGGTGAAAAAAATAAAAGGCAGCACAGCTGCTTCCCACTCMCTGGTAACACCATTTGGCAAAGGATGACATGAAAGGGAAGAGTTTCAGAGGCAATGAAGAAGCCAGACCTGGACCTGTTTATTTAGCATCACCACTTGTTTGAGGGACAGTGCAAACCATGCACATTTTCAAGCAGCAAGGAACTCTCCAGATGGAATATGCAATAACTTCCTCCTGAAGCTTCCTGCTATCGGTCTCCTTCTTAAGAGCCTATTAGCAAAGATGCAGGCTACTCACAAGAAAGGATGGTCTTGCAGTAGTCACACGTGAGACCACTTAATCTGGGTATTACTACTGGTGTTAGTGGCCTTCTACATGAGCTTGTGCAGTGGCTTAGACTGTGGATACACAAGTAGATTAACTCAGTGCAGTACAAGCTGTCATCATCATTTCTTTTTTACAAAGAAAAAAAACCCCTAAAACCTACAAACACAACATAAAATCTTTATCTGATTTAGCAGTGTCCCAGGAGTGATAAATTTACCCCGGGTTAATTGGGGCTAAGTATTTCCTCGTCCCAGACAACTGCCTTTTTTCATACACTTCTTCCTTTGTACCAGTTGTGATAAGGTGATTTCTTATGTTTTGTGCCCTCTAGTCCATTTCTTAGTTCAAGTGACAGTCATACATAGTCCCCCATTATAGTATGTCTKGAGCTAGGAGAAATATTTTCAGATTAGCAGATACAAGACTGAAMCAATTCAAAGTGTTTGGGGCAAAGCATTTCCATCAAAAATGCAGAAAGATAAAATAACTGAAAAGTRAMAAGRTGAAGAGAGCCCTGCCATGCCGATGCAAAGCCTTCACAGATGCCTTTTTTTTTCTAACCCCCCCCCCCTTTTTTTTTTGAAATGGCACTTACAAATCACTTCTTTTAGTTACTTTTTAAAAAATGATTTTTTTTTTAAATGTTTCTTAGTTATCCTTTATAGACAGGATTCCAGTTAGTAAAACAAACCCCCTTTCTTTGTGGGTCAACCTAAACCAATCTTTTTTTTTTCCCCTTTGTTTGATCATCGGTTTAAATGCTTTAAAAGAAAATCCATTACTCCTGCAAGGTCTGTGTTTCAGAGAGCAAAAGCAGCAGTTCCTCTTGTCTGTGGGGCTGCCCACTCGGTCCCTCTCGTCATCCCATAAGCTCCCACTCTCCTGTCATCAGCACGTCACTCCCACCCCGGGACACTCACTTCTGCCCCCACACTGCTCTCTTCGTCATGCTCCCTTCTGGGGCTAACCAGATCACACGGGCAAGCCRAGTTTAAAATAACCTCCCCCTCCTTTAGCCCCCTTTTTAAGGTTTATTTTTAATCTGGATCCCTCCCTTGAGTGACTGATCAGAGAACTGCATGATTCAGCACACGGTTACATCAGGCAACCGAGCTGCTATTTCATGTGAGCAGGAAGCCGGTGGTGAGCACAGAGGTGGTGCTGGAAGAGGAGTTGCAGTAATCACTGAATTAAAAGTTTGTGTAGCCATAGCCYGCAGTCAGGAGCTGTGATTGCAGCTTCCCACTCAACTGACTCTCATCTACTGCACTAACCACGTAGGTTTGCCAGCACRGGTTCAGTATGGACCATGAGACCAACTATTTATCAAGTATTGATTTTGTTCCTGCAGGGTTGTGCGGCTTTCCCTGCCCCTTCTGCTGCTGTGGTTTCGTTGTTATTCTTGTCTGAATAAGACTTAGTTCAAAATTAGGGATGGCAATTTGGATCTGTAATTGGATCTGATAACCAAATGGRTAGGAGGGGGGAAAAAGTGAAAACGTGCCAGTCAGGTATAATTACAAGCCCAGATTAACAACTATATTACCTCCTCTCCAAAAGATACAGGCTCCCCTTTCATCTTAGTTTCAGAACTGAAAGGCATCAGCTGCAGCTCTGCAAACAAAGCCTGGAAGGAGGTTGCTCTAGCAAGMGTCCTTCACCCCGAGCTCTTCAGGAATGCGGCTGCAGAAGGCCACCCTGGTGAAAGGCAGTGCTCAGGACACCCGCACCTGAGGCAGRGATGCACCACGGCATCTTCAGAGAGGGGCAGGAGCTCAGGGACTGAGTACAGGGAAGAACATCCCCCAGTGCCTTGCATTCCCCTCAGCAACACAGCAGGGCAAGCAGGACAAGTCTGAAAACTGACCCACCCTCCCAAACTGCAGCCGTCCAGTTGCCATCCCTAAGGCTTGCCTGCCTCTCATACTGCRAGGATGGATTTGGGAAAAGCAACTAATGTTACCCACCTTTTACATTTCGATTGATCAAAGAGTGGTCTTCTGACAAATCAACGCATGGACAGTGTATATGAATTGATGGACTGAGATCAAGTCTGAACCATAAAGCTGAACCAGTGGAGTGTGCCATTACCCAGCTAAATCCAGGCGTGTTTTCATGCAGTTGTTCTACAACTATTATTTACTACCCGTGACCAGCTCTGCTGCTGCAGCCCCCATGAGCATGGCTGGGACCTGCCGGCACAGCTTCAGCACACGAGTGACTATTTTTTGTCCATTTCAGTGAGCCCCRATTATGAGAAACTAATTCTAGGCACTCACTCCATATTACAGCTCATTTGTGATGAACAAAATGGACACTATTTCTCTTTTGAAACACTGGGATGGAAATGTACAATACAAGCAAGTACTGTATTGCTCATCCGGACCTTGGCCCTGCTGAAAGAATGCAGCCCTGTGTATTTATTGAGAGCTATTAAGTGCTCTGTGTGCTAACTGGGGCTGGATCTTACATATTTAGGGGCAGATGAGACCTTTTGTGAGAAATTATCACAATGCAGCCTGCAAGCCCAACACTTTTGGCTCCATGTGCATTTAGTGCTAGACCCGAGATGAACAAGTTAGAGAAGGAACATTGTCCTTGTCCAAGACCTTTGCAGCATTCGTGACTAGGACACTGTCTTTTGCAATATAGAAAATTTACAGAACTTTGCTGAGAGCTTACTTTTGAGGTCTTGAAAAGCACTTAACAACATTATTTTTTTTTCTTTTCCCCCCCCCAAAAAAGGAACAATACTTAGGTAGTCTGGAAATTTGTGAGCTGCCAATCCTTCTATAGCTGTTTTTTTTTTTTTTTTTTAAGGAAAATTTGCATTATTGACTCAGAAGCAGTGGTTTATTTGAAGGGTAACTTCCYTGTGACTTCAGAAAACATAGCTGATGTCTCTGCTCCTTTGCTGAGAAGCAGGAGTGAAGCCTTCTTTGCCCTTTGGAACATCCTGGTTTAAGCCTATATRTGACCTAAGAGTCATCGTGCAGTGGCAGATATGATCTGTTTTATTAAGGGATTGCAAACAAGGTTTAATTATAGTTCATTGAGTAGGACAATACTCCTTTATCCCTTTCCAACATTTTATATCATAAACTATTGGCATATAAGCAGAAAAGCAATTGATACCTGGATCTTTCAGCATCCTGGGTAGGCACCTAAAGGGAAGAGCACTGACAGCCCAGAGGGCTTTTGTGTATAGGYCAAAAATAGTACACAAGAGCAGGCCTGTAGACAACACTCATTATGTGAAACGTCCAAAAGGTAACGCTTCTCCGTGACTTCTTTTTGAGACAAAAAAAGAGGCCTGTTGAATGCCTGGACACCTTCCACCGAGGAGAGCCTCACTCACAAAATGTTTATTTATRTTAATGCCTYCCTTTTGTCCCACYCTTCAGGTCCATCACACCTCATACGAAGATGGACGGAGGTTCAACTCCTAATTTTGCAAATCCTCATTTACTCCATCAGACCAGCTCTGCACCTACATGTCCAGAGGACTGCYTTCCTCTTGTAGCTCTTGCTCATTAATACACATAGTGTCCACCCATGGCTACATCAAGCTACAAGGAGATGATACCACAGCCSAGGTACCAAGAAGCATCACATTGCTCAGCAAATTATGTGACCTTCTGCATCGTTGCCTCTTAGACCTGCTTTAGCCCTCTTTCTCTCTGATTCTTTCATATTCAGCAAATTTTCCTTTCTTGCTTTGGTCCATAATATCATACGTGCATCAATTAGYACCAGTTTGTTAAATTAACTCTATATATGCTGTGTATGACAGCGTATGGTTAACAAGCTAACGGCAGGCACTAAAGCTCCATTGAGGACTCTTGTTGCTGGAGATGCTCTGCACCGAGACCATGGGAGTCTGATGAACTCTGTCTCCTTACATTGACAACAGTATCTGCAAGCACCTCMAGAAACAGCATGTGATGAGCAGGCCTCTGTGCTCTCTGAGGCCTTTGATGAATGGAAAGATGGAGTTGAAGTGATCCCTCAACACCCACTGTAGTTCCTACGGAGCCTTTCTCCTCCTCCTCCTCCTCTTCTTKGTGCTAGTTGCAAAGTTTGCTGAAGCAGGCAGCTAGAAGTCTGCTCCTTGTCACATTTTAGCAGGAAAATGACATTGATTGTGAACTAATGCAAAAAGAGACTTTTCCCTAGTGAGCACTGGCTAATTGATGTCAAATCAAATAACTCTAAAGAGCTGTGATGGCTACAAATCAGATCACAGAGGGCAATATAGGTTCATTCTACTTCACACCCGGACTGTGCTTTGCAGTTTAAATGACAGCACTTTGGCATTCAGGGCTTCTTAATAACCCAAACAAATCAAATCTCAAATCTTTTTGATCTTGACTCTTGACAATAGTTGATGATAAAAACTACTGCTGTGGAGCCTGCGAATGGTGTTTTATTATAAACAGCTGCAGCCTTGCAGCCCTGGTCACCTTTCAATTCTAGAGACTTGAATCAAAAAAAAGCTGGGGAGAAATGCTAAAAAGAAAAGTCAGGTGGAGATGGGGAAAGAAGCTATTTCTAACAGACTAATATTAGGCTAATAACCAGGCTTCTCTGTCTCTTTACCAAAGCTGCTTAGATTTCAACCTAAAGTAACAAAATTTAAATGGCCAGAAATTTTTAGAAGCCCAAAGTTAKCTTCCAAGTAATGATTCGCTTTTAATCAGAATTGGATTATACATTGGTCTGGATTAGGTCTATTTGCTCTTGTAAAGACTGATGCAAACTGGATGGACCTTAGACTGGTCCAGTGGGACCTTAGAAATATCATGAACCTTTTAAAGACCAACAAATGGATTTCAGCAAAGAAGACCTGGGAACAGTGATGRCCAGGAATAAGAGGTCTACTTTGTAATCTGGCAGCTCACCAATTGAGCTTCAGCCTTCAGGGAACAGCCTTCCTTAGGTAGCATCATTTGGGCCCAAGTGTTTTACAGGGCTTCAGACCCTTTCTGAAATGCCGATGAGGCACAAATCACTTTAATCCCAGCAACCCTGTGGCCACCTCAGGGTGCCTTGCCTGTTCTAGCAAGGCTGCTCAAGAGCCTGATGGCTGAAGCTCCAGAACAGGACAGGGCTAACAGGGCTATGACACTTCTAACTGGCAGGCACCTGGCAATCCACCGCGATAGACTACTGGGAAGACTCACTTGTGTACTTTTGTAAAGAATTACATGAMTAAAAAAACATAGAATGGTTTGAAATTTGAATAATTCTTAACATGGATGATTTACATCTACTGAAGGCATGTTCCCTTCTTAGCCCCATGTCTTGTTTTTGCAGCACAGCATAGACCAAGGCTCAAATTTGAGTACRTGTATATTTGTACTCAAGTAGTCTTGAAGTTCATACAAATGCCATTAAAAAGGACTGCAGTATTTCACCAGAATAAAAGAAATCATCAATCTGCAAACAGGTCTCAGAGAAAAAAAAAATGCAGCTGGGCCTTTTTCTTATTGCTACTAGAAGCAGCAAGGGCTAGAAATCTTACCTCAGGGCCTGTTTTCATCCTGAGCTAGAGCGAAGAGAACATCAGTAGACTCATTGGCACGAAGGAGCTGGCACACCTCACTGGCTTCATCCTCTCCAAAGCCCTGCAAGGGAATATTAATTGCTTTTTTCAAGTCTCTCATATTAATGGTATGATGAAAACATATGTGTGTCTGTACCRGTGCAGCTCAGGGGTTAGTATTCTGTTTCCATCAGTAGCCATAAGCAGATGCTCAGGAAAATGTAAGTGATTTTTTYCTGTTTCTCCAAATACTCTCTCTCCTTCAGACTATATCAATTCAGGAGATCTTTTGCATGGTTTGATTTGCGTGTTTACCAAATCTTAGTGGATTTGTCTTCCAAGTACTCTTCTATATTCACATATTTTTTCTTTTTTTGGATGCATAAACTCTTTTTTCCATGAATTTGCACAGGGCTGCTACTCTGTGCGAAATGCCATCTGCCGACCTTTGTCTGGAAGCTGAATCCGACCAGCTTCATCCTCTACTTCTGACATAAATCCACTTGATGGGGTGATGCACATCATCGTGCAAGAGCAGGACACTTACAGGAGACTTACAGGGCCATCTAGATCCCCAGTGAGCTTGGCTACGCAGGGCTCATCAGAATGAATTTAAATAATAGCAGGACTCTGCCTTATACCACAATATGCTCCTGGAAGGCTGTTCAGTATTCATGAATAATTGTCCCCAAAACTTTTTATTTCCCAGCTAACTCCATCTTCCAGGTCTATCTGGTCCATACTCCCTCTATTGAGATGCACAAAGAGTGAGATCATTTAATCTCCGTGGTGGTAATTTTTGTGCTGTGAACATATCTTCAGTGGAAAGATCCTAAAGCCATCWCAATCTTTTAATAAAAATCTGTCATCTCAAAGCCACCTGATTTGAGGAGTTATCATATTGTGGTGKTTTGGATGTGAAATACTGGCCTCTGAAATTCTGCAGCATTGAGCTAACAAGCCTGTCTGATGATGTGGTTCGAAGGGGCAGTGATTTAAAGATAATTTTAAACATTTACTCTTTTTTATGGCAGTGACGACTTTCCCTTCTCCCATATTTAAAATTTAAAACAGGCATCCTCCGAGCATGAGGGCAGTGCGGCATAAAGGTTTTTGCTTTCTGAGATGGAACAAAGTATTTCCTTAATGAAAAAAATATGATTTTGATTTTAAGCCATAGGAACATTTTCCCATTGCGTATTTTTCATGCTGTGGAAACTAAAGGTCCACCAAACATTTTGAATGTGAATTCTCAAACAGCAGTGCTCAAAAACATTTTCCTCCTTGTTTCTTATTAAAAAGTTTCTCTGAGTGCTGTGCTTCCAAACAATAGCATCCCAGCATTCCCACCCTCCAAATATCAGGGTACCATTCAAAAAATCCCCTATGCCTAAAGGAAGTTTTCAATTCCAGTCATAGAAGCTGAAAAGCATGAGGATCTAGCTAATAGACTGCAAATGAACAGAGAACCAATGCAAAGATCTACTATCATTTTTAAACCTGATAATGGAATAAAAGCTAGCCAGAAAAAAAAATAATATGAGCATATAGTTCATAGAAACAGGCCCAAAATAATACAATGGCAAAGACTCCTCAGTCTGGTGAAATACTGAACAGGCTTCCTGGAACATCTCTGGATAACAATGTTTTGCACCTTCTAAGAATCTGGTCTGGGAGATTAGTGAGCCTAATTCCCTTTAAATAACAAAAAGAACACATGCTTTTCCTTAAGACATTTAAAATACCCTCACTCCATTAAGCTAAATTTAATGCAGTTTCAATCTCGCACAGTGACCCCCAAAACGGAAAGGCCACGTACAATTACCACCACGCTGTCCCCTCGCATTCATGCATTCATCCTTATCACCCCCACGCACTTCTCCTCCTGGCACTGCACGAAACCCTTTCTCTCCACGKGCATGCCGGCAGATTTTCACTTGGGTGCTGCCATTAATTAATGCACTGGCTTTGGCAGACTAAGAGCGGGAAGAAAAGGGATACAAGGCAAAGATTTTTCTCCCTGACAATGGCTGGGCTCAGCAGACGCTCTCCAATGGGAGAAAACCACTCCGAAAGCAGGAAGAGCAGGGCAGCCCAGGGGAGCATCACGGCGTTACCCGGCAGCTCTGTTCGTCTTGGTGATTTGGGGAGTGAGGTTAGTGTTTAGGCAGCAGGCAGCCGCAGAAGAGACAGGTTTACTTTTCCTTGAATATTTAACAGAAAACTCCCCGGCAGCATTAAGTGCTCTTGGAAACAAACCCAGGAGTGCTTCCGAGTGCAGCAAAACAGACTTTGGAGGAGAGACACAGGCAAACGCTTTTGGAAAGCCTCACCGTGCTCCTCTCATGCAGCACACACAGGAAGCTCTGGAGCGAGTGTCACCTGCAGCACCGTCCCAAGGCTCCTGAGGACCAAGGACAGCTCTACGCTCCCTCTCCATACGTCTCCAYCGCCGCCTGCACCATTGTCTGCAAGAAAGCACAGCCTAATTAGCTCCACGGACAGCCAGACGATGGATGAATAAGGATGGCTTAATTAACTGGCAGGTGTGAGCAGAGATAAGCTTGAAGGTGCCTAGGCCTCCTCTCCAGCCTATCTGCTCACCTTGCGCAGGGCAYTGCCTTGGGCACACGGAGCTGGGCAGGCTGGGAGGGCGGCCACGCCGCCGTGAGCCTCCCGCACCGAGGAGGACGTGGTAATTAGGTGATTACAGGCAATGCATCTGTTGATGAAGCTGTCAGCTCACGTTTGCTCATGCTAAGCACCTTACCAAGCTGCCCGTGCTAGTTAGAGCTCCCCTGCTCAGTCAGGCTATGGGATGGACTCTGGATGATTGAAGCAGAGTCAAACAACAAGGGCTGCTACCTGCTATTAAAACAAAAAGAAATACCTACTAAGCACTATTTTCTCACTAAATATTATATCTCATTTTTGTTATCTAAACTAAACATTAAGATCCTGAAAATCCCTACTCAGCGCTATGCTCATTGAGGAGGTGCCAAAAGTCTGTTTTTAGCCTTAAAGTTGCTTGTATGCAGGTGTTAAGATGTATCTCTGTGATACCAACTTGATGGACTGACAGCTAAGTCTGAGCACCTCCCTGCAGCACACAGACCCAAAGAAAGGCCACCTGCAGAAGCATATACACCTTTATAGCTGTTGCATAGGGAAAAATAAATAAAATATTAAAAGACAGCAGAAGTGCCCCAGAAGAGTCTTTCACTCTGCCACGAGTAGGGGTCTCCCCTGCAAACCACCAACCCACAGCTAAACTCCCCATCTCCTTCCTTCCTAGTAGCCACCCCGGGTAAGGATCCATGCTCACTGTTTCTCACCTAGCTAATTCTCAGTGGGTGGGGTATATTTTTGGTTGCTTTTTCTCCAGAGAATTGTGAACGATATCGTGCAGTAGTGCGGGAGCTCGGGCTCTCGGAGAGTTACCAACCTTTCTGTGTAACTCGGCTGTCCATGAGAAAGGATTGCACTGAACACAGCACCTGCCAGAAGGGCAGCTGATTATATAAAACTAARAACACTGTCCCTCACCACACATACCCCTACCTCTTTCCAATCCTTTCCCCATGGATTTAGTSCGAGAAAAGTGGTATCCTCTTGTACCCAGGTCAATCAAGTGATTCAGGACAGGGTTTAATTCACTGAGCAAAAATATGTCTATTATTTCTGAGGTTTCTCAGCTCTCTTTTTAAAATAAAAAGGAATTCAATCCAGCCAAATCCCAGTGGATCCACCAGCCTCCCAGTCATCTGTCTTAAGAGGGAATGAAATAAATTTAATCTCCATAGATCGCATTGGGCTCCACACTGCCAGCTGTCTTCCAGCAGTGGTTGCCGTTGCTCAAAGGTCATAGTATAAATCCCTTGGTTAAAAAACAACAACAAACACATTTTAAATGGGTAAAATCATCAGAKGCTGCCATAAAGCAGATTAGGTGAAGTAGATACTGTTAAAAATATTTAAATGCTTCTTTCAGGCGTGAGTTTAGTTGTCTCAAAGCATATTAGAGAGAGCAATAAAATTTAATGGCCAGCAGTAAAGGGTTTATGTGTGGCACCGCAACCCAGGGTGGCCCAGCTGCAGAACACATTGACTTTGCTACGCAGATCAGACGTGCACAACATATGGAGCTCGGGCCCCCATTAGAGTCAGAATTAGATCTGTGCAGAGAACTCAGCAAAGAGACTTCAGAGCGACCCCAAAATGGTGCAGTTTAGTACAGTTTCAGTGGTGTCTGTGCAGCATCTCTGGTTTGTACYCTCTAAGGAGCTGAATCAGTACGAAGTCTGTTGTTCGTGTATGTGTGTGTGTATTGAAGCACACAGGCTCTGAGAGGCCGGTGTTTGCAGTGTAAAACCAGCACATTTTTCTGCCTGGCACTCACACTGCAGTTCTTCCATGCTGACTTATGCAGTCAGCAGGCTCCTGGCTTTGCAAACTAATGGATAGTTAAGTCCCTGACATTTCTCCTGGTTGTACGGTGGTGCACACTGGGACATGTCCAGGTAGTGTCATGTTTGAGACAGTATTGACACCAGCAACTTTGTGAGGGACCAGCACTGGAAGCATAAAGCTGTGAGCTCATATAGGTCACCAATAAAGACTTGGCCTTACACAAAGGACAAGACTTTCTCCCCCACCCAACAAAGACAAACAAAAAAAGCATAATTTTGTGGGCCAGCACAGGATTTGCTAGCACAGTCGCATGACAGGCAGATATTAGCAGGTGACTAGCAGATAGTAAGGCCCTTTAAAAGTTCTCTTCCCTCAGTCTGCGTTTTTGCTGGATTTCTACTTTCCCATCCATTTGTAGAGCATCTCAACGTGGCAATCTAGAGGAGGACCTATGTATTTTCATTATAAGAAGCAACCTCTGGCTCTCACTGCGAGTATTTGAAGTATGAATGTCTGATCAAAAAGTATGACATAAAGATACGAGCAATGGGTTGCACCATGAACTCTTTGCAGCAGCCATACCATATATCTTTAATAAGTGCAAGGTGCTATTGGTGTTGTTTCCAGGATGCACTCCCCTTTGCCTGTTTGTGCATGTGCAAGAGTGTTTAGTAAAGATACTAGCAGACCAGTTACCTTTGGCTGCCTGATGCTGCTTCTATATCTGTTGACCTTTCCAAAGCCCAAGGAGTCATTTAATCTCAAAGGCCAAGTCCCCCATCAGGGATAATGTGAGAGAAGCAGTTCAGTAACTGCTTTGGATGGAGCTAGTCAGATGCCTTATTCTGTTCTCCTATTCCTGTCCCCTCTGGGCACCACCCTTGGCTCACTGGGAGCCCAGCTCTGGAGCAGGACAAGTCCAGGCACCCATGGAAGAGCTTCATCTACCGATATATACAGGGAGCACTTTCCTCCTCCTCAGCTTGCAGCTCTCCTGCTGCAGGATGCTAACACAGACCCATTCAAAGTGGGCAGAAAAGTGAATGCAAGAGAGGGGCGATTCAGAGAGTTGCCTGTTCATCCCAACTCAGCCCTTAGAAAAGGCAAAGCGAGGAGAAGGAGGGAGCTGACGGTTAACACTGCTGTGGGTAGCAAGCAGTGATGCATATTCAAGATGACTGGAGCAAGCAATGATGTATGCATGAGCACAGCTTTTCTTTTTCCTTGGAGCCTCCATTACAACATTCCTTAAATAAGTAAAAACCCTGGGTTTAGTCCATTCTATTTGTTTTTAGCTGGGAGGCACAGATAAGCAAGGAGGTGAATGGGAAGGGGGACTTGCATTTTAATTTGCAAACTGGCTAACTTTCTATGCTTTAGCATCCCTCATCTCTGCTTGTCTCTCAGGACTACGCCAGCTTCTCTTGCAGAACAAAATGGAAAGGGTTGCATCACAAAGGCTACATTTCTTTCCTGCTGTTTATTTCTAGGTGCTCTGCACAGCCCAGCTGCCTAGGGGAGTCCTCCAGCAGGGTCTGGTGAAGGACCTCAGTGAGATGTCACARGTGCTGTCATGTGGCCTGGACTGGCGAGCCTGCTCCCTATTGGAAAGGGAAGTAGAAAAATGGGAAAAAGGAAAAAAAAGAAATAACATGAAATCAAAATCCATTCCTGCTTTTCTCTTGCACAATATTCCTTGTGGGGACTGTTAAGAGCAGAGGAATTACATGTTAYATATTGATAATCACAAGTTTAACAAGGTGTTCAGTATCTGCTGATACAGGCTAATTAAAGAGGCAGGTATTTTTCTCTTATTAGCATTTAAAAGTTGCATACAAATCCTGCTAACTAGATTACCAACAAGTTAGAGCTAGACGCACATCATGGTGCTGGTCCAGGTGCCAGACCACTAAGAATAACAGAAGTGTGTGGGTGTACATGCACATGCATAGGTATGTTTTCACCCTATTGCTCTTTACATTAAAAAGAGATCTGACTTCAGCAAGATACAGGTAGAAGAGTATTTCATGGTTAAATGACAGATAGGAAAGTTTGGTCACTTTTTCTGGCAGTGAGAGCTGCTGACAAGTACAAATTTTTGTCTATCTCAAACATTTCAAAATTATTAGAAACCTTCCACACATACTGAAAAATGGCAAGCTGGACAGCGAGATGATTCTTAAAATCAGTCAGATTCTCAAGTCTAAACTGATCCAGCTCTTCAAGCTGGCAGAAAATATCTTACTTTTTGGTGACTGTGGCTTTCTGATAACTCGTTGTGCAGAATAAACTCACCAAAAGTAAGACTGCATSAGACCCCATGAGCTGAAGCAGGGAGACCACAGAGCAGATCCACCTTTTCTGATGGCACCAAAATTAACCCTGCCGGTCTCATCTAAAAGAAACAGGGAATAACATACCAATGACAAATGTGGGAAGGTTGGTGGCTGTGAGTGGATGTAGCTAGAGTTGTTTCTGAAGGCGACAGACTGCAGGCAGTACCACTCTAGTGTCTCACACTCCTGCCCAGAGTTTGCATGCTTATGAGGAGGCTGTGATCATTATTTTCTGTTGTCACATTGCATGGACAGTGCATGGCTGCATTGTAAGATTATAATTATTGTAAGATTAAGGCAGATTAAGCCAGATTAACCTGGCTAGATTTAAGAAAATACCTTAAAATTCAAGGGAAAAGAAATGAAAAAAAAAATCCACACCTCAGTACAGGCTGTTGATAACAACTTAGAGCCATCAAAAAGAAGTTTGATTTCTGCAGTCTGATTTCCCTGATATCTTTAACAGATTATCTGAGGTAATGACAAACTGGGAAGGTGTCAGGACTTCAGAAGAAGACAGATGCCCGCTATGAGTTTGAATGACTTAATCTCCTGCTCCTACAGAGGCTTCTACCCACAGCAGAGTAATGACTTCTGAAGCTAAATCAGTTCCTGAATGACAGCTTCTTGCTCAAGTTCATGACTCCAGTGCAGCTCTCCTTATTTACACAGCAGCTCCTCATTCTGTTCACAATTAATCTAGCCTCTCTGTTGACACCAGCACACTTACTCATGCAATTTTGTAAGTAAGAGCACAGGCAGGCCTCCAGAGAGGGAAAGCTCCTTTCTTCCTGGAGCCACGTATTCCCCATCTGCCTGTTATTTTCAGCATCTTGTATTTCTCCTGGCATGAAGCTACATTTTTCACTTTAAATTGACTTCATCCAATCAGCTTTCTGTTTCTCTGCCTCTTGTATTATATTTGTTTCTCCTAGAACACACTCACTGTACCCATTAATATAATGATTTAATGGCTCTTAAATCTCTTCAGCCCTCATCAGTGAGTATTTGGCTTCTCTGTTGCAATATTTAGCATCACTGTACTGGAGAAGGGTGTGGAAGAAAGGGAGGAAGGGACCTTAAACTGAACTGTCTCCAGGAAAGTGACTTTGACATACTGATCTATGAAATGGGCTTTCCAATTCTTCTAGCTTCAAAGCTTCTAGCTGTCAAATTTATATAGCTAAATGCTTAATCTTTTCCCTATTTGAAAATTTAAAGTAATTTGTTTTATTCGCATCTTGTGCTCAAAACAGAATATTTAAGCACAGTGATCTGCCTACAAGCTACTAATGAAATTGAGAGTGTAACTATGGGAGATGTGGGATGGCAGAGATTTTATGTCAGCACAAAAATGGACAGAAGTACTTTCACTCTGCACCTTGCTCATGGCATATCTCATGTATATTGATTTTTTCTACTACTTTAAGAGAGATTTTTATGCTTTGAAGAATAAGAATTACTTCTGAGGAAATTAATGTTTGACTGTTTGCAAATCCCTCCAAAAATGCAAGTTCCTTCCTGTACTCATGCTCCACGGTTGCATGTGCACCATGCGCTGCAGGAAGCATCAAGCAGAGGAGGTGCAGGGCAGCTTTGGAAGAGCACGGGTCATATGGGACTGCAGGTGGAAGGTCTGTYCACAACCCACTGCACATTAGTGGTAAAAGAGATCTTCTCTACCACTTCTTCGAGATCTTGGTTCTGAACTGCTACTCAAGGGACAGTCTAGAAACACCTTCTATCTTGTGGAAGTAGTGGTACTATACTGCAAAGGAGACTGTCTGCTGAAATGTGTTCTTACTTCCACAAGTGTTTTTTCAGGGTATTGAAGTAGATATCACAGTGACAAGAACGATATTAAGAGCGACAGGTGAATGTGTTAAATAAACCTGAGATCAGGAGGTATAACAGGGATTTAGTAATAGACAATGAAACTGTTATCTAAAATTTACACCTTTCTGCACTCCTGTACTGCTACTTCCACTAGGAAAAGAGGGGGGAAAGTGCTGGGTTAGACAGACTAGTGCTGTGATCACATGAGGCAACTCTAAGGATGCTGCAGAGGCAGCTGCAGACAGAAAACTGCAGAGTTTTCTTTAGCAGATGCTAACCTGGTTACAGTGTTGTGATGGTCTCAGGCACTTGCAGCTCTTAACTAGGACTCACACCTTGTGGTTACAGCAGTTTGAAGTTGCAGCGGGAGCTCTTCCAAGCCCAGTGGAAAGGAAAGTTGCAGGAGGAAGARGAGATAAAGTAAAGCTCTCCTTTTAGCAAGGGTTGAGGCATCCTCCCAGCAAAATGTGTGACATTTTTGGAAATCTTTTTGGCCACTAGAAGAGATGCTCTATGTTCAAAGTCTAGAGTCATGCTTGCTCCATTCTGCAGTCAGTAATCACTGCTCTGCATCCATCTCCCACCTTCTGGTGCAATGGTGCAATGCATCACTGATAAGTCTTTGTATAAAGTCCTCCAAATCTCATTGAAASTCCGTGAGTGAATCAACAACCAGCGCAGGGAATACAGAGTTTGCACATAKAGCCTCACAGCAGAGGTTACTGGTACATGATACAAGCCTGAGAGCAAGAAAGCAAAGCTTTAATTGGTCCTTGCTATGGAAAGAAGGAAGAGTTGCTGTGGTGTGAAGTAATGGTGATCACATGGCAAAGGGATTAATCAGACACAAATTGATATGGAACAAATGTATAGACACGTGGAGAAGTTTATGTCCTGAAGTCAGTCAGCAATTCATGGTGGACAGAAAGTGGCTTCTTTATTATGCAACTTGTCTAATCTATTGAGGCCATCTGCTTTAGGATTTTTAAATTTGGCTGGATAAATCAATGAACAGGGAAAAGGCTTTTCCTGGCTTCAGAGACATCTTCAGAGCCTGTGTGCTACTACAGACTCAGCTGGTTACCATGACRATGGGAGAGCCAGAGCTCAGAACCYTCTCRCTCACAMKAACAGAAATAAATCYTCCTTGCTAATAGTTTACATCCACAGAAACATCCCAGAGCAGCTCAGGAACACCAGGAACACCACGGCGCACATACTAAAAGTCAGCCACAACTATGCATTAGCAATTATCTGTGTTTTTACAGAGTTCATCAATATAACTGAGCTCCTAACAGAATCCATCACAACTATAATCTACAGCACTGCCTGTCATAACATTATAGGGCTTTTAGGAGGGGAAGTGAGAGTAACTTGAAGATGCCTCATAAATTTCTAGGTAAACAATCTTTCTAGAAAGACCTTTTTTCTTTTTTTTTCCTGACTCAGAAACCTGAAGACTGTCTTGTATTGATGCTATGCAGAGAAGGCAGGAGTGAGAAAGAGAGGAGCCAAGATCAGTCACTAATTCACATTGATCAACCTGAGAGATACAGCATGGGATATATCTGAGTAAAAATAGATGTCTACAAAATAGATTCTTGAATCTGAGCTAATCATTGTGGGCTCTATGTACAATCATCAGAGCAATTTATCTCAGCCTAAAATAACTACTTAAAAGAAGTTAGACAGATTATGTCCTGGATGTTTATTTCTCTGCACTGACTATGTAGTAACTAGTGCAGGTGGAGATGCTCATACTGTACACAGCCAGTTATACRAGATGAGTTACACCCTGGCTCTGATCCTACGAGGCATCAGATTTTATGAAGCACACCGGTATCAACTGTGGCAGCCAGGGGTTTCTGAAAAAACAGAATAGCAACAAGTGAGGGTTTGGGACAAAAATGGAGACAGCCAGGACCTGCCTTCTAAAAATCTTMAAGTTACATTAAAGTACATTTATATATATATAATATGCATATATATAGACAGATGGATAGATAAGATATACTTCATCCTTGGAAAAGGACCTCCCCAAGCACTGCAGGTGAAAGGTATTCATATTATCCTGCTTAAATTATCTAATTTATCTAACCACACTCTTGAGGAACTTCTAGAGAGACCTTAGCACATATAGCCCCTATTTTATGTTGTGCAAATGCCCTCTAGGGGGGAACTTTGATCTCTCACCATCCAAAGCAATTCATCACATTCATACAAKAGAGTCTGGCCAGTCTCAACTCATATCAGATTCAGTTGTGTAATTGGAGTCAGTGCTGGAGAAACTTTGTGAACCTGCAGCAAAMACAGCCCGGTTAAATGCTTTTTGCTTGTGAAAATGGACCTACTGTGAGAAGTAGCCATCTCCCTTCTCAGCAAAACTTAATAACTAAATGAAGCTAACATTTTCCAACTCAACAATTCTCTAACACACAGCAGTTATGCTGGGAATAAAAAAAAATTTTAGCTGACCCGGAAATTATGAGCAATGCCAGAAAAATAGCCCACTTCTAGCAAGAGGAAGAAATGCAAATTGAAAGAAAAATATAATTGGAGAACTGGATACGTTCAAAGTCCCAGTCATGGAAGAGGGAACTTTTCACCAGAAGAGCTCAAATGGCTAAAACCAKTATGCACAGATAACTATAGATTATTCTGAGTCTGAAAAGATGCTTSTCCTTCAGTCCAATTTTTAACAAAAACAGGAACAAATTCAGGAACAACCCACAGTCTCGCCACTGATTTTGGCCAATAAATCCTGTCTGTAACTCAGATACAGCATAGCTAAACAAGTCAGGCATGCGCTGGGGCTGAATTTAGCTTTTGCACCAAAAAAGATGAAGAACTATCACATTGGGAGCTTTCTTGACAGTCTCAAATGGGAAACCAAGCACAATGTGAGGAAAGTAATGATTAGGGATGCTGCTTTCACAGCAGTGTTGCAACTGGTAAATTAGATGTGTGAAGAGGAGAAATTAGGTTACAAGGGGCTTTAACACACTAAGCAACAAAATGAACAAAATAAAGCAGATGGTCTGCAGTCTCACTCAGTGTACGTAAAAGCCAAAGACTGGACACTGGGGCAACGTCYCAAATATTAAATCAACATATGCTTTACCTGGAACCGAGACCAGAAAGCGTGGAATAGCATTCATAAATATATTACTAAATTTTCTTATTCTGCAGAAATAGGATGGCTGTATCCAAAACATCTGTTGCAGTTGTCTCTGATCAACAACCTAGAAACTGAGAATTGTTCTATAAAGTCCTAGATTGCCTGTGCCAAGCCAGGTCAGCAAATGCTCCTTAGCCTTGTTTGATCTACTAGACACGACAGTGTCCTCAGGTAGATGGAGAGATTCCCCCAAACCACACCAGAGCAGTGACCATTCCTTCTGGATCATTTCATTCCTGCTACCAAAAGCTTCACAATAGACACAGCACACAGTGTTGTTTGACTGAGAAGGAACAAGATAGGCCTGTGATAGAGAACCCAAGTGAAATAAACCATACAGAAGTACAGCCTTTTCAGGATTGAGGCTTCAACTAAGAGCTGTGAGCTTTTCAAAAGGAAACACTGCATGGTTTTAAAACAGCCTATATCTGCTTACTTCTCCCTGAACTACCGTCTCTATTCCTTTCCCAGGAAAAATGTAATGGGCATATACTGCACGAAAATCCAGGTTCACATCCACTGCAGCAATACTGGGAATTACAAACTACAAGGCTGGCAGCAGTGCATGCTCTGAATGACTTCTTTGCCTTCCTTTCACATCATTCACTTTAATTTCCTAGCAAACAATTACTCACTCATCAGCTTCCTCTGAGCAGCATATGCCACTTGGTTCCCAGTCCTCATATGTAAAGGTTAAGCAGTACTGATCCATGCTGGCAGTTGGCCAGGGTCCTTTGCAACCCCACTCACACACTGCACCTTTGGAAGGGCACCTATAACCCTCTGTGGGCAGAGCAGAGTGGTCCTGGAGTTACCTGATACTTGGAGAACCCCCATTTCTTCTGATGACAACACATGCTGAAGATGCTTATTTCCATTTTCTGCTCTTCACTTTGGCTGGAGGGCTGAATGACAGAAAACGTGTTCTGCTTCCTGCGTGTAACAACCTGAAATAGGACAGAAAGKGCAAAGAGCTGGAGATTAGCAGCTCATGATAGTGAATAAGGAACAGTGAATGGAAAGCTAAGCACACATATGAAMAGCTTCAGAGGCGCTCCTGGCTTGTATTTTTTGGGTTACTACTACCTTCTAACTTCAAAAGGRAGGTTCCAGTTTTACTGTTTTAAATAAACTTTCTTTCCATTTTCAGGTAGGGAAGTTACCTATACACTGTCAGGAATGTACCACAGAAAAAAATCCCAAATAAATTACGAGTTTGGTGGGCATGATCATGCTTGGAAGTTGTGTTGCACAAGGGGGGCTTCACAGGGCTGAAGAGGAWAAGCAGAGGGTTGAATAGATCCACCAGATATGATCACTCTTACTGGAAGCAGAGCTAGTCATTAGACAACAGGAGCTGACACGGGTCTCTGACACCATGCTGTGACCTATTCAGTGAATGCATTCATGCTGTKTGCTGGATAAAATAGCCCTCTACTCAGCTCTGGTGGAGGCCACAGCTGGAGCACTGGGTACAGGTTGAGGCTCCTCAGTATAAGAGGGACATGGAGCTTCTAGATGATCTTTAGAGGTCCTTTCCAACCTCAGCTGTTCTGTGATTCTGTGAAAAACATGCAGATTGATCATGCAAGGTGCAATTCTCATAGAAGCACCCATACACAGGCATTTGCTACCTCGTTGTATGGTCTTAAACTTCTTMAAAGATATATTTTCCCAAATAAATTGATATTTGAGCTTGGATGAGGGCCCTACTGTACCAGATTTTGGAAGAGCATTTTCTTACTGCTAAGAATGCCTCATCTAATTCCACAAGGTACACAAAATCTGTGACTGAAAATAAAGAGAGAAAAAAAAAGGGAAGAAATTGCTGAAGATGACACAAATGTCCTCCCAGATGACATTTTTTACTTATTAAGACATGGCATCTCTCAAATTATGCATTACATCATCACACAACCCCCTGCTCCATCCTCTCCAAAACATAACAGGCCTTCTTTCCCTTCTACCTATATTTCTCCCCTTCTTTCCCCATTTCTTCTAATAGTCTAATGGCATATTTTACCCCATACTGATTCTCAGCACTCTATTTTATATCTCACTGGCCTTGCAACTGCACTGCAAGGCATACATTTCAGTTTCACCCTGTGGAGAATCAATGCTGATTTGCTTTCCTTCCAGATGTGAAGCAGCCYGTTTATGTTTAATATCTGCTCTTCAGTCACACAGCAGCCTGCATTTAACTACATTTCTATGCATTATAAATGCACATACATTTGAAAGAATAAAATTCCTTCTACCAGACATGTCTTTAAATGGAACTGAGGTGAGTTCTCCTTTCCCTGGGGTAGCCTGACATTTGAAGATCCTTTTTAACCATTTAAATTTTGAATGCTACTTTGCCATTTACTAGCTCCTTGTGCTGACAGGCCTCCAAACAATCCCCCAAAACAGACCCTCCAGCCAGCACGCTCAGATACATAAATGCAGCTTTTACCCTAGGACAGAAGTGGCAGAAAGGAGAATGGACACACTTGGCAAAAGTTTAGAGGGATCTAATATCAGATCCCAGGGAAACCTGATTTCCAAGGTGCTCATTTACCCTGTGCAATGCCCAGTCCTCATAGATAATGGGTGCTAAGCTCAGCCTCCAGCATCCACCCATCTCCCAGGACACCATCAGCACAGGCTGCAGCCTGACACCCAAGTGCATGCAGGTGTCTCTCCTTTCTGGTGACTGAGTTGCCTAAACAGACCAGGTGRGGAGCAGGGCCAGGGCAGATCACACCAACTCACCAGGGGGGTTGGGGATCACTCACAAGGGAAGCACCCATGAAGAACATGAGGTCACCCCAGGACTTAGGGCCCCCTCGGGATGGCTGTCCCACCTCTCGCACTCTGCCCTGTGCCACTGTTCACACCACAGTATGGGACATGACACCAGAGGAAGCACAACCTCCCAGTCCTGCACAGGGCACTGGACGCTGCTTGGCTGATGAGAAATGGGGACACAAAGTGGCAGTGGCCGTTACCCCTCTGACCCTGCCGCTCCTGGCCAGCTGGGATTTGATTTAGCTCTCTGTCTTCTCAGGCAGAAGGGAAATTCACATTTCTAGAACAAGCCTGCACCTACCCATGGCACCTCTGCCCAGGTCTTGATTGTCAGCCCAACCTCAGCATTAGGTTCAAGTGCTCAGGAGCCAAGTTCATGAAATCAGAAGAGCAGGAGATACTGATGCTGTGTTTTGGGCAAGGCACAATCCTTGCAGCAGTCCAAGGCCTCTGAACCCATTGCAATGCTGTTGAGCACAGCACAAGGCTCCTTCTGTCTCCAAGCTGCAGGGACAGGAATCATTCATCAAGATCCACACTGCTACAGAATCCTTCCTGAAAACCAGGACRAGAGCCTCTAAAGCAAGGCACATTTCATTAGGCTTTCTAATCCATGTATTTATGGACAAATTGTTTCTGCATTGACTCTGCAATCCTCATTTGCAAATCACAATATGTGGTGAATAATTGTGATTCCTGTCAACTTAAGACAATGATGCTTTGCTCAAAGAAAATACGATGCACATAATGTGGAACGTGCTATTTTAGTGAGTGATCCTTTTAGCTAGCTAACCCTAAGCAAGGCTTATATTTAAACRTAAATCAAAGGAGATCAACTATAGAGAACTAGGTAAAATGACATGGGTAAATTGGCATTGACTTTTCTCCCTGTGTCTGCTTAAAGACAGTGATTCACCAGCGTGGCCTTTACTTTGATTTTTGAATACTCAGGGAGAGGAACTGCTGACAAGAGATACTACCGTAATCTAACAAGGAAAGGCTGATTATGTATAAGCAATATGGATTTCTAGGAGAAAAAAAAAGATAAAGCAACCTTTCCTCCCTCCTTCCCCCCAAAAACACATGACTTTTGTTGCAACTGTAAAAGAAATCACTGGACAAGGTCACTAAGGGATATGGTAGATCTATCAACACATAAAGCCTTGAGATTCCTTTGTTTTCAGATGTATCAGTTTGTGCAATTTACCACATGGCTACATCAACACTTCTGTCCAGCATATGGAAATGGCAGCAAATGCACAGCCAGGGATAAGACTATCCATTTTACCAGTGTGCTTATGTCAGATGAAGGCTTCCTGCCTTCACCCTGAGGAAGCACAGAATACTTTGTAGGATAAATAGGATTATTGCTCTTGAGGAGCTTACTCACTGTATTTGGAATTCATCCCATATGACTTTAGATGCCTGCATCTGAGGCAGGTACCTTYGGCTTCCATGTTAATTGCTGAAGGAAAAATAGGGCATAATTCATAAGGCTTGGATGAATCACATTTTAGAAGTGCCTGTTTCTCTCCACTGACTGTCAAGGATTTTGACAGTGGCTCAGAAAGAGATGTTTGCTTTATAAGTCTCAGCCCTTGTGTTTCACATGAGCAGGGGAGATGAAATTCCTTGTTCAGTGGGGGTCCACAGAATCCCAAAGGCTGTAACTAGACTGCTGCTACTAGGTGCCCTAGGAGACCATTGCCTGCAAAACCTCTCTCATTCTGTGGTGTTGTACAGTTAAGGGGGTAAGGAAGCAAGACGTGCAGCTACCTTCTGTGGATCTCGCTCTGGCCATGACTTCAAGATGGAAGCAACAATTTAAAGCTTTGGGGAAGATGCTCAGAACTACTTTTCATAGACAGAACTAGATCTCTTCCACTTTGCTCCTGGGCAGGTGTTTTGGTTTGGAGTAGAACCACTATGGCCTTGATCCAGTAGCTTGAAAGAAAACCTTCCTTTTAGGGAAGACTGGATTCCAACAGGACATTTCACCTTAACTTCTTAAGTTGTTGAAAAGCATTTCTGTAGGAGAGGCATTGTGAACCAAGGAGAATAATATCTAGTGAGCAAGTACAGAAAAGTAGGAATTACTAGAAGACAGACTCCAAAATTCCTTGAYGACCTCAAAATTCAAGAGCAATGCCTCTCCTGAGCACACTAAAGAAAGGGGGAAGGAAATGAAAGAGTAAATTGCAGTTATGCTATTTTTAATCTTGCTAAACACAATTTCAATACGATATGAGTGAAAGAAGCATGAGCAGAGATTGTTGCTTTAATAGGATTATTGTCAGATTCTGGCTGTGTTTGTATTACAGCAGTGAATTTCCTGCAGTGTGGATACATTTCCATATTTGATAAGACTGCTACAGCTGCTGACATCTCACACAGAAGGTTGAGTTGCTGATTACAAGCAACCAAGACAATTTGTCAAAAGTTGGCATTATTAGCAATTGTGTATATGTAAGTACCTATTGACAAAACTTTCTGTATTCTGATCAGAACCAGAGCCAGTGTTCGCTCTTTAAATTCACTCATGTCCAGTCTACTTGGATGAGGAAACAAGCTTTGGACTTGCTATGGGAAATAGCTGCAGTGAGAGACCTGAGCCTTTCCTACCCTTMTTGTAGTTCCCAAACATACACTTCTATATGGTAGAGAAAGGCTGCTTTGTGGCTGCCCCTCACACTGTATAYTCCATTATGCTTTGCAATGACATCAAGGGGGCAAACATTAGGCAGGAAAGTCAGCTGAAGTCTCCTCAGTGKCACAAGGAGTCACCATGGGCTGAGCCTGTAGGTACCAACTGCACATGCACAGCATGCATCTCTAGACTGCTCTCACTTTCACACACACCTTGCCTTTCATATTATTTCTGGAGCTAGATTTCATTGCTCTGAACTGGCAGGCTGCCAATTAATTCTTTTTAGCCTGTATTTAAGCAACAATGATTCACAGTTGAGATGTCTCAGTTAATCATAATGTAATTAATAGTCTGTAATACTTTAATGTCTTAGAGAAGGAAGCATTTCAAACCAAGGAGTTCTGGCTGCTCCATTATCATGAACTGTATGTGTTCTTTTTTTTGTTTTCTTTTTAAAGTTTCAACTGGAAACATAAAGCATTTTAGACAGCTTGGACATAATTTTGACATTTTGATAGGCTGCTGGCTACTGCAGCATATTCAGCTCTAACATAAGCCAGTTGAATTTCTTTCACCTCAACACTGTAGGAATTCCCACTAAGAGTGCCACAAACAGCATCAAAGATATTAATTCAGCATTTGTGCATCCATACCAGAACATGAAATAAAACAAACAAGCAAGCAAACAGAAAACCTCCCTGTGCCGCAGTTAAGACAGTTCTCTGTTCCTACACGTTTAAAGGAATATGCTTGTGACCTGAGGAATCCCTATGGTCCCCAATATCACCCTTCATTCAAAATGGCTTAATAATACTTCWGAGGAGCCAAGAAATCTTGTTGAGAGTGAGAGCTTTCTTTTGAAAGCAAAAGGAAAGGAGGCTTCAGGCAGCTGGAAAATCCTTTGGCGAGGCAAACCTGAACATCAGGAGGCCTGTAAGAGTCTAGACCGTCTGTAGCCGCATACCTTGCCCTGAAAGAGTTAAGGCTGGCAGAACTGGCTGGCAGGGTTGCACTTATGCCAGACCATCTTCTAGGGGCTCAGTCTTGACTCCACTGAAACCTGCAGAAGTCTTTCCTGCCTCCCCCCCATGTCATCCCAAGGTACCTGGCCAAGCTCCAGCCAGGATGGTTCATCAGAAAATGAGGCTGTGCTACAGGTCCATGCCAGAGAAGCAAGACCAGGGCAGGCACTGCTTGAACACCAAGCTCTGGGGCCCTGTAGCAGGATTTGTCCGGAGAGCCAAGCTTGACTAGCAGGACCACCTTTTCCTGTTGTTTCATGGCTGGCCTTTGAGTTTGGTAAGTGTTGCAGCTTCCTTGCTGATTGTACTAGAAAGCTGTCAGCCAAAAATTACTGCTGCCTTATTAAATAATAAGTAATTAAAACTGAGCTCCCTAAAACAGTGTGAGCTTTTTTTGACCACAGCAGTTACATATACACGCACACAAAAGAATTAATTGAAAAATGTGTGAATATTATAAAAATCTGTTAGGACAGAAATAGCTACCTAGATTATTTTTGTTTTCAACAAACTATTCCTGTTACACCTATAAAGAGATGGGGATATTTTAAAAACAAAATAAAAACATGTCAAAGCAGAAGTAAAAAAAAAAGCTATTGCCTAAACAAAATATTGTTATGCTTTCAGACCAAGGCAGCAGAAGAAATTCAGCAGTATTTCCATCAGCAAGCCCTCAGGGTAAGACTGGTCTCCAAAGGCCCACAAAGAACCATACAAATAGGTTTCACAGCCAAGCACATGAAGTCTAGTGGCATGATGAATCATGCTAAGTAATGCAAAACTGTCATCTATAGTTGCAGTTCTCTCTCTTTGCATAAGAGTAGCTGATTACTTCCTTCTAGTTGCAAAGCRAACAACCACTTCTTCATCTGACACATCTGGAGAGCTCCTAGTATGGCAGCATGCTGAAGAACCATTCAATATTATCCAAAGAACATTTGGGAAAAGTGAATTTCAGACCATTGGTCTCTTGGAAGCTAGGTTTGCCATCTGGGCTGTTTTCATTTGGAGGTGTGTTGCCTCCAATGAGTCATACAGGACTTTTTAGCTGTGTTTGGGACATTTTTTTAGTCACTAAAATAGGAGAGATTGAGCCTTTGAGGCATTCTGAATTTTGGAGGACAAATACCGTTTTGCTGGTTTCTCTGAGGAGCACGGAGAAGATTTGCTCTCCAAGACCTTTTTAAAAGATTTTCTTTTTACTTTAGTCAAATCTGATCCTGCTGGAGGCCTCACTATTACTTACAAAAAGTACTCTAATGTGAGCTGAAATGTGAGGTGARCTTTTAATTAACATATCTTTATTCCATGCAAATGAGTCATGGGGCAAGGACATATTCTCTGCACAGTGACAGATGCCGCCCTTTGGGTGCTCAGGAAGGGGACATAACCATGGCACAGGGTGGCAGTCCCAGTCACCATCCATCAAAAACTGGTTCTCACTCACTCTGCTGAACTGACCACATGCGCTTGGGCCCCTGATCCYGAGTTCACAGAACTGATCCTGGTTTAAATAGACATCTGAATATTTGAACAGATATCTGAATATATCAACCCTCCCTGTCTCTATGGAGACTTGATGGTGATGAAGAAGGGCTCACAGACAGCTAAGTTAATCATTACCATCTTGCCTACAAGAAACCACTGAAATTAATGCATCTTGGCCACACTAAACCTATGGACCAATTAAGCTCTAGCAGACTGTTGATTAAGAATAACAGTCCGGAATATTTACCAAAGCAGAGCAAATACTTTATATTTTTACACYGCAGGTGGCAGAATTACAAACAGCTTCATGATTCCAGCATGAAGATATTTAATTAAATTCAATTTAATTAATTGCTAAAGACCAAATTAGTAGTCTGTTAGTGCCAGATTTTTTGATTTCTCATTTTCCATTCTTTTATTCCTCCTTGAAAGCTATGGAGTTCTCAAATTCTGAATTGATTCCTAGGTCATACTTTCATTAAATTTATGGACCAAAAAAACCAGTTAACTTAAAACCGCCATGGAAAATGAACCTTTGTTTGCTCTTTTTCCTCTGGGTCAGTTTGTTCTCCTCTGTCATCACTGAGCCTTGTTGCTGGATCACGATTTGGGGTATTTTTTGCTTGTGCACCATTTTCCACAGTTCTCAGACTCCAAACTCAGAGCCGCAGGTGGGACTCAGCCCTCATTTCTGCTGGGCCTCAAGTCCAAGGAGGTGCCCAACCCACTGTCTGAACCTGGGAGACTTGCATCTGCCAAGAACCATGTCCTGACAAAATGTCTTATCTGCTCATTAGACAAAGCTGCTTTTGTAACAGGAATAAAAACGAATTCTGCTACCCTTCTTACTTTCTGCAGAGAGTCAAACAGAGCTCTACTTAGGTCACAGCACTCATTTCCTTAGTGCTGGAGTCTCAGAGAAGACCTGAGCTTTTGTACTGGGTCTCACAGCTTGGGGTAGTTCTTAGGGGAGAGAAGCCCTTGAGCTTGTTCCYAAAGAAGTCATTGGATGGAAGAGACCACAGGAGAGTAAAAGTTATGTCAATAACTTTTCACTACTGTCTTCCCACCATACCAGGAGGGCATTTATGTCAAAAACTAGAGATGGGTTCAGGACAGTAGAACACCTTCATCAGGAAGGATATGTCAATTGACAATTCCTAACTCAGTTCTGTTAAAAAAAAATAAACAGAAGAGGAATAACTGCCACCAGTTTCTACTGTTTGGAGCAGCAGTGGTAGAAGAAAGCAGCCATATGACCAGGCCTCATGACTACATTTTTACTCTGTTTCTGAGGTTTCAGAACAAGTGCTGTCTGTTTGCTTCACAAACGATAATCCCTGTTTCCAGTTGACTTCACCTTCATGTAAGTTCTATCACTAAAGTCAGTGCAACTGTTTGGAGGAATGTTCATCCACCGATACATTTCTCCTCTCTTCAGATATCCATCAGGTTCAAGACCACAAAAGCCCTGCTCAGGACCTCAAAACAAGGCACCTTGGTATTTAAAGATCGTGAAATAATGGCAAGGATATATTTTTCCACATATGAGAAAGATGGATGTACTTGAATTCTTCCATCTGTCTTTGAAGTTATGAAAGAAATCTCTATTCATCAAGAAGCATGGCTACGAATATACACGAGTGCATAAGCTTATTCCAGCGAGTAACCCTTAAGAAAGGAGCAATACAACTCCTGCACAAATGGAGTTACATACACATCTGCTTATTTCATAATTGGGTTATTTATCTGTTCTGGAATTTTAAGTAGACTTAGATAATCACTTTATTCACTCAACAAAAAAGGTCATTCTACATTAAAAAATATTGCCATCTTGGTCATAACATTAAGCTTGATGAAATATAGGGGCAGAGTACTCTTTCTCCTTTTGATAAGCTATTTTTTCTTTCTTCCTARTATTTTTAAATATTAATTTCTCAAAGCCTGTCACATGAGCTTGCACAATGATTACTTTGAGATAACACTGACTTTTTGACTTTGGGATTAAGAGGTTAAAATAATTTCCTGCCTGAAGAGAAATGACTTTATTTCTTCCAGCTAATACTCAACGACCACAGGAACTGAGGATAGTGAGAAGCTTGCATGGAGAGGAGGAGTGAACAGTCAGCTCTTGATGCCAAGAGTYTGGCCCCTTTTTGAGGTGAAATGACACCTTAGCACAAGCCAGTAAAATTATTCATCTGGGAACATACTGTGTAGTTTGGTCAGAAAGATCTTCTTCATAGCTGTCYAAGTTCTTAGATTTCTGGGTCAGGCCAAGGGCACTTGGATACCCCCTTCCACTGAGATTCCCAGCTGGCAGTGAGTCGTTCAAAGACAGCCAACTCTGCTCTGAGCTACAGACTCTCCAGCACGACAGGGATCTTCTGGACCAGCCTCATAAAATGTATCACAGGAAGAAAGGAAATAAATGCACAAACTCTCCCTTCTTCCAGCTTTTAGAACTGATTTTTAGAGCATCCTCCTCATGCTTGCAGARCTGCCCTGAGCCTCCTGCTCTGACAACACAGAACAAGGAAGGACAGTCCATTTCCATCCTTTTCCTAAATATAACACCACTGTTTAAGCCAAAGCAGGTAAACTAGGAACTACAACACACAGAACTTGCCCAATATCAAGCTTGGCCTAAATATCTTTACGAAAAGCCATCCTTTCTTCATCGTAGAACACTTCTCCATCTYCCCTACCAGTTTTTAGTCTTTTGCTCTGCAATTCAGTAAGACAGAGGAGCAGGACAAGGCAGCCCTCATACCCCTGCAGTCTCCCAGCACACCCAGCTATCTGTACAAGAGCAGGGACCTTGACAGAACATGCAGCCTTAAGACAGTATCCACCTAGAGACCATCTTTGCAGGACATAAGCTCAGAGTATACTTCTGGTATCATTGCAGATGTCCACTGATTCATTTGTACAGCAGTTGTAAATATATATAAAAAAATTACTTTTCCTGGTTTTAGGCTAGGAGCAAAAGCATATCTCTGGCAGACAAGGAAGAGAAGAAAAATGCTGAAAGCATGATACAAAGACAGCATTAGAGGAGCACACAAGGGGAAAACCAAACTTACCTTCCATAAGAGATATAATGTTTTCATTTTCCATCCACACAGTGCACCAGGTTAAATGGGCTTGTGCAAAGCACTGAACTGCCTGTAGCAGGCAGCAACAGAAATGAAAAGATTCAGTGCAGTCAGCCATGGGAGTAGTGAGATGAGCCACATCTAAATGCAGGACTCTTAAATACACCTGCTTGATCACATGGGCTGCTCCAAACTCATCACACCTGCCCTCACTCAGCACTTGGCAGATTTCCCAAATCTCTAAGGGGATACTACCCTGTTGCTGAGTATCTCTAAGCTCTTTAAAGGGACAGCATCCTYCCCCCAAATCCTATACTCCTCTTTGCCAAGCTGTTTGAAGGGTTACTACCCAATTCTGATATTAGCCTCCCTCTCACAGAATATGTCTCTGTTCTYTTCTAGTGTGAGCTCTATAACTTCACCTAATGCTTCACAAAGTCCAGGACTAACAGCTTTGGCATTTATCTAATAGATATTGAATCATAATTCTTTGATATTCAAAATCATGAAAGTCACATGAAAATCACATTAGTCRTTCAAAATATTGAGCACATGACTACATCATAAACCTGGTTGGGTACCACCCTTGACATGCTGTGAAGATGTAGATTACTTAATGATCTTGTTWTCACAGGACATTTTCGCCCTACATCAACTAGGTGAAAGCCACTAGGATTGAATGGGTTTTCCAACTATGGGGCTAATTTGCTAAACTTCTTATATATACATATATAAATGGTAATATTTATATAACATTATATTGCATTATATTATATATATTTTCCTCCTAGTATATTTCACAATCTCAGCCCCCTGTTGTGGTCCTGATATCTGTAAGGGCAAGGATCTTTTCATTCAGGATACAAGAGGCAGGACAGCCATGGTTGAGAGATGATTGCCTGCAGACCTGTGCACCAAGCCACGGTAATGAGAGTGTTAAAATACTGCAAACATCATTACTGACAAGGACAGATTTATTGTCTCTAGCCAGGCTATGCTTGTTAGGGCAGCCCCGTACAGCTCTGTAACCAGATCTGAATTCTAATAACACTTGTTTAAAGATGTGATGGTATTCCAAAAGCAACAGTGCAAAATTGGCAATTCTGATTTTAACAAATCTACTCTGTGTTGGTCCTCAGAGACCCATTGGTTTGCTGAAAAAGGCATTTTTGTTGCTTTTTTTAAACTTATCTTACTAAAAAGGCAGCAGGCTSGATACTTTCCTCATTCCCACTCCACAACATCGTGCTTCTACTTATAGGAAACAATTTCTTATTTATATCTTCAGATATTGTGAAGTTGCCCAAATACAAAGGCACTGCAGAAACTCATGTGTGGAATATTTATTCTCACTAATGAGGCATAAACCATGCTGTAGTCCCAGAAGAGGCAGGTTGCTTGAGTTCCCTCACCAGAAGGTCATGCTCACTTTGAGATGATGCTGTTGGAGCTCCATTCAGTGCTAGTTTTTTTTTCTGGAAAGAAACAGTATTTGTAATTTGTACTCATAGATGTCCTGAGAACTCTTCCTGGATATACTACACCTTTGGAAATATAAGTGCCATTCTGCTAGTCACCAGTTTAGTTTGAATCAGGCCAGACCTCAGGGGGATCAGCACAGATGGCAATTATGAAAAAAAGAGGAAAAAAAGAAAACACCAGCACAATACTATGTGCAATGAATATGCTCTGAAATCAGGGGGAGGATAGAACATCCCTGCTTTGGAATAGAATCACAGGCTTTTTCCCAGCAAYGTGAGCTATGGATTTTAGGGACAGATAGGGATCACCACGTCAATCTGTCAGGAAAAGCCCGTGTTTTTATGTATCACAGGATCACAGAATGGTTAAGATTGGAAGGATCTCTAGAGATMATCTAGTCSAACTCCCYGCTCCTGCAGGGACACCCAGATCATGGGGCACAGGGTGGCATCCAGGTGGGTTTGGAAGATCTCCAGMGAAGGAGACTCCACCAACTCTCTGGGCAGCCTGTTCCACCCTCACAGGAAAGAAGTTCTTCCTCACATGGAGACGGAATTTCAAAAGAAAATTCAACTTGTCCTCATTACTCCTTGTCTTACCRCTGGCCACCACCAGGAAGAGTTTGGCCCTCTTCTCTGTACATTCACCCCTCAGAGAGTTATGGGATTTTAAAAGAAAATTCCTGGAAGAGATGTAGGGAAATAAAGACATTCACAGAACACCTACCAACAAGCAGTGAAATGATAACTTTACTGYGCTAGCTACTTTATCTGTGGTGCTGCTTCATGGGGGCTGTGGTTTGGAAGGCTTAAGCTCCTTCTCTTGTAGGTCAGCAACTCTATTCTGAATAAATGTTYCTGAGCATCAGTGAAATCTTCCCCTCAACTGAATGGCAACATAGCGGAGGATAGTCTCACAAGTTAGAGCTTCTGGCCTTTAAGACTGATCATGAGGAGCAAAAGTACAGGGTGTGTAGTGTAATTTGGCTTTGTAAGCTCCTCCATCTAGGAACATGTGTGCAGCCTTTAGGCCTGGACCACAAGAGCATAGTAAATAAGAAAATCTTGGATTGTGAGGCTCACTGTCTTTATAGTGCTTTAGAGAGTGCATGTGACTGTGAAAGAGAAAGACACCAGACAAGTTGTTTAGTTCTGTGTCAGGGAGTGTGTGTCTCAGGCTAGAGATGCTACAGAAGCAATTACAATGGTAAATAAAACTGTTATTAAAAATATGATGTTTTWAACTGCTACTTGCATGTAATCACTTTTGAATAAATGAAATGATCAGTAAATGTTAGGAGAATAATTTTTTGCTAATCAAAATTAATAAAGTGAGCAGCCTCATTTCCTTTCTAGACATCTCTGATTGTAATGCTCTTTTTTTTTTTCTCAGAATTTTGACAACAAGAAGAAAAAGGATAAGTAATACTAAGGTGATTGTATATAGGAAGACTTTCTGGGGTCTTGGGACTCCATGTCTTGCTCCCTTTTTCTTCCTTGCTGTTCTCTGCTCTACTGCCGCTGATCTGTTTAGCCACAGCTAAACATTTTGACTGTCAAGGGTGGAAGGCAAGAGGAAGATGAAGATATGCAATAGTGGACAGGCTGTCTTGAATATGAGAATTAACTTTCCCTTTGGAAACTAGGCTCTTCTCCAAGACCCACYGGAAAACTACTTTGAAGGCAAATGCAAAGAGTCTCATTGAACTGATGAGGTTCAGAGCACCCCTGCTGCTTACCTCTAGATTTAATCACCTAACTTGGAAGACTTTCACTTAAAAGTAGAATCATAATCTTTTAATGAAACTGTAGGGTAGGAAAACAGAGTCAATTCACTCTAACCTAATCTTCATTTACTTTGCTAACTTCAAGAGTGAGATTTTTCTCTTTAGGAGCCCATATTTGAAAGCTGAATAGAAATTTTATTCTAAGGTTAAAACTTCAGTACAGTATCACATAAGTAAAAAGAAGAGACCATTTGGTTTAGCTCTACCCTTAAAATGATTTCTTTCAAATATAGCAGTGTTGAAGACACAGGATGCTGTATATTCACAAGCAAAACATTTATGGATGGGTGCTYATTATTCAGTTCTACACTGCATATCTAATAATTTTTGAATGAAAAAGAAAACTCAATTCCCCCCAATCACAATACATTGTTGCTGGTAAAATTGAATATAGCTTCAACAATGAAAAGAGAACTGCCAATAAATCTATGCCGGATAGATACTTGCATGAGGAAAATTCTCACGGTTGTTACTTAGTATTTTAAACAAGCAAAGTTTGATTTTGATAATGACTCTACTCTTAATGCACATCATTCTTTTTAATTTCTTGTCATTAGCCCACCCAGAGGGAATAATGCTGCTAATAAGAGAGGAAACATGCAGTTTCAATATTTCATGAGCATCCTAGCAGGATGTCTTTGAAACCCTCCTCCTGCTCGTATCCCAGATGGTTCTTACAGCACCGTTTTCCTGCTGTTTCCAGACAGTTTGGCAACTCCTACAGCACTGGCATATGAATAACTGGCAGCAGTCTGCAACACAGCACCAGTAACTAACTTAGGAGAGAGGAACCATGACTTAGCCCCAACCCAGAACAGGGTGGGAATAAACCTGGCAACCAAGTGCCATCCAGCTATGTGGCTTGTCAAAGGCCATGGACAGGATTAGATCCAGGCTTAAAATCAAGCCCTTCTGGCTCTTTCTGCTCTTTCTAATAGTTGGCCCAGCAGATCCCAAGCACTTTTGTATATAATCCCACTCTTGAGGTTTCCTGGGTCTTTTGTGTCTGTTATGTAGTTCACCTGTATCCGTACCCCTTCTCTGTCCATCTTTTCTCTACCCTTTTACTGTCTTCTGTATGACCTCGGAGCATCCAAAAAGCCTGTGATATATACACACGCAGTTCTGGTCCAGGGACTGTACAGTAGCTTGACAGCTAAGTCCTTACCCCAGCCCACAGGCCAGCGTGAGGATGCTGAGCAGGACTRACAGTGAGATGGTATCTCTCTTAGACGTCTCTGTAAATCTGCTTTATTTCAGCTCTTTCCTCAGAATTTGACATGGGGAGAGAATGAGACAGAGGGTTAAGATCCAGGATATTTGTTGAGGAAATGGAACACTGAGGAAATCAGACAGTCTTCTGATACCTTATTATGGAGAACACATGATAGAAGAGAGGTCCTAGGTCCAGGATTTAACATCTGGGGCATGAGCTTATCACCAGGCAAGCAGAACCGTAACCCTGCATTCAATTCTGCAATGAGTTTTGAGGGAAAATGCTGCAGGTGGGGACTTATCTGAGTATTGCACAGATCAGACAATAGCTCTTTGTGCTCTCAGCTATGCTTTAGAACACAATGTAGCCTAATCAGGCAGGTGATTAAAAAGCTCTTGTAATTTTACCCACTTTGTCATGGACATCACCTTTATATATACTGTCCTCCTGTACACAAAACTTTCTCATTTCATTCTTATCCTTTGCCTCTTCTAAGGTCCTTGCTTTGAGAGTTTCCAAAGTAGAATTACAAGAACCAAATTGGGTTGTAAGGAAGATTGTGATGGGGGAGAACTGGGTCTAGTAAACTGAGAAAATTCAAGGCTGGTGTCTCTTTTGGATGTGGACCTTCTAGAAGCTGGAGGCATCCACACATTTTGACCATTCAGTAATGTCTTGCCAAACAGCCCAAATCCAGGTGTTGCCAGCAGGTAAGGTTATGACAAATAGATAAACCTAGATAACTGGATAAACTTTCAACATTCTTCCCAATGTCCCCTTTATTTATTGTGTCTTCTTCACAGCGCGAAGCTGAAGAGCAATATATTTTAACCAGTCTGCCTAATATGACCTTAGAAGTTTGTAGYAAAATTGGGAACTCAATCCAGACCTACAGAGTACCAATCCAGAAGCTTGAATACAACGCTCTTTATCTGCTTCTCCATTATATTGCCAGCTTTCTATGAACACATTTATCAAATGAATTTATGAAAAGAAACAACAAATTTGAACCCTCTGTTACAGAATATTTCCAGAAGAGGATTTCATATTCATCATGTTCTAACCAGACGTTTGATGTCTCTCCAGTTGGACCTGTAACTGTTGGACCAGAGTCTTGCTTTCAATAGCTTGATATTTGCAATAGGTGGCTTGGGCTCCATCTGCAGATGATGAATTATTCATAGAAATCAACTGGGAGACATTTGTAAATGTGATGGCTAAACCCACAAAAGACAGCTTTTTCTGTCAGATGGACAATTTTCAAAGAATAYAAGAAACAAACTTTGCAGTGCTAAGGAGCCTGGTATCTTTAAGTTGCTTAGYAGTACCCAGTAAATATATCCCCCCATAAACTGACGACAGTAAGCTTGGAAGAATGGGACAAAAATGAAAAGACATTATGGCAAAATGGGCTTTCTTTTGGCACTGTCTTTTGCTAAAACTCTGACATTTCTGCTTATACCTCAGAAGGGAATTTAATCTGTACCAAAATTGAAATTGTTCTAGTCCAAGAAATACAGAACATAATTGCATTTTTTAACCTTAATATTTCTCCCTGTTTTCTGGATTCCTATTTGGAAACTTTAATGGAAAATATTTACCCTAACTTCAAAAATAAATACACAAAACCTTACTACTTCTCTTGTGCTTAGGCTGTTTTTGAATTATCCATATTGGTTCCTTCAGAGTCTGATGCACTGGACCTTTTAAAAAGCATATTTGTCAAATTGTAGAGYTATGCACAGTTTTTACTAAATCCGAAGATTTGACAAAAGAGAGAAGGGGAAAGCAAAGAAGGGGAAAATGAAGCACAAAATAWATGTCCAAATGATTAAACTGTAATTTGACCAGCCCAGGAGAGGAGAGCTTGCAGAGCACTGTGCTATGCARTCCTGCAGAAAAAATGGTCTTTCTGCCATTGAGATGATGTTGGCTTTTGAAACCTCTAAATTGGGATTGCTTTTGAGGATGTGATACCTCTTGYGTCTGAACATTATGTCCTCTTTGATATCTAATCCTCCAAGACTTGGATTGCTCAGATTTTTTATTGTCTCTCTCCAAGACTGGTAATATTTATCTAAGCAAACACTTTAAAAGCGAATGCGCAAACGTGATGGATGTCAAAGCTCTTAGGTAAGCACAGAATGAGCTTTACGGCTCAGCAGCCTTTCGAAGGAGACCATTTAAAACAAAAGTCAAAGATGGCAGCCCTATCACAAATTCACACTCCTTTCTAATTCCTGTGGTGACAGTACCTCTTCTTCAAATCCTACCCTTTATCTAACTKAAGTTTTCAGCTTTGAGAACAAGTCCAGTTTTTGTGACTTGGTTGGCTAGATGCTTGAGTGACCCCACCAGACATCCTGTTCTTCCGTCAGSGGAAACATTCTACTAATTTGGTATATGTCGCTTAGAGAAATATCTAAACTGGAAGAACAAAAACCTTTCCTTTTCATGTACATACTATATGCTCCCTGATCTAGATATAATGGAGAGTGTACAAGGCCTAAATTAATTTTTCCACTGAATGCATSTTCCTCTTGCACAAGTGGACACAGCAGTTGCAGTATTCAAACCAGAACCACACCTGGCTTCAGTATGTGGGTTTGGTATGAGACTATATAACCACAAATAATTCAATTCTTACATAGGTAAGGTCTGAGAACAAGGACTGTCTCTTAATATAGTCATATTCAGTGTTTAGGAGAATGGTTCTGTAGCTATGGATGGAAACTTATTATTCTGTGTTTATATAGAGCTTGTTCTCACTGGGTACACAGTTGGAACTCCAAGGCAGCATTGCAGAATAAACAAACAATCCTTGTRTTTATTATTTGAATTGTGGCATGGSTAGAGACTTCTTCAGTTAACTAGGTCACAAACCATACTGGGTTTTAGAAGCATACATGTTGACTAGAGAGGGCAATAAGCCTTTTTATCTGTTTCTGATGAAAGGACAAGAAAAGCCCCAATCTTTCCAAYGAATGACTTAGGGATTGAAGGATCAATCCAAGAATTGACATACTTGAGTCCTTAGCCCTCCTCAGCCTACCTGGATTTGAACTCACATTTCTCCTAACCCGGACCTGACTACTGGTTTACTGAAGGAATGATTTTTCCATTCTTTCTTCTGATATTGATTTGCATTGTGATCAAAAATCTACAATTTATAAGGCCTAGAACAAAGCAAGAGCAATCGTCTTCCCAGACTAGCAGCTCTGGTGGTATCTGTATGCTTCAGGTGCTTCTACCTCCCAAATGCTCTGGGAATTTAGGCATCAAGAACAGCATGAAGTGAATAAAAAGGTTTTCATGCTACTTCCTTGGACATTAGTGGATTGAGGTCATTCTTCAGACACTGTGTACCTAAGTGGTGGAATTCCTTGTCATGGAACTCAAACTGATATAGTTCAAAAGTGAYTGTACAAATCATGCATAAAAATCCATTAAGACTATAAAATATGAAAGTAATACTGTTAGCTTAGGGAGTCCCTGTGCTGCTGCTCACTGGAATTTAAGACCTCTGGTCAAGAATATGTTATTCTTGCTGTTCACTGTCACWGTTGGGCATGGGGCTAGACAGAAGATGCTAGGATAGACAGTCCTTTGGTTTCATCTATTGTAACCATTAAATTTTAAGTTCAACAGAACTAGTTCAGGTGCTATCTAGGAGTAAACTTGTTTAGAACAGAGAGAAGTACCTAGGATCTGCAGAAAAGCAATTTAATGTATGTTCTCTAGCTAGAAATCCCAACAGGACATTCTCCTCACTAGTGACAGTTCTACAGTCTCTGCTCTTGCCTCTACCTGTATCTGGTCCCTCTTTCCAAGCCTGGTACAGCACTTGTGCTTTTAGGAAGGTGGCTTCAGGGTTTACTCCATTCACCTGTGCTCTTCATGGCCTAGTCTAAGGAAGCCAGTTGCCACAAGGTCCCAYCTTGCTTTCCAAGTCTCTCCCTGCTCCTTGTTAGTTTTGCTTGGCACAGGCCCTKCAGCAGATGAGAGGTGAACAGTAGACATGTGGCAGCTATGCTGGCCAGYAAACACAGTGGTGGGACATCCAGAAGAACAGATGCAACCTAGCAAGCTTGGGTGGCTGGCCCACACAAACKTCTTCATGCCAAGTGCCTCAGAAACATGTAATGGGCACCACACTCTCCAAGCAAACGATCATGAGCGTTGACAGGCCAGAGACCACATTCACGCATTAAATATGGACCTGTTGTGAGGCACTTGTCCCAGACAGACAAATCAAAACAGATGGCCAGACTTGTAGATCTTTGTTTTACACAACTTAATTATGCAGAATATTTACTGACCCTGTGGGAAAGGTTTAGTTATGAGAATCTTTACTACGCATACATATAAGGTAAAAAGCTGTGGCAAATATATAATAGGAGAACAACTCCTCTATGGAAAGAAAAAGCTCGTTTCTCTGTTTTTTTTTCTTTTATGTGATGTTTAAATAACTGGGGTCTGGATTATAATTAATCGGATTAAATTCAGAATAGATATGTGCAAGGTATCCCAGGGAGAAAGTAAAAAGGAGTTTCACTAACTTGCAGTGAGGAGGAGCTGGCTGTGCAGCAGATAAGTCTGAGAATTTTTCTAGGCCATGAGATGAAAAGAATTCAGTAACGTGCTGCTGGAAAAAAGGTAGACCATTTTTGCAAAATAGTCTCCCGGCTGCCACCAATGCAACACTCAGGGAAGATGGCATCTCCATACTTAATAATCATCACTGAATTTATTTTTCTGTTGCTGAATCTGTAAGTAATTATTCTAGTGCTTGTATGAGGTCTTGTGCATGGGTATAATTTTAGACATCCTACTTAWCGGGCATTTAAACAAAATGGAGAAAGACCAAAGGAAAGCAACATGGGTAATAAGAGGTTGAGAAAACATGACCTACAGGGAAAGGCAACAGAAATGAAATCTGTTTAATATCTGTAAAGTAAGAGGGGATTATAATGATAGTCCTGTATACTGTCAAATACGCTCAAGGCAAGGGTAGAGCTTGGTTGTTTTTTGAAGGTGAAAGGACATGACGTAATCACCTTCATTTGCTGGTAGGACATGGTGGTTTAGGATTGGAAAGAGGGAATTTGGCATGCCAACCTGGAGGAGGGTTTTCAAAAATGTTAAAATATAAATTACACTAAGTAATAGCACTAAAAGATCGTCTTTTATGAAAAACACCATAGGTCCAATAAGTGGACCTATGTGGTTAAGAATACTTTCCAGCTTTGGTATTACCCTACAAGAGGGTAAAGAGCATTTTTAAACTACTACCATGACAGAGACATACTGTCTGTCTGGTGGTCTAAGACAATCATTGGAGGAAATTGGAGCAGTCTCAGATTCTGGCATTCTTGTCTTTTTTTTTTTCCCCAGTAAATTTTGAAAAAATCCTCCTCAAATTTGTGAAATCATACTCAAAATAATTGAAACAGCAGCTCTCCTTCTTCAAGGGAGACTACTAGCAAAAYAAGATGCTTTTCAAGATGAGCTTTCCATCTATCGTTTTAGGTCCCCGACTTCTATTATGTTGYTTTCCCGCTTGACTGAGGGGTTAATTAAGCTATTTTTAGAGAATGGCATGGTGTTCACAATTAGCAGGGTCCTGGATTCTCCGCATGCATCTAATTTGAGATCAGAGGGGGCTTCCGTTTATATCTAGTTTCAGCMCAGGCCATTTCACTCAGTAATTTTTGCTCCCTGGTCCCAGTTTATGGCTTTTTGTGCATTGCTTCAACATACACAGCCTTGGACAGCTGCAGTTTCTTAGCTGAGTAACACCCCCCTTTCTTGGGAAGAGATACAGGCCAGATGGGCCTGTGCCAATATCAGGTTTATATTGAAGTGAGAGATGTTGGAGACTGACCAATAACACAGACAGACAGACAGAGAGACACACACACACTCCTTTCCTCTCTTTAAGATCATAATGCAGAGGAAAAATTCTCCTTAGTACATTAGCCATAATGCACCCTGGTAACTCATTGGCTTAGATGCATGAAAAATTAAATATTAAAAGTGTGCCTCATATTTGAATCAAAAAAGAGCCCAACATTTAATAAGCCTCCAGTCATTTATAATATTCTCATTAGGAAGTTACAAAGCAGGAAAGCTGGTTACATACTAAATGTGAGAACAAATAACCATGAATGAAATGTTAAGGATTCAAAGCGAAAGCCATTTGCTGAAAAGCATAAATTGAACGTCACTTCAATTGCTCAAATGCCAAATTAAATGTAAAAAAGAGACTAAGAAAACCAGGGCAGAAATCGGTATTAAAAAATTAAGCTAACAGAAAGTATGTGTGCATGTTTTCTTCCTTTCATGATTATCAAAGGCTTTTTTCTTGGAGAGGGGTAGGCTTGAAAGGTAGATACTTCAAGGGTAGGGTCTTCATGTCAATATAGCAGGATATTCTGGCTACCATCCTAGTAGGAATTGAGTAAATAATGTAAACCACAAATATCCCTTTCAGACCATGTTAGTGACAGAACATGAAAGACAAATTAGCTCTCTGAACAAGCGATTGGTAAAGGATTTACATAGTGGTGCTATAGGTGCTATAGCTAATAGGTGTCCCTATCAGACACACAGAAGATAACCCTATTTGCATTTCTGAAGCAATAAGAGTGTCCTAAAACCTAATTCTCCTCAGAATTAGGAGAATCTGAAGAAACTATGCCTGGAGAAAGCTCTCCAATCACTCCTGGCCCTTCTGCCCAGCATGCAGGTGACCTGGCACAGCAGATCACCCCTGACCGTGTCTGGGTGGACCGTCGTGAGAAGCAGCTGTGTGTCATCTGTCAGGGTAACCTGCTCRGGGATGCTGCTGGTCTGGCTCTTCATGGAGCGGGTGCTGCCACGAGGTTACACATTCAGACCTTGGCATTATGTGGTGAGGAGCAGAAGAGAAGTAATGCTGATCCATTCCTGTTCCTGACGTGTGAATAGCGGAGTTAACRCAAGATCTGTGCAGGGGTGTGTGGGACTCCCACTGAGTAATTACATTCACACATGGTACCATCCGGAAACAAATGGCTGGTCCTGAATAATTTACTCCAGCATAACTTGTTGTTGAGAAAAGCTCTTTGGAAGGAAAACAACATGTCATCGAGGACTTAAATATAGATGTTTGGGATGTTTTTTCCCCAAATATTTTCTTGATTATATAAACATTACCATTTTAAATTGGATGGAAATGCAGAGAATCAAGCATTTAGTTTTCTGATATAAACTCAACATTTTTTCATGAAAACTGTTCTGATTTCTGTTGATCATAGATGCTCTTATTTTGCCAGTAAAAATATCTAGTTTGAAATGAGATGTTTTTATAGCCTTGAACATAACAGGCAGCAGGCCACTGTTGATTGCAAGACTTTTGATCTATTTATTACATTTTGCCTGCTTACAAAATCACTAAGACACTGCACGGAAAGCCCACTGCATGTTGTGATTTTGCAGTAACCACCAGTTTTGCTTGCACTTTGCAAGACTTTTGCAGTTTTGCAAGCCTTGGGTACTATGAGAAGATAGTGATGCTTTACCATTGCCACAGGACAGGAATTAAGTCAGCTTAAGAGCAAGGTTTGATTGATATGGTTGTCTGTGTGGCTGAGAAGCAGAAGGTGCAGCCAGTGAAATAGCTACAGGATTCCTTGGTGCCCTCAGAACCGAGTAGTAATAGTGCCTTGGGAATCCCTACTTAATGGGTCCAAAGGTTATGAGGAAAATCAATGAAAGAGAAAACCCTAAATATTACTTTAGGCACATGAGGTGGAGCCTATGTTTATGTCATTTTAAGCTATCAAGTTGTTCTTGAGTTTACTGCAAGTATTACGGAGATGGGTCTTGTCAAAGCTCCTACCACTAATGAAAGTAACTCAGTCTTTTCCAGAAAACCTCACCTCTAAGAATCCTGTGAATTTTACAYGAGCCACTACTTTTATAAACTATATAGGTTTTACTTCTCATAGTTTYGGCAAAAAGTTGGAAAAAATGGTCATTGCCTCTCAAAGGCTCAAAACTAGAAAACCTGTGAAATAATCCTCAGCTAACCCCAGTTACTGAAACCCACTGTAATGCAAAGACCATGTCAGGWTCCTGGGGCAGCTGGTGCCCAGGTACCAACAGGGTCACAGCATTTTGTGAGACTGGTTCTTGGTACCCTCAGACAGGGAGACCGGCGGGCCTGGTTCCCCAAGGCTGTGTGCTCAGCACAAGCCCCCACAGCATTTGAGCAATTTAGCACTTTCCAGGAAGCCAGACAAACTAACACAGCCTGTTTATTTCCTCTTTCTTTCAGTACTCCCACGCTCATGCCTCTGTAAAGGAAAATATTGATGAATCTGAAATATGTACGACATAGGCTGGGAGTCCATGGCAGTCGTCCCCTAGCAAGCTGTTCCTGAGGCTGTTTCCTTTGGTGAGGCCATAAATTATTCTCTCTCTTCCTCTSCTTTTTTTTTTTCCCTTTGGCATATGAATTTGCCACCTGCTAAGATGCTGCACAGTTATGACCACCAAAAGAATGGGAGAAAAAATGGCAAAGTTTCCACCACACCAACATATTGAAGGTTTTAAGATTCACTAAATGAATCATTTCTTCACTTAAAAAAAGAGGGGAGTCCTACTTAGGGCCAGAGCACAGTCTTCCAGCCACAGCCGCCTTAGACTCAGAGGTTTTGTCCCCACTTCTGCCCTTCATCACTTATGCAAGCATAAATAAAAATGCTTCGTCCAGTATGAAGCTCCTGCTTCCATAAAGTATAGAGAAAATTATAAAACAACAGAGAGGACTGATTTACAGCTGAATTTCTCCCGTGTAACCAAAGCCAGGGAGAAATAGTTGTCGAATGACTAATTCCTACAAAAAAATCACTAGAGGGAGTTTAATCCCTGGTGAGAAAAGGCAAGGAGTAGACAGATTGCTTAGAAAATCCGGAGAGGGCATCTCTTGTTTGGTCCTTTTGTGCTAATGTTTTCTTCCAACAAGCCAAGCACACGCTCTGTGGAGGGCACATCTGTCTCCATGTCCTACCCGATGCGGGCCACAGCATGTGCTATCATTCCAGTCACCCTTGTGAATAGTCTCCTAGTGAAAAAATGGGTCATGGCAGCAGTAATTCAGGACGCAATAAACAACAATGAAGCTTTTTTTTCCCTTCAATATATGCACAGGGGTGATTTATGCCAGTAATGACTGGAAAAAGGTGAGTGTTGAAACTGCTTGCTGCTAACCTGCATTCTCTGCTGAGCCTCCATTTGGTCAAGCACAAAGGAGTTTGACGATATGAAAGAAATTTTTGTTTCTTCCCCCCATGCTCTATTTTTTTCCTCTCAAAATTCATCTCTTTTAAATCCCATGCAAAATTCATAACAGCCCAAAGCATTTCAAAACAGCCTTATTATTACTATTTCCTTTGCCTTCAGAGAATGCATTCTCCTGTGAAAACATCTGGTAAAAATAATAGCTGCACTTTTAAGAGGACAAGGTGTTAGATCACAGCTGGTAGCCAAAGATCAGACAAATCCACCTGACAAGCTCTTTGAAAGCCCAGCAGAGATATTTTAACATCCAGAAGAGACAGTTATACATGTGGCTGGGTTTCTGTCTCACATGTGCTCTTCTATTGTATTCCCATGTATTTATCTGGGTTTCTTTCTCTGTTCTATCTTACCTCTAAAATCCCATTTAACCCAAACACTATATTTRCTCTTTTTCTGACAAAATCCCCAGAGCAGAATATCCAATGTCCATGCAAGTCACAAACAATCACTGTTTTAAATCTTTTTTTTTTAATTTTTTTTTTTTTTTAGCAGCAAGTTCACACATCTTTAAAGAATGAAGGAATAATTCCTATACCATTTTAAAAAATCTATTGACAATTTCTTAGCCTTTGCAGACTACTTACAATATTATCATTAACATGAGGGCATGTAAGATCTTTGTAAAATACTATACTGCATTCTATTCCCTGCTAGTAATTCAAAAGAAGTAAATCATGTTTTTTTTTCCTGATTTTTGTTTACTTCAAAGAAAAAAAAGAGCAGATGACAGAAAGGATCCTGTCCATTTGCTACATTATTCATTTCTGTGATTAAGATCTATCAGCTCTGAGTTACAGCAGGATTTTCTTTTAGGATATAGGACAGAGTAGTCCTCTGCTTTCCTTTCCTTTCTTATTATAACAGTGTCCCATGGCTGSCTGTCTGAAATCAGCTGAATGATAGCAGTCTATTAAGAGTACACCTAGTAAATACTGCAGAGCTGATATGAGCTTCTTTACATCCTGAATAGACACTGTTAGAAAGCCTTGCAAAGTTTCTTTTCCTCAAGCAATTATTTTCCTAGCTTTTTCAGTTTATCCAGAGCTGCCTATAGAAACACAGCATTAGTGGTAGCATTAAGCATTTTATTCTATTCTAAAGCATCTAGGACTTTGTATCTCCCATGACTTCTTTCAGTCATTAAAAATAAATGAAATCATTGCAGCTTAGTTTTCATGCATTTCAGGTTGTTCTGTCTATGGTTCAAAGAAATTTCTCTGTGATCAATGTCTCTCTTTGGTCCACATTGTCTTGACAGCCAAACATCTTCCTCAAATGCCTGCAATCCTAATTGGAAAACTCCCAATAGGTATTCGGTCAGTCTTCGGGAGGCAGAGAGGCTGGATTTATTTTGCAAATGTAGGGTTTGAAGACTAAAGAAGGGAACCTAGGAAAGGATAAATAGGAATCTGGGGACAGACTGAGGGAGATCGCGGAACGGAAAGCTGCAGAAAGGGACTTGACATAATTGGGAGCAGGGGGAGAGACAGCAAAGGACCAGGAAGTGCACAACAGTGAGAAGTGATGGAGGAATAGTTACAGAAGTTGAATGTACTTGTCAGGTTGGCAAAAGAGGGATGAAGAGAAATCTCTCTTCATCCTATCCCATTCCTTACATGCTTCATGAAAAAAAAAAGAAAAAAAAAGAAAAAAAAAGAAAGAAAAAAAATCCAGAAACTGCTGGGAAGTAAATTAGTGCTCTCCTTTGTCCTCTTCTTCCACGTTTGCAGAGAAGGACTTGGGAGGGGTGGTTCTGATTGGCTGTAGGCTGGCCATGAGCCAATAATGTGCTTCTGTGCTCAAGAAGGCCAATMGAATCGATTGCCAGGAGGTTGAGGAGATGATTTTACCCATTTACCTAAGCCCCAGTGAGGCTGCATGTGGAGCAGTGTCCGGTTCTGGACTCCCTAGTATAAGAGACATGGAGCTACTTGGGTGAGTCCAGTGGATGGCTGCTCTAGATGAGTAAGGGACTGGAGCATCTCCTCTATGAGGAGACACTGAGAGAGCTGGGAGTCTTCAGCCTCAAGAAGACTGAGGGAAAGGATGTAAGTGTACAAGTATCTGAACGGAGGATGGAGCGCCAGACTCTTTCCAAAAGTGCCCAATAGTAGGATGAGAGGCAGTGGGCACAAACTGAAATGCAAGAAATTCCGTAAAAAGATGTGGAAGAGGTGAGGTGACGGCACTGGGACAGATTGCCCAGAGAGGTTGTAGAATCTCCTTCCCYGGAGATATTCAGAAGCCATAAGGTCACAATTGTTGGAAACGGGCTTTAGATGACCCTATTTCAGCAGGGCAGTTGGACTAGATGATCTCCCGAGGTCCCTTCCAACCTTCACTGTTCTGTGATTCTGTGACCCTATGTGCCCTAAGGCCATATGTCCATCAAGACATTCATCCTATTTCCACTAGGATTTTCCATCTAGACATCCATTTCAGACTAATCAATCTTAAATAGAGCTTTTGATTGTCATCTGAAAAGAGATATCGAGTGAAAAGCTTGGAGGTTCACTCTGAGATGCTAATACTGATAGTACATAATGAAGAACCACTGCCTTTGTCTCTCTGTCCCGTCTTCCCCCTTCCCACAGTCTCAGGGAGGAGCTTCTGCTCTGCTCTATGCAGACAGCATACACATTTTGAGCAGCGACAATAAAAAATTGTAGAGAAATATATATCCTTGTTACTGTGAGGATACATATGAGCAARTGAAGAGGAAAACAGGAACTTTGCAAGAATATTGCACTCAGCAGGGCACACCATCATAAGGGGGTCAGAATGAAAACTTGCTGTAAGGAAACTTGGAAAAAATAATCTTGAAACCATGAGAAAGTTTGGTTGTGCACAGTTAAAGCTATCTCATATCTCAGCAGTGTTTTATACTCCACWGTCTTATTTTCCCTTTGGGTGTTTATTTGCATTTAAACCAGCACAACATCTGGTGAAGGACGGCATCACATGTTTCAAACCCTCTGCTTGGATAGCATCACTTTAAAATTAATGAGTGCCTGAATGCATTGGGTAGGGAGTTCAGTGATTTGTGTGGTTGGTTTTTTACCCATTCATCTGGAGAGAGAAGTGGGATTTGGAGTAGGTGACAGGGGAAGAACTGCATGCGTGGCTAATTCTACATGTACCAGATGCTCTGGATGTGTGTTGCAAGTTAGATAAGGACACTTTYAAAATTATTTCATTCATGATAAAAGGATAGCTTCAAGGAGTATTGTTGTTAAATCAAAAGGCATTGGGAAAACAAGCAAAAAAAGGCATTGTTTGTTAATACCTTGGGAACTCTGTGGACACATGGAAATTTATTGGTTATAATCCAGTTTCTAGTTCTGTATTTTCTATAAAGACAAACAATATATTTGACTTCTACTTCTCTTCTGCACTGGATTTTTAACAAAGTGCCCCTAGTCCYGGCAAGTCAAACAAGATGCACGATGACATGTCAGCTTCCCTGAAGCACCTTATGGGCTACTGACTGCACATCCATTCACCTGCACATAATCCACTTACATTTGGCTGCTGCGGACAGTGGTATTCAGACACCTCTCCASTGTTTGCCCCAAAGTATCTGATATCCAGCATAGGCCTAAAGGTTATGCAATTTGGGTCATAGTCTTGAGCCACTCAGGAGGCTGACACAACATCAAAGTTCATTTTGTCTTAGATGGAAACAACCTCAAARGCGAAGGTAACTTATTCTTTTTAATTAAGTGAGGACATGTATTTATTATGGCAACAATATGAAACCCAAGTGGTGGTGGATGGCTCTGCACTGAAGAATCTATAAGAGAAATAGAGAATGCAAGGCCTCAGAATAGGACTCAGCAGGAAAGAATTGTCTCAGCTSTGTAGGTCACTAGTTGAATATAATGCAAAATAAACCAAAGCAAGCAAACAAAAAAAAAAAGTGGTTTTTTTTCTTGCAAACTTACTGACATTTTAAGATGTAACTTCTTCCCTCCCGAACCTGAGAAACAGTAGTTGTTTTCCAATATAAACAAGTTAACCCTTATTAAAAATTAATGTACATCCCTTGATAGGCCTTTGCATAGAAGATGTTTATATGTATTTGTTTTTTCAGAGCCACCATCTGGGGTGTCTTTGTGGTCTGTAAACCTAGCTGCTTTTAAAAGAAAATGCAAAAATACCAGACAGTACTGGAGAGCTGTACAGAGATCTAAGTTCATTCTGAGACTGAAATGGATGTGGGTCAAGGCAGTGATATATCAGGGGTATGGACCAAGCAATGGTTCCCTCCTCTCACCAAAAGAGAAGAGGAAACAAAAGCAGGAGAGGAAGCTTGGTGGAGYGGGTTACCCTAAGAGCCTGACATTTGGCTCGGTAGGAACTTCTTTAATTAAAAAGCAGAGCAAAACACAAACTATACCYAGAGTCATCTGGGAGGTCGTTAAGTCACAATTTCCCTCAGAAATGGACGGAGTGGAACTATAGGAGACAGAAAAATAGACAAACAGGTTTCAAACAGTATATTTCAGGCACATTCATACCTTTCCTACAGTCAGTAACTTATGAGTGACTCAAAAAACCAAAAATCAATGGGAAAACATTTTTCACTTGAGCATTGCTGATGAGCAGCAGTAGTCCTGATCTCACTTTCTAAAAGTGACATATCTTTAAATATATCCAAAAAATCTCTCAAAAAAAAAATAAAAGAAAGGTTCCTTGTTGGTCTTGTCCCTGCTATTGCAGAAGCAAGTGTTCAGTGCCAAATCTTCTATTTCCCAGGAAAATAAGAAAACAGGAAAACAAAAGATTCATTTATAATAAACACTAACAATAATCATGTGGGATCCTGGTAGTAGCTGCTATTATTTTACTTGTCTCCTTACTCTGCTGCACAGCCTGTGTCTCAAGTAGCTATAGTAAAAGAAAAAAAAAAGGATGATTGTGTGATATAAATTCCTTGGTAGATGCAACAGATAGATGGGGAAGGCCCTGGAGTGTCTGCATTGATAAGATGACTGTGATGTCAGGGAATAAGGAAAAGTGCAATATTCCTGGAAGAGCTTTTAAATTACATTTTCATTCTGACCTACTTTTCCTCCAACTTTTATGTCTGCTTGGTGATGACTTAGGGTGATGCTAAGAGCACCTGAGAAGAAATCTGTCCTGGAGAAAGTAAGGATTACCTTATTCTTGAGACTCTAAATGAAAATAATGCCTCATTTTGCAATGATTCTTTATTTGTATTTAGTTGGTCCTTTCATTAAATGTCTCACTACTGTTGACATTAGACTCAGAAGGCTGGTGAAGACTGCAGATTGCCCTTTGCCACTGAAAACTTTAATAGTACAAGGACTTTTCTGTCTTTGATCACATTAATTCAATGGGTAGAGGATTATTTGAGGTGTAGGATGGTGTTTTGAGCCTGTGGAGAATCCTAACAATCCATGCTGGGACCTTGTCAGACACAAGTGCTGAGCTTTTCTCTACCCCACTGCCCGGGCTATGAGCAGTTGTCTATTTATTGCAGCCCAGATTCACTTCAGATACTTCCACATGACTCAGATATTTCACAGCCTGTCTTGCACTGAAACCCAGCCTCACCCCAGGCCCCCATTTCGATCAGTGTAGAAGGAGAGAGGCATTGCGGGTCTTGCACGTCTTAGCTGGTCTGAATTAGCCCTTTGAAGTGCCTCTTGACTCTAGAAGAAACACAAGGCAACAAGACTCCTAAGCTAGATGCTAAAGGGTGGCAAGATGAATTTAGGTCTTTGTCTCCGGCACCTCACACTGTGAGCCATCTCTCAGGGTCACAGTGTAATTGCAGCTGCTAGTTTATGCTGAAGGTCAGTACAAATTGCTTGTGGGAGTCCAAACATGTCACAATTTCAACTGCAAGAAAGAAAAGGGAAAAAATAATAGGCACCCAGCAGTCACTCATGCTGAAAAAAAATGAGAAGCAAGGGCCTTGCACATAGAAGAGTCCTGGAGACAGAACTGTGTATTTAAAGCTGCAGTTCCTTGAATACAAAAATGATTGCACTAAGGCACATGAAGAACTTATTGGGTGGAAAAGAAAGAAAGATGGTGGATGGGTCCATAAGCTGTTCCATCTTAAATTCCACTAACTGGAAAATGAATACCTTATTTGCATCTCCTCATCTTCCCCATGCATAGCCATCAAATCAGTGCTTGCAGGGTTCGGTAGCTTTCTCTGCGACTCCAGAACATACAGGAACCTAAATTCATACCAGCTTTTCATTCGCTTTTAAAGTTGGATCACTGGAAACTTCCATTTTGCATACATTTCCCATTAGACTAACAAGGTCACAATTAAGCCAAGACGTTCCTGTTCTGAGACAGGCAAAAGTACTAAAGTTGATGGTTTCAGACAGTTTTAAAACTGTTAGTGGGAAGCTCAGCACCAGCATTTGCATTATGATTTAATGTCTTTACACTGTTGCAGGCAGAGTATTCCTAATTTAAGTAATCTTTTAAGATAATCTCAGCTCTCTTGGGGATATGTATGGCATTAAAAGAAATGCCATATGCACATTTTTTTTTTTGGTATCGCTAGTTTTGATTTCTAATTCTTCAGAGGTTGCAGTGGATAGGGGTGCTATTTAGAGAAACGACCAAGATTATGAAAGACTTGTSCATGAGAGTAATTTAGTAGCTGGAATAGATTTGAGTGAAGCAACACTCAATGGCAAAGCATTTGCATTACCTGGATGGCAGATAACTTCACATACTGCATATATGTCAAATTTGTTGCTGCCGGTACTACTTGGGGCTGTTCTATGGAGGGCTAAGCATCTCAGAAAGAAAAACTGTGAGAAACTCTGCAATGCTTTTCTGCAGTTAGGTACAGCCAACTGGACTCACAGCAAAATGAACCCCTTCCAAGCATGCGGTGCATTGAATGTTCACTAAACCCCATGTGGTTCCAGGCACTGCTCCAGAACTAGGAAGTGTAGCAAAGTGATTACAGGATTCTGTCACTGATGGCTCCATCACATGCCCGAGATACATGGCTCCCCAAGCTGCACTCCCGTGATGGGGATGTTGTGCCAGCAGAACATGCACAGGAATTTGCATTTTAATGTGGTTTAGAGAACAGCACAAAAGTGTTAAGACTAGTCATCTTAATTGGAATTTGCAGTGGGCAAAACAAGTGCCTAAAGACAACGGCCACAGCTTGATGTGGTGTGTTGATTTAATTTGGAATCCAAGCCTTTACCCTGGAAAAATCCTTAGTGGTCCAGTTAAACCATATATCCGCAGGCTCCCTAACTTTTAGGTATCTGYTCACACTGAATCTTAGCTTTCTGCTATTCCCTATCACTGTTTCTTCTCTTGCCTTTGGCTGTCAGCTAGTTGTGTACATTAAAAAGCCAGCACTGCCTGTTAAGATATTTCAAGTTTTTCTTCTTTGCAAGATTAGGCAGCCTCCTCTCTGTTTTTTAGCTAGAGGAAAAAGAGTTACCCTGTTAGCCTTTTTATCCTTTTAAGGGCTAATAACCCCCTTCTTTTCTTCGTTTCTTTCCCAACATTTTCAGTGACCTTCAGAGGAATACGTCAAGTACTGTCTTTCCAGAATATTATTAGGTTTTAACACCTTCCTCCTTGATTTAAAAATAATAGTTTGACTATTATTGACTGCAGTTATTTGGCAATCTTCTTTGAAAGAGCTTGGCTTTTAGTGGCCAGCTCCTAGACCTTGCCAAAATTATTCTGAGGGTTTTGCAATGAGACGCTTCCCTTTCCACACCGTGATATTTCCTGGGTTCTACAACTTCTGTCGGGATGYGCCTCTGGACCTTGCAGTCTGCTTACTGCTGAAAACTGAACCAAATATCTTTAGGATAGAGCATTGTTTCACAAACAAATCATGGTTATGGAAGCTGTATTTCTGTTCTGTCAAGTAATAAAGGGGAGGTAACTTTATTCCCTCACAATTTAATGTCAGCATCTTTCAGTTTCTATAGGTTGTAGACACTTACAGTAATGTCTCTAGAGCTGTCCATGGCTCTTTCTTGGAGGGAGGAACACGTCTACTCCTTTTTCACACAGTAGGTGCTAAGACACAGACCAAATTCTCTGACTAGCTCATGGTCAGAAGCCTATAGCAGACCAGGGACTTGCACCTTTACTGGACCCCAAGTTTGTATGCTATCTAGAGTCCTAGGCTTCCTTTACATCCTGAAACTTGCTCAAGGTCATTAGAAAATGCTTGCAGAGATAAACACCGAATGCTATAGAAGTCAATGAAATGCTTCCAGCACCATTCCCTCGCTGACTTTTTGCAAGACAAAATAAGGCCAAATTTTCTATAGAAAACAGTCCCCTGTCTCTTGCCTCCAGACCAGTTTACATGGCAAAGAAAAGCAGAGATACTGAGCTGCCAGRGCATAAAGAAGGGCAATGCAAATGAATGATTGTAGAAACATAGAAAAGGCTTTCTGCTATCTTGTCCCTGCTGTCACAAGCAGAAAAACCATTGGATCYCTTCCATAATATATCAACATCTTGAAACCAGTTAGGTTTCTTGCTTGTGCCAGTCCTCTYGAGAGGCTTTTTGATAGCTCCTTTCCCCTTCTGGTTACAAGCTTTCTCCCTATTACCAGCCTAAATTATCTTTATTTTGTAATTGTTTTGCTTCTGCTCATTTTACTCCTGTGTTTCACAGCTTCTTCCAAATAAAACCAACATCCTGGATCTTTATCAGCTGGCAATTTGAGATAGATTTCATTTCAGGCCTAGTCTAGAGCCCATTTAAGTCAATGAGAGTCTCTGTTTTCAGCATGCTTTCCAAGAGGACTTTTCCAATAGGTTATCCCWGTAGTCAACTGGCTAAAAAAGGTCTGTATTTGTAAATGATATGCCTGACAAAACTGCATTGCAGCTTGCAGGCTGCAGAACTTACCTCCTCCTGTCCCTCTTGTCCTGCAGTTCATGAAGGGGTCAGAGTGGTTGTAGTTCCACCCGTTCAAGGACAGGAGGGAGCTGAGCCAATAGGAAAGGCATTAACCTTAGAAAGAAGTGCAGTGGARCACTTCCTAATGATGAGTCACGATGAATCCCACTTTGGGATTAGACCATTGCCACCTATATCTGCTTTACAGTCCTCTGCTTGCTTGGGCACTGCACAAAGCCAAGAGGCTTGGAAAGAAAACCACACACTACCATCTTTTCAAGTTCCTTTCTATTTTTTTATCACCTGGAAGAGGGAATCCTCTATTTTGCCAAAGGTAACATTATCATCAATAGTAATTAACTATGCCAAAATGCAGTGTTTTTTGATAGTCATCCATTTCTAATGCATACGTGGGTCCCTCATACTGGCTTTTTATAGTTCTTCTCAATGCTACAATGCARAGGTGCATTTGCAGGGACAAAACAGGATCAAAGCAGCCATTTGACTAATTGTAGTGATGAAAAAGCAATGCTATAAAAAGTTGTTTAATCAATACATTGTAACTAGTAAGTTGTTAATCTGTTAGTGGACTGATTGATCAATATTACAGATACAAGTTCAAATTATGATCTGTGCAGATAAATTAGTTRTGTAATATCAAGCAACAAATGTTGAAGAACTGCTAAAATAACTCTTCCTGTATCTCTTACACACAACTCTACTCCCAGTTCTTATGTATGTGACCTAAGAACAGAAATGGAAGCAGAAACAATGTGAGCTGSAGCCCATCAGTAATAAGCTAATAGTCAGCCATCAGGAAGGACACAAGCCCTGCAATACCTCAAAACAAGTCCTTCACAGAAGAGCTGRGATTGCTTGTCCCCTTTCCAGATTACTATAGTCCCAGCTAAGGAGTGAATTTAACTATTTAACTGTTTGTAATCATTAGCCTTTTAATAAACCCACTGATTAAGTTTATTTAGCTCATTAGCCTGTAATAWATGAAGCTTTCGAACAGCGCAAGGAGCAAAAGTATAACTGGATTCAAAAAGCAATTAGATACATCTGCATGTGGGTTATAGTTCTCTTGAGAGCTCTTCAGCAGAGATGTGGCTCCAGTCTCTGAGGCRGGAGATCCCTAGGCTGCAGACTGCAGAAACCACATTGCAGAAATCACATTTGTCCAGCTCTTACCGTCTCTAATGCTCTTTGGTTTCTGAGTGAGGTGGACATTTGGTCTGATTCACTACAGCTGTTCTTACGCACTATTAATGCTTGAACAGCAGCCAACATGAACTATCAGTGCAGCTAAAGAATCTATCATTCCATCATCTATCTATCATAATCTATCATTCCATAAAGTAAGGAGCCATTGACGCAGCACAGAGGCACAGACCTTAGAAGTCAATTCCTCCTTAAGTCTAATTTTTGACTAAACAATGAATATTACTCAGTATGAAAGCAAAAGGCTGATTTATCAGCAGTTGTTACTAGAGTTATTATCAGACACACACAGCCGTAACACTGTCCAAAGTCTGATTGTTATTTTCCCTTTTTTCTATTTCGTTTCAGTATTGGCAGAACACCCTTGAAATAGYTGTATCTCCAGTGGCTTGTAAATTTCGACCAGGGGAATAGGTATCAGCCATATCAGCTTGCATTTTCCATTTCCAAATAATGCATTGCTTCCTGCCTGAGCATCACTTTACTTATCAAAGCTCTGAGGTATTTTCAGGAGCCCCTCCCTGGGATCTCTCCCAGGACCAAAGCTTCAGGCAACCAGCTTTCAACACTGCCATTCCTTCTTGCAGACGTACTTCAAGCAAGGCGAAGCTCTCACTTCTCAGAGGGCACAATTGATTAACAAAATGAAAACAATGCCAATAGAATAAGGAACCATTGAATCTACCACTGATTACTGATTACTCTGACAAGTAATTAGTATAAATGCACCATTSGCCTGCTTTTTTATTCCAGTTCTCATGCTTGCCCTACTCTTTGTAAATTGCTCTTCTTCAGTCTTGTGTGTTCTTAATGCCTCAGAGTGATTTTATTGCTCAAGTAAACTCTAAGTCTCAAGGAGCTACTCTCTTGAAATCACCCAGTTAATTGTGCAGCCATTTATTTCAAGCAAAGTTAACAAACAGAAAAAGCAGAGGCTGAATATTTTATTTTGCGTTATTCAATGTAAGCTGCATTTGCTGGACTTTGGCAACATGTCTTGAAAATTTTTAATTCTCCTTAATGGTGCCTGGGAATATCTTGTACCATGCATATGAGATTCAAATGAAGCATTAGTGTGAGAGAGCTCACTCCATACAGACTAGTTTTGGTTGGGGCCCAATGGAAATGCCATGAAGCGTTTCCATTAATGGAAGATATGTTGCTTTCAATCGTACCTGTGTGGAAGGCACCAATGACTCATGTGTGCCATCTGTGGCTGGAACAAAAAGCAGGCTCTCAGTCATATTCTGTATCAAAAATTACGTCTAGACCATCATCTTGTAGAAGGATGCCTTGGGAAGCTGCCAGTATTCCTCATTTAGTCCTTCATTTAATAACTTTCTGGCTAGTACCCACTCAGCCCTCACCAAAATAAGACTTCAAAAACACCGTAACATGTGTATTTGATCACCAGAACTGCCTAGGTATGAGAGGAGTCTTAAGATCTTAGCACAGGAAACGATGGTAAGCACTATAAAAGCCAAGCTAGAAAGATGCACTAAATGTTCTACATAGGTTCAATGGCTTCTCAAGAGAGCAGGCAGAGACCTGACCGAATATCATTATTAAAATGGGATGGCCTCTTATGAAGGCCACTGGGTTAAGCAGAGCAAATAGTGAGGACAGAGTGTGAAGCAACATGGAAAGGCATTAAAATATCTTAGAACAGAGTTCCAAACTGAGTACCATTATGAGGGAATTTATTCATATGTGAAATTATGCCACCTTCCAACAGCAGCTAAAGTCACAAAGCAGTTTGGCAGTTGCAGAGCGGTTGAGTCATGTGTATGCAAAGGCTTCTATAATAGAGCTATCAAGTTTGGACCAGGATAAGCCACAGTGTGGGTAATCCCTAAGAATTATACTGCTGGCTTTGTAGTTCCCCCCCTTCTTTGCTCCCCAAGATTTCAGCTAAAGAGATTGTAGCAGCGGTGATTTAAAAGGGGCAGACCTCACAATAGATTAACATGTGTTTGGTCAGTGTTTTGAAGAGCCTAAAATGTGCAGCTATTAAATATAATGAAAGAGATATGATAAATGATGTGTCATGCTTCCAACTTGTATTTAAAAAGGAGGGAGAGGCTGCTTGGTTCGGAGTGGAGAAAGCATCCTTCAGCCACAAATCCTTGACATCGAGATGTCGGTTGTTCAAGAGAGATTTTAGCATCTCTGACACGAGGACAGCAAGGGACTGGAAAAGTAGGCAAAACAAAGCACTGGAAGGGCATTTTAACACTATGTTAGGCAAATGAGAGGATAAATGATGACTGTGTATTGGATGGCTGTGGGAGGGTTATAAACATTACAGCGACAATTGCCACTAAATGAGRTGTATCCCTGGCAGCTGTCCTGATGCATTAGGAGGCTGTTTTCAAAAGAAGATTCTCTCATCAACCTCAAAACAAAACAAGATAAAAAAATCCCTTCCACACAGCTCACATGTCTGGAATAACTCAGCAGCAATGCCTGATGAAGCTGTGAGTCAAATCCTTCCTGAGGCAGGCTGTGTTCTTGCTGGCTTATTTTTTCATTATAGGTACCTAGCATTGACATGCTTTTTTGGTAAGCCTTAGTTATCAGAGCAATCATATGGGCAAAATAGCCTGTTCTGTTTGCTTGGACTCTTGTCTCTTATGTCCTTTTGACCTAGGTATGCTAAATCTGAGAGCTTCCAGAAGGGTTTCTCCTATTGCAAAACACCAGTTGTGGAGTGGTCCTTGGTTCAGCTACTACTTTATCATGCTTGTCTAGCCCCCCAGCAGATGAACTGTGGTGATGAGTGTTGCAATTCATTTTCTCCACTCACCAGAATTACTGCTTTCTTTCAAGGCCCATTTCATTATGCCATATGCATCTGTGATTGCCTCAGCTTTCTGTACTTGTTTAAAGGAAATTTCCACCCTGAAGATATCAGAGTCTGAGATTGTAGTACTCATATTAAAACTTGCTACATAAGCACTGTTACTGTTACTGTAAACAATAAACGCAATTCTTCCAGAGCACTTTCTTCTGGAAAGGTTCAGACTTCATATCACTTTACAGGTAGGGAAACAGAGGCAGAGATAAATACAGCAGCCTGGAAATAAATGCAACAGCTGACATATGATTTAAGAGTTTTTAAGTCCAGTGCAGTGACCTGTCTAGACAGCCCAATCTGTCTTTGGCCTGTGGAAAGATGACAGTCTAAACAAACTGTGGTTATTACTTCAGTGAAATATTCTTATTTCTGAAAGTGAGCTCATGCCTGGGCCTCTTTCATATCCATGTTATGCTGGAAGCCTCAATAATGCTGACTTTGGAGGACTGAAAGGCTGGGTCTCTCCCCCTGCATTAGCTGATTGATGCTGGCAGAACGCTTTCAAGACACATTTCTTACCCTGTGGTCAGTAGATCAATAGTGATCCATGATGCAGTCTCAGGCCTTCCACAGAATGATTACAACTCTGTCTCATCCCTGGCAAAAATATGTCTACACATAACAACACAAAATCAAAATAAAAGAAAATAAATGGACAAACTCTATGAGTAAGTTTTACTTGGATGCAAATGAAATTCGCCCAGGCACAAGGTGGTATATGGATTATTTTCTTAAGACTTCACTAACTAGATACTGAAAATCACTTCTGTAAAAGATTTGTGGTCTAATTGCTGTCCTCAGAATACTGAGAGGTAGGATCCACTGACTCTGCCACTATGTTGCACAGCAGGTTAGGAAAGAATAAGACTCACTTGCTGTTTGCAGCTCTGATTAGAAGTAGTTATGAATGAGATAGTGCCAATATATTGTCCTGTAACAATAAGACTGTCTGGACTAAAAGAGCATTTCAGTAGAATAAGCTTAGTTTGCATGGACAAAGTATTCCTTTCCATGAGGAAAGGAGTGGAATGGAATTCCTTTCCACTGCTGTCAGTGCTGCAGTAGCACCCAGACGTGCCCTGGGGGTTCTGGGCTCTCTTATACTTGACCTACAGTGAGGAGCATCTCTGATCCCAGAGCTTCTGAGCCAAATGGATGAGGGGAGAAATGGGCATAGAGCAGCTGTCCTCCATTTTAGCAGAACACCATTTTTGATAAAGCTCCATTCAGGAGCAAATTATTATAAAAACACTTGTAAATTACTGCATTTTCTTGTCAGACTGGAAAAATACCTGTCCAGCTGAAGTAAAATAACCTGGGCATCAACAAACAGCTGGTCAAAGGCACTTGCAGCAGAAGAGAGGAGCATCCTGCCTGAGTCAGTCTCCACTGACTCAGTTGCAGGAGAAAGGTGGAAGCGCAAAGTGGGAAACATATTTATAACAACAAATTTATGGAGCAAATAGTGCTTCATGTTAAACAAGGAGCTAATAGTCTTTAGTTTAAATTGCTTTCCTCTGTACATTTGTTTTGTTGGTTTCTCTTATCACTTACTGAACCTAACATAAGGAGAGGGAAACAATCTGAAGGAATCTCAATAAATATCTAACATCCTCACAGTTCTTGCCATCAGCCTTTTTCTTCTAGATTGAGCCTTTCTGAAAAAGCTGGCGCTCTGCTCGATTACGAAAAAAGCCCAGCTTAGTTATTGGCAAGATTTTTTTCCCCCAATCAGCCTATTTAGCTTTCCATTCATGACACAGCTTCAGTTACCCTTAAAAAGAAAGCAATAATGGTTTGTAGGAAGCAGCAGCATGGTTTGTAGGAAGCTCTCACAGGAAAAACCTGCACCTGCTTCCTAGTTGTGCATCCACCGTCATCTTGATTCTAAGCAACGAGATGACTCTACACAGCTGTTACAAAGCATCGTGTCAAGGCTCCATTTGGTAGTGTCTCTGCCTCCCTGGCTCATATTGGTGTCTCATTGTAGCTCCCCGAACAGCTTCATCAAGCTGCTAATGTCAACCAAGTAAATAATGCATTCTTCAACATTGGCTAAATTTACATTTGCCTGATAGACCATATCAGCCTCAAAGTCTATTGTGCTAAAAAATCCTTTGCAGTATAATCACCAATAATTAGGCATTTAGGTAAGGTTTAAAATAAATATTAGAAKGAAAGAGCATGGTAAGCGATGTACTGCACTTCTGTGGTAGAAACTCTCTTTCTTGTGTTGCCTTTTTTTCTGGAGCCCCTGAAGCTCTGATCAACAATGGTACCTAGAGTAAGTTGAAGTTAGCATTACCTTCACTCATTTTAAGCATGCCTCTTTCTGCAGAACATATTGGGTTCTCACCGGATCCGTCCTGTCTCATGGCTTCATTTTAGTACAGTTGACACTGTCCAAGCAATGCAATTGTCTTGTTATAAGAGAAGAAACTGGAAAACACTGTGGTTCTGGCCTACTGTTCTGGGGTCTGTGTCTATTAAGGATAATAGTATGCCTGAGAATCCTTCTCCAGGACCAAAGTGTTCACAGACAAAAAACAGAGGGTCCTTATTTGGTCCTATTTCCGTTGAAAGAAGATGCATCAGCTCTGCATGTTCTCTAGTCTCTGGTTGTGCACAGCTGTTGCAAGGGCAGCTGGTATTATCACTCTCAGACCACTCATGTAGAAAAGGAAGTACCAGTAACCATGGTCCTTTACGTCCCATGAAAACTCTGAAGAAGTCTCATCATGGCTCATGGAATTAAGTTCAATACTATTATGGCAAGAAGTTCTGTGCTGGTGAACCAGATCAGGAGACTTCTTCTTCTAGTCATTTCTGTCAGCAGCCAGGACAGTGGACATAGGAATGGGTTTACAGACTACAGAAGTCCTATTTTCAAATGGATTTACTCCAAAGTCTATCCCCTCCATTCCTACCACCCAACCCCTGAGTATTACTCAATTCAGACACCACCAGGTCTGTTTGAACTTGACTCTCAAATGCCAACATACACCATTTCACAATCAACTCTTATTATTACTGTCTCTGGAGTCCTGACACTCATTTTGCATGTCAGAGTGTCAACTGTTTGTTCCAGACACTAATTGTGTTGTTAGTGACCTTTGTAAACTAATCTAGTACAGCCATTTGATTAATTAATGTCTTATGCAAAGATTAGTGCAATCTGAATAAATAAATATGCTAAAAAATATGAGATTGTAATAAACAGCATGTCTGGCAGCAAAATATTGGTTTAAGAATTCTAATTATGGTYATGATTTATTAATGCACTTGTCTGCATCTGTTGCTGAAAGCGTTATGTATGCCTCAGTAGGATTTGCCTTGATTTGYTGAATATGAGTCAGATAGACAACGATCATGTAATGAAAAGTATTACAGTGTCTGAATCCCATCTTTTTAATGTCTAGGGGAGAACTACTTCATGCTCTTTCTGAATTCGGCCTTTCTGTAGCACTACATTAATAACAGTGAAAAACGTGCCCAGATAAATTTCTCAGCCCATGCACCATGTTTCYGTGATCACAAAAAAAAATCCCACCAAAGATGATTTTAATATTGCAAGACAAATGGTAAATTGAAAAGCAACATGCTATTTTTACATAGGTTTTTCTAGAATGAGCAATAAGCTGTTGTGACAGATCTCAAAGGTGGAATGGCTCATTAGACCACCTAACTTCAGATAGTTTTCCTGTTCAGGTACCTTCACATATGTCACTATTTCTGGAGAGACTCTGTGGATGCTAAAAGGGGTTGAAAATGAGGAATGAATGCATACTATATTTATAGTATACATACCATAGTGCTCATTTTAGTGGGAAGTTTTACAATCATCACTGAAAATTGCAATTGATGTGTATTTTATTCATGCTTTCAGCTGTCCTGTAATACACCTCTATTTTCTTTCTTCATGCATWTATTAGGCTTTGCTATCACCCCTCCGTGCCAAAAAAMCAAAACAAAACAACACAAAAATCACTGTTATTTTCACATTTAGAGGATGGCGGATAATTAAGTTAAGACTTTCACCATCTATCTACACTTGCAAACAGGAGGTCTAACCATGTCATGCCCCCCTTGATCCAAACCTAGGTTCATGGTAGAACAGTGAGCACCACAGTAAAGGAAGAGGGAAAATAACACCCACTGTGAACAAAAATTCCTCTGCCATTTCTGTGCTGCCTTTAGGCTACTTGGCTGTAGGCTGATGGTAGCTGRATTAGTAGGAAACAGCAAGTTCTTGGAAAACTGTTTTTCAGATGTGCAAACACATTGCTCTGGAAGACTAACTTAAAAGCCCTCRGAATTTTTATATTTTTCCAGCCACACCAGCAGTAAGAGCCCTAGGACAGAAAAAGATGGAGAAAATGATCCATTGATCTGCTAATCAGAAGGTCTCCAGTATCTAATGAACAACAGAGAAGATTTTCCAGTGCAGCAGAAGCCTGTTAAACAGATCACACTGTTGTATGGAACTGTCATTTTCTTAAGAGCTCTGTAACACAGATAAAGAGGGGTTTAAGTACARAAGTGGCCTTTGCTGAACCGCATTATGTTCCTTTGATCTGTGTTTGTGAACTCTGCTCTCTGGAAGTTTATTTCAGATATTCACACAACACTTCTTTTTAAATAAAAAATAATAATAAAAAAAATCTGTCTTTCCCTGGACGTATCAGGCCTATTGTCAGTTTTATTTCTCTATATCTTTTAAGAGGTCTTCCTTTTCAAAGATGATAATGACATATCATTTGGTGTGATATCAGAGAGCGAATATCTTCATTTAACAGATTTATTCTTTTAACTAATTCAGTTTTGTATTGCATTTGACCTTTTGATCTCCTGGGYCCTTAAACTCCTCACAACTTTATTGCTACATCTGATATTTGTTTCTTAAGGAGATATTTGTATTGCCAAAGGTATGATGCATTATTCATTTATTCACTCATTTTTTTGATCCTGTTGAAGGYAAATGTCTCTGTTAACAAGATCTGTTCTTTAACCCCCTGGAAACATGGCTTCTTTGTAGTAAGGTGGAGCAGAGAGATTCTTATCTGTAAAACGTTGGAAGAACTCTACAGATGACACTGAAGTTTATTGCGAAGAACAGCAAGGATACCATCATTGTCGATGAATACAGAGAATATGACTGGACTGCAGCCACCCCTAGGAGAAGGTTCTCATTTAAATGCTGAACTTATGAACAGAAAACCATTAGCCCAAAGAGTGTGCAAAAAAACTAATTTAAGAGGATGAGTGACTACCATGGAGGTAACAAAAGGCAAGTCAARCTACTGCACTTGATGCAGGGTCAAAAGACACCATTTTGCCTAGCCRTTGTCATTAACGTAAGTGCAAACACTACACGGGAAAAGGCCTGTCAGGTCCCACATGGTACTGGCTGCACCCACAGATAGACAAGAAATGTTCAGTTCATGTCAGTTAATGAGTGCAAATGTAGATCCCCTGATTGACTGATGCTACCTGACTGCCAAAGAGTATTTGTTAGACTGATGGTTACTGAGCTAGCTGAATCTGAGAAATGAAGTATCTATTCAAGCTGAATATTTGCGGTTATCAGCAGTAAACTCAGCCTGGCAAATCCACCAGAGGCCTCCTGCTGCCCAGTTCTACTACAGAACTGTCACCTCCGTCCAGATCTTTGGATAGTGTTTCATGGGGTTCTTGCAAACTGAAGATGCTTGTGAATGCAGGTTTATGAAGCCTATCTTTGGAAAYGGCATTGGTACAGAATGGCCAGTGAAAACCATAGGTTTAAGAAACTACAAAAGAAAATACATATGACACTCTCTTATAACAAGCTGAATTTTTTTGTGAAATTAAAAAGAACATGAAACATAAACATTACAGGAGAAAAATAAGAGAGGCTGCAAAGTATTGGCTACACCTTCAGGTCGTGTAGCAGCAGGTGACTGAGCAAGTGTATATCCCTTGTTGATCCTTGGAAACGAGAAAAACACCTACAGTATATGCAGAGGAAACAGATAGCAACGTTGTTCAATTTTAAGCGGTTAATTGAATGAGGATAATGCTGCGAGTTTAAAGGGAGCTTTCTCCTACTTAGGAAAGCCACATGTGATAMAAGAGAAAGGTGTGAGAGGATACAACCAGAACTTAAACACAGATGACAYCTTTGCAGTTGTCTCAAGGAAGAGCCACAAAACATGAGACAGAAGGGAGTCCTGCAATTTCCGTGTTCATCAGGACACAAGCAACAGCTACTGTAAAGAAAAGTAAACCAAGGAACAAGCACTAGGTGTCTTCAGCATTACTTTTTCATAAAATCTCTAGCATGGGAAGGAAATAAGGAAGAGAAAGTAGCAAAGGTGTTGTAGGTAACTGTATAAAGTTCCAGAAAGATTGGAGAGATTAGTGRACAGAAAAAGATGAATCCATTTCTTGTATGGCATTTCGACTTGTATTTTATTGCATCAGTTCCCAGGCAAAGTGCAAGAGGTTTTTTATTGTCATGTCAGATTTGCATGGTAAAATTTAATGTAGTACTTGTCAGCTTTAAATACTGGAAGTATCAATAAAATGTCAAATTATATTTGACTTCAATTCTAAATGTTATAAAAACACAATCCAAATTTAYAGTCATTTAGTCTTCCTTTTTTCCCCCCTTTCTCTTAATAAAACTCTRTTATATCTGATTACTGGGGAGGAGCTAAATTTTTCTTCTTTGAAGTCTAGTGATTTATTGGGGTTTACATCACCACTGAAATGTTCTTGCCTTGGAAATCAATGGCTGAGGACTGGAGTGGGGGCCCAACTTTTTAATTATGGCTTGAAGTAATGTAATTGTGGATTTTAATGGCTCATACATCTCTTTGACAGATCATCCGAGTTTGTTAAAAGTTTTGAAAGCAGTGAAATCAATTTTTTGGACAGCTGGTTAGCAAAAAGAGAAAGCATTGGTGTTAATTGGAGTGCAGACATAATATCACCTAATAATATCACCTAATAATATCACCTAATATCTCTGCATTTTTATGAGACATTTTACGTGATGAAGATTCTGGCCAGGAATACAGTAAAAGGGAGCATCAGAAGAGATGTCAACTCCTTCCGTTCAGTGATATTTTATATTCCCCTTCATTTAAATATGAAAATGACAAAAGATTTAAAAATTTTTCCCTGAGAGCTGTGGGAGAACATCACCACTGCTCTTCAGTGCACAATGKCTTGATTTTAGTTTCTAGATTGATTTAACCTCTAGCATATGCCATCATCGTCTGGTGTCCTTTTGGTTGACAACAGCTCAGACATAATTTGTCAGTCTATGAACTGCGGGCAATTCTCCACATCAAGGCTTTCATTTCATGCCTTCAGACCTTCATCTTCATGTCCTCAAAGCTCCACTGTGGTTAGATGACTGCCTGCAGTGAAGTTACAGCGGAGGAGTCYTTCTCTGCTGAAGCTGGAGAGTGCAAGTTCTTTCAATCGAAATCGGTGTCACAAAAAGACTCTGGATGTACCTGCAAGTCCTGCAAAAATACCTGAACCAGAGTCAGAGGAAGAAGCAGGAATGCAGGAAGAAGCAGGAAGAAGCAGGAAGCAACGTGTCATCGTGACACGTGACATCAGGGAACCTAGCACAGCCCTGTTCTATGAGGGGAGAAGAGATTTCTAGAGTATCCCTCCATAACACAGTCTTGTATCATTTAGACTTGCATTTCTGCTCACCAGTGGGATACCTGCTGCCCCTTTACTATTCAGCAATTACCCATCTTTGTCACATGTGATGGGAGACAACCAAGTGGRCTTGGCCCAACTCTTCCTAAGACACCAGCCTACCTGCAGGTCACAGCTGTGATGCAGGCAGATAAYTTGTGCTTCGCTCTGCACCCAGCAGGTGTATTAAGGACACGGTGCCTCAGTGACCATAACAGCTCTGAGTACACAGTGAGGTGAGCATTGCAAGCCCTGACAATGAGTCCAGGAAGGCTTCTGAATATTAGGGTACAGCAGCTGCTGATAAAGGGTACCAGAGTCATAGTACCCTATTCCAACWTTTATTATGCTCATACTCAATACTCTGCAACACGGCACTGGTCTCAAGCTTCTGGCAAAGAAAGCTTAATTGGGAATTTTGCCCAGGAAACAAGGACCAGARGAAACAATCTAACAGTCCCTTCAGACTTCAGAAATCCATAAGCCCCTGGCCTAAAAAATCATCAGCCATATAAAGGTTAAGTGAAATCTTAAATGCAATAAACACCTTTTCCTATTAATGTCTACCGCTGATGTTCGCTAGGCTAATTCTCAGTGACACTAACCAAGCTTATTCCATTTACTGTCCAAGTGACCTTGCCATCCTGAAAGGAAGTGCCTGCACCTCTTAACATCCCCTTCATTAATTTCTTTATGATTCATGTGGAACATAGAGCAAAAGGGCAAAACAGAGCGGTGAAAGGAGAAATTTATCTCATTTCCTAACAAATTACTAGTATGCATTGCAGCTTTGCTCTGTCTGATTAGTGATCACAGCTGTCAAAAGGCTTGGCCTGAATCTGATCTTAAGAATAAGCACAAATCAAGAGGAACAGAAATAGCTAAGCAGAGTTAATCCTTTGTTAGTAAGGAAAAAAAATACAGATCACCAGACTAGAGAGGAGAAACTATCATTCTACCTTTACTAAATTATATGCTATTGAATTCATGGATAGAACATGTTTTTTAGTGCTTGAAGAGCAATACACATTAATTAAAATATTAAGTGATATCCTTTTCAAAAAAAAAATCTCAGAAGTGCAAATGATGAAAAGCCTTTTACAAAAAAATGCAGAATGGGAGTCAGGGAAATGGCAGCAGGCTTCATAAGCATGACGAGTAGAGTGAGAAGGCCACAGTACTCAAAACAAAAAAGAACACAGCACAGCACTCAAAAAGAAGTTGCAGACAGACCCCAGTCTCTTCAGTCTTCTGCTTCTTGGGGCAAAGTCTCAGTGGAGCAGCAACCCCTTCCCTGTTTCAGTTGCACAAGAACCTGAGTTTTGGCTTGATACAATTTCAGATGGCTGCATTATTCAAGAGCTAAGCATCTCGGTTGTAAACAAAGCAATTCTCTCGTAGGTAATTACATAGATAATGCACATACACATGTATTACAATCTATTTATGCCACCTGCTAACTTGATGAACAAATAAGTAGTCATGTTATATTTGTGCAATAAATGGCAGTGTCATGGTCCCCAAGATTCCTGACCTCTGACAGTATTGAACATCATACAAAATCCTTCAAAATCAGATTGTTTTATTCAGAAGAATAATAGAAAGATGCACTTCTAACTCATACTGGCTTATTAGAAGCCAATAAAAGATCCAGGGATGTATTTTGTCAACTCAGTATGAAGAGGAAGCACAGACAGTGGCTGAAGTGTGGCATCATACATAAACAAAATGTGCAGCTAGTTACCCAGAGGCTAAGAAATCCATTTTCTAATAGATTAGGAGCTTCATATTAAGGAGTCTGTCATTATGGTGCCAGGATGGTGCCAGAAAGGGTTAAAAATTCAAACAAGAATCAACTAGCTCCAATATCAGAGTGGCACATATTAGTCTCATGCTGTTTATGTTGAATAAAATCTCAGCTTAGACAGAAAACAATTTCAAAATGCAGAGTAACAATAAAAGGGCAAAGAGCTCACTCAAAACAAAGCCACAACATGACAATTAGAGAGACCATAACAATATCTTGTTTCAGTTCCAAGAGGCATGGGAGAAATATTGCTCCTAATCCTGCATCTAGATGAACTTTCAGTATAAAGCTTTTTACTAGGCAGCCAAGCAGTATCATTTTTAAAAAGCTAAATAGACAGAAATGCCTCTGAATCTGGACAGCTATAGCATCACTCAATGGTTCACAAAATGGGGATAGTTATTAGACAGAATATTTKAAAATACATCTGCCTTGACTCTAGAGCTCCAGAAAGTTCTCTGCAAAAGGGTATGACTCTCCTCATAGTGAGAACTGGTAAAAAGGGAGCTAAGTCTTTGAAGTTGGAAGTTTAYTGCCCATATGCTGATCAGATTTCCAACGTTACAATAAACTTGTCTTTACAGATTCATCCTCCACAGAACAGCTCATAGAGCATTAGGTTTGTGTAAYTTTGAACTCACATGCTCTTTGAATGCATTGTTAGGCAGTTTACCTTGCCCATGTTTGCATGATGAGCTCCACTGACATCCTTCCTTACAGAAGAAGACAGGAAAGACACAGGCTCCTACTGCCCAAGTCCAGAATCATGTACTAGTTATTGCTGGGTGATACATTTCTGAGAGAGCTCCAAAATTTCTATATACATAAGGCTGTTGTCATTGTTGCTGCTTTATTTGTATTTCTATGAAAAGTCGCTGTATGATTATAGAACAGGAATCTGAACAAACTCATACCTCAGGTGAGGAAATAATACAGATGTTTAGRGCCACCTGAAAGCTTTTTGTCTACAGCTAGGATGGGACCTCCCCCTCTCTCCTGCCTCCCCAAGAGACCTGCAGCTAGAAAGTGGAGACAAAATCACAAAAAATAGCACAGGTGAAGGAGTAATCAGGGAATAAACTCACTGAAAAGAGATTGCACCTGTGCATAGCATAAGAATGCAGATGGAGCAATGGAAATATTGATTCAAAAACAGTGCAATGAAACAACAGCACTGCTAAACTGACCTAAGTGCATGACTGCAACCATGATGACAGATCCRCCTGGTTGATGTTCATTGTGGAGACAGTGTGTCCTAGAAGACAGTAGACTAAGTTGGATTTTTGGATGTCTCCCTGCTCTTCCCATCTCAGCATCAATTTTTTTCCAATGTCTATTTTCAGGTACTGACCTCTTTTGACACATGGCTTTGAGATCTACTAGTCAGAAACCCTTGTTTACCTGTAGGTAGCCCTCTTTCTAGAAGAACGTAATACAGACATAAGCGGTGCATTCCCCATCCCGTTCACCCAGTCATCCGTCTTCACCTCTGTTCAGGATTACCTGCCCTCAAGCAAAGGAGATCAGTTAGATTGGATCTTTGMTTGATCTGGTCATGCTGCAAAAACAGGTTGCCACACAGTGTGAACTGCCAGGATATTTGGAGAGGAAATAATAAATGACAAAAGATGTATCAGTGAAGTARACAGAGGATGATGCTGGGATCCCAGCAGTCGCTGGGTAGAAAACAGCAACTTACTTTATACACAACAACATATGTTGAGAAAATATTAGATCTTAGGCTGTGAGTCAGGAAAACACTTCCACACAGAACCAAATGCTCTATTGGATTGAAAACTTATTTTTCAGAGCCAGTATCAGATGAAAACAAATTTAAATTCACTTTCTTGAGGTTCAAGGCTGTGGTAAATTCTTGCTTCAGTGTAGTAGGATATCACTGGTATAAAAGCTGGATGTGATCCTTGGGTGCTATATTACATCTGTGGCACAGATACTTGAACAAATTTAGAGGAATCCCACACAGCTGCATTAGGAGAAACTAAGTTGCTGAGGGTAGAAAGTTTACCCAGCATTTTCTGAGTCTTGCTCAGCTGAATCACTCTAAATACACCTGTGTAAAGAGATTTAAACTGTTTGGGCCACCCTGACAGGATAGAAAGGGACCCATTATCAGGATTACAAATAGTTCAACTTTGCAATGTCATTCAGATTTCAAGGGAAAAACAGATCTCTAAGTGCATAATATACATACAACAAACTTTCTCTYTTGAACTAAAACAATCACCTGTCAGATCAAAGAGAGAAGGAGAGAAMATACAAAAAGTGTCTAGCTGTCCCTGTATAATGTGTACATCTATGTTCAGCCTGTGCCTGTGTCGAAAGCTGCACCCAGCTGACTCATCTGGGAGTGGAACACGACTTTCTGGAGTGGGGAATCCAAGAGAGGCAGAGGAAACGTGTGCCACACTACTCCTTCAGCTRCCGAAACTGTTAGCCTCCTGTTAGGCCATTGAGAACATTTGGCTTCTTAACATTTGGAACTCTCAGATGAATACACAAAACACCTCCAGAAATTAAAAACTTTTAATCAATCAGAATTGTGCACAGTATCTTGCAGCGGATTCCACATGTTGTCACTCTACATTTGAAATATGCATGCATAATTGTCACTCTCATCTTTCTCCAGGGATGCTCCTGTTTAAAAGTGCTGCTTCTTTGCAAAAAAAAAACAAAACAAAACAAAACAAAAAACTACACCGAGGTGCAGGGTGCAGCTTGGGGTCAGGGTTAAAATTATCAGGAATTTCTACACACGAATATCCATTCCTAAGAAAATCTGTGCATCCTCACATATGCTTTCAAACGGTGCTTTTCAAAATCAAAGGCTTTCTTGAGACTACAGTAAATGGAGGTAGTATTGCAAGGTGGCCCAAGTATAACAGTTGTTTTTCCAGCAGGGAATTCAAATTTGGAAAGACTGGCTCTGAGCAGCTGAAGGCCAGGCCCTTCTCTGCCCTCTTTAGCCATGCTGCCTTGTCTAGCACATCCATGCACACATACATATGCATGCACTTGCAAGGTAATGTTGCAAGTMACCTTGCAACTTGCAAGGTAATACCACTGTCTTGGGCTGAGTACCGTGTCCTTAGGAATTATTTTACTTCCCTTTTAGACTTTTCTACACCTCTGCCCATAATGCCATAATGCATTTTGCATTTATGAAAATCTACTGTGMAAATTTGTGGGTAGGGACCCACAAGGATCCTGCCAAAGAATGAAATACATTTTAATTAAAGGCTTTAAAAGGGCCTCTGAAATATTCAAGACATTCTTTATTTTGTTTGCTAAAATTTCTAATAAAGAAATGTTATCCTTCAATAAAAATTGCTTTACTCAAGGGCTCATATTACCCTGTCACTCATTTTTCAGAGACAAAGTAAAATGTCGAGCTTCTTACAAGCTTTGGAAATGGAAAATAGACATCTTTCAATTCAAAAGAAGCCAAAAATATACATATTGGTATAAATTTATTTTACTCTAGTGCATTTGTATCCATTTCCAGTACAAAAGAATATTATGTGAATAACAGTGCAATGAAAGGAGCTATGTGTGAAAGGTCCTTTGTCCTGAGGCATTGATTAAAGGCAAAGAAGAAAGAAATGAGAAAAAAAAAAAAAGAAATATAGACTCCCTGCTCAAATGGAAGCTCCTGTTTACTGTTCAGATGCCCCAGAATACACAAATCCAATATTATTACCCAAAACAATAGACAAGTCACATTCTCATCTAGGCAGGCACCAGACATTTGACTAGTTCAAGTTGCAGCTAAACAAAAGAAGTGCTCTGGCAGAAAAGCTATTAAGACATGCCAGCTCTGACAGTTGTACAGATGCCTACAGGCACTGCTGCATAACCAAATTTTAATGGAGATGTTCGTGGTGTTTGCTGAGTGCTGGCTGYGTGTGTTATATATGGAGTCAAGAAAGGGAAAGAGATGTTTCTATAGCCCTAAGGTAACACTTTGATGATCTTGCAGTTATAGACTGAAAAAAATGCATACAATTCAGTTTAATGACCCTCTTGGTTTAATAATGTAGCATATCATCATTTGTAGACATGAAACATCTGTTATGAGCACATATCATAGACCTTGCAGAGGTAAAGAAATATAGAAACAGATGTGTTCCCTAATGCCACTGGTATTATTTAGAGATCACACGCTGAATTGCAGGCAGTCCTTGCTATCTTATCCCTGGCCCAGCAGCCAGGACAGCAATGGCATCAGCAGTGGCATCAAGCATTTGATCACGGAGGAAGATGACTGGATTCTAGCCACTCACTCAGATTCAGATGTCCCAGAAAAAGCTGATTTTCAAATTCRTTTTCCAAGAAGGAAAAATTCTTGGGGAATTTTCGAGGATTTAAAGACTATGCCTATTGATTTTATAACAGTTTAGACCTTGACCTACCTGAGTTAATTGTAATCTAGCTACCAAGGTATCAGTAGTCATGGTAACACAGGCTGCAGGGCAGACTGCTTTTCCCGCGGCATGGGAAGCATCCCGGAATATTCTGCACAGTGTCTAATGAGGGGGTCACCAGTGTTTCTCTCGGCTCGCAAGACAGTGAACAGTGAGTTCAGATACACCTGCACCTGATGCAAACCTCTCCTAACGCTTTATTGTTCAGCTGGCAATTAGCACCAGGCTGTGTCMGCAATCTTTTTTCTTTTTTTAGATTGGTAAAGATTATTTTTCCTAGAAAAGTCAGTTCTGGTGCTTGCTCTTCAAGATTTGACAAGTTTACTTCCAATTCTGCTCGGCCTGCCTCTACCTACATTTAACAACTGCCAGTTGGCTAAATTCTTCCTTGCGCACATTGCTGGAGCAAGTCAGGTTTTCAGGGTTTGGACAATGTGATCACTGAGTCATTGTACTTGGTGAGATCAGAGCCCTAATATTTTACCAGCTGTCCAAACAAGCTTGTATTTCATTTTCAAGATGTGGCAGAAGTTTGAAGAAAAGGCGCTTCAAGGTGGCTGAAAATATATTGCCACCATGCAGATTAACTTGGGAATTGTATGTAAAAGTGGTATTTACCCTTGAATCTCAAAGCACCAAAAGCTAAAATGCACTTACTACCTCTATTTAAAAGCAATCTTATCTTTTGCTGTCCATCCTTCTTGGGTTTTTATTTCCTTCGGAATTGCTGCTAGATATCAAGTTCTTGGCTGCATCTAACAGTTCTAATTAAATTTGAGGTTCTTCTTGTCAGGAAACCATCAGAGAATAGTTAAATGGAGCTTCTATAATGACTGATGCAAAACAGCTGTATTCATGATGAAACACAATTAAAAATTCAATATATCTTATCTACTCCAGCCACTGACTCAGTTGGAGCAAGTCAGTTACTGTYGTTGAGGGTGTCCTTGTAAATAGGTATTCGGGAAAGCAACTTTGCTGGTCCAGAATTGTGTTGCTTTTCTTAAAAAAYAWAACAAAASARAATCCAAGTCCAAAATGTGTAATATTATATATTTTAATTCTATGCACTGGCCTTAGTTTTTGCAGTCAATGGAGCTTAGATATTGAATATCTGTCCCCCAAATGTTGGAGAAACAATCAAACATTTGTTTCCAAGTGTGACAAGGCTGCCGAGTTATGCTTACACATTCACGATATATTTGCCAGGCTTACAGAAGCGAAATCAACACAAATCAAAGGAGTAACTACAAAAAAATTTACAACGCACTTTTTCAGTCAACATAGGGATAGTTCATCCCTCTCAGCCAACCWAGAAAGATGGCTGATTATAGGGGAAAAATTCATCATGACCACAAGTATGTATCTTTTTTACTTCATGGTATCTGACAGTGGTTAAATAGATTTCTAAGCCTTTACCAAAGAAAGTAGGAACAGAAAATCCTGTGGGGAGCTTAGAAACACTAAAAGAAATGAATAAAATATGCTTCTATCTCCCACTGAATTAATCCAAGCACTTTCGCTCTCATTATCTGTTCTTTTTTTTATTGGCCACCTTAAGGGGACCTTTTCCCATTCCTGGGAAATGAGGAAGGAGCTATCTTGAAAATATGGAATTGCCCTTTTCTATAAATGTGATGAAAGATGACAGATAACATGGAACTGCTTCACTGTCTCTCTGGGGACACTTAAAAGAAAAACAATGACACGAGGTTGGAGCTATCTGCCCAAAAGCTGTGCATCTAGCATAAGCAGGTTATGTATATATCCTCCATAGCCARTAGAGAGTGATGCCAGGTCAGAGCTTGATTCCACCCCACAGCACACACAAAACTGAATAAGAGAAATGGCCCTCTGGAGCTGCCTTTTGCCATAGTGCAGCCTAAATATCTAACTTTTRGGCAACTGAACTGAACCTCACCCCAAAAGTCTGAAAACTATTGTAAAAAAATCTGTGTACCTACAATCCACCCCTTCATACTTTGCTGTGGCTGGAGGACAGCTATCAAATATACAGTTGAAATGAGAGTTCCCAGGATGAAGGAACCCTGAAATTGGGAGGGGAAACATTCCTGGGCACTTCTCTTCAGAGGGGAAATTTGGAAACGGGCTGAGAAACAGAAGCTTTGAATTTAAGCGTCTGAGGTAGGAACAGGGAGTCTGCAGTTCAGCTTCAGTAATAACAACTAAATTTTCTCYGTTAGTAATAAGGGTGGGTCCAACCAATAAGGTACTGTGTGTTTTAGCTGTTATTAACATCCTCCTGGACTGGGAATAACAATGCAAATACCAAGTCAGAGCCTATTTGGTTGCTGTGGCTTCTCCCACATCCATCTCTCTCTGGCATTCTGTGCTGGGGAGCTTTTAGCCATATAGCACATTTAGGGAAAAAAACCCTGCTATTTGTAGGCTTTCCATATCAATCCTATGTGGCTATATTAACAGATCTCTCTCTATGTAAACATTTTTTTTAATATATATATATATATGTAGTGTCATTTGATGTTCCTTATAAACTTCTAATAAGGTTCCCCWGTCAGCTCTGAATGGGGCCACAAGAAATGGGAAGGGGAATGGGAAGGAAAAGGAAGACAGAGCAGCTCAGTGGGTGATGGGAGGCAGAGCTGGTGGTGTGAGACTCCTTCTTTGAACTTCCCAAACTTCTGCCTGTGGTCACTTACATAACAGCTGAGCTCCTGCTCTTCTGCGTCATTAAAACTACGTTTGATGCGCATCTTCTTTAATATTTCACCCAGACTGAACCTAAAGATGAGTTCCATGCGGTTAATTCTGGTTGCTGTTAAATCTCTTCCCTTTAAACATGAATATATTCAGCCACTGAAATTTTTATCAGAAGCTGGGCTGGCAGCTGGCAACACCCTCCCTCTTCTGTGTTTCTATTACTAGAACCCATCAAGTAGGATTTATATCTCAGCCATAACATTTGTTTCAATACACTTGCATTTGTTACAGTAGGTTTCAGGCCGACAGCACATGAATTAGCTTTTTCCACTGACACCTACAGATGTACAAAATACAGATAGCGCACATGGAGATGCACATGCAAATCTAAATGTGATCGTTTCCATTAAAGCTCTTCATAGGGCAGAGAGATGGTTACAGTCCAGCACTAGGTAGCACCATTTTCTCTAATAACTTTTAAGTTCTTCTGACTGCAGTGTTATTGCTTGCTGTAAACATTGCTTCTTGTTGCTCTTGTTTAGCTTCAATATAATTTTATCTTAAAACACTGGTTTAAAAAGGAGAGTTTCTGCTCTGCCTTAGGAAAATATTCGATTTAAAAAAGCAAAAATGAAGTGATGGTCAAGGTCTAGGTTTAGCTACAGCATGTGTGCAGTATTAGTTTGGCAAGCTAATATCTTTTTCTCCATCATGTTTATTTTGAAGGACAAGGTTCAAAGACTGTAGAGCCTTTTTGCTTCCTGTAGCTAGATGACAACTGGGGGTTCTGATCATGACTGTGGTTAGATCCTGTCCTGATCCTGAACTGGATGGTAGAAGTGACATTTCCTTTTTCTTTACAAATACACTAAAAGAAAACTTTCAGCCCAATGAAAACTTATTAACCTCCTCTGGAAAACTGGTGAAAACTGGCCCTTTGCTTTTGAGAATATGGTCTTCACTGAATTACTACTTTTATGCAAAAATAAATATTCACTATAGTATTCTTTTCATTCTTTTCCATCTACCAAAGTTTGTAATTTAACTGTTGAGCCCTGGATGAATACTGTGACTCCTTCAATATTAAAGTCATGAAGCGCACCGTTCACAGGAAGGAGCAGGAGGGTCTCCTCCTCTTCTGCTCTGGTTATCTGTAAAGTTCCTACATAGGGCAGTCTGTCTGTGCCCCATCCCAGGCTGCATAGTTAAATTTATGCAAAGCAATCTGCATTAGGCAGGGAGGAAACCCAGACTGCTGCCATCTCCCACTCAGTATAGCAAGATCACGTGCATCCACCTAAAGGGGAAAAGCAAAYGCTGAAGCTGAGACACCTTGATCTTTGACTACTCTATAGACAGTTCAGCAATACCCAAAATGCCCTTCCTAGAGCTCAAAGCAATGCCAAAATRTAAATATGGTTGTATCACCAAATAATAACTTTGAACTTGAATGAACCAGAGGCTCCTCTGGTAACTATATGTATAAAAACAAAAGGTAATTCCATTGTRTTTGGTGAACAAAGACCAAGATTGTGTTTTTTGTAAGCAAAAATGAATATTAGCATAGTGAGTTCCATGATTTTAAGATTTTTTTGTCTTTAATAATTTCTAATTGGTTTTGTTAGCACTGACTGGACATAAATAATAAAATGGTTCTGAAAAACTTATCAGGACACTGAAATGAATGATTCATTCATTTGAGGAATACAGAATAAACCACTTGAAATATTTGTTTTCTTTGGAAAACTTTGTCAGTCTACCCACAACTATATCCCAGTTCCAAMATTAATTTCAAATTATGACAAAGGACAAGATGTGGATCTACAAATATATATATATATACAAATATAATGAGATCCCTTCAATCTGGTTCATCCCTTTTTTTGTTTTTCTGGGAGAAGGCCAGAAAAGGCCTGGGAAGCTAGGCCTGCAAAGAAGGATGCCTACCCCATGTAGGGCTACAGGTTGCAGATTCAGAGCCAGAGGCTGACTTTTGAGAAGTGAAAGCTAGGAAATAATAATAAAAAAAAAATTAAAAGCAACAAAAAATAACCTGCAGAAAAGCCAAACTCTCCTGTGATAGAAAAYAGACTGGAGCTAAACCCTGCTAAGCTCATTTTCAGGTTTATTTCACAAACCTAGATTCAGGTTATAGCACTTCAGGGACCCTTGGAGGTATCGATTGGGGAAGTTTTAGCAAGCACTGAGTTTGTTTGGGGCTCTTGTGAGGAAATGAGCTGAGTCAGTTTGGAGTCCTCACGGGAGAGAGTGAAGAAAGCAGGTTGTGTTAGCATGGCCAGCTGTTGACTGGCTGCAGCAAATAGCAGGACGATTAGGAAGTTTTATATAAATAAAGTATAAGCAGATAATAAAGTTGACCAATAACAATATGCTAATAGGAAGGATGTGACCAGTTGGAGGGTTGTGAGCCCTTTATTATTTTAGTATCTGTGTTGGAAACTGTCTCCATGTCTAAGTGGAAGTGCCCAAATCCCTTGAAGTTCTGGAGAGAACACTTTTCCATAAATGGAAATTKCAGTAGTGTTTTGTTCTGGGAGAATAGGCTCTGACCTGCGCTTTCTATGCAACATCATCAATCCCTTGATGTGTTCCTGATTTCTTTCCCCATTTTTTTCCCCAAATTTTTCAATGGTGAGTTCATAACCACCAGTTGTTAGAGCAGAGGCCCACCGAGATCTCATGTACACTAAGGGGAATACCCTGGGAACAAGCAGCACTCCAGCCCCAGATTCTGGCCATGACTGCTCACAGCTGCAACACATTGGAATGTACTGTTTTCCAGCCCAAGGTTTTTGAACTCTGTTTTCTACCTTGTGCCTTTTAAACTATGTCAGTTTAGATTGTAAGAGCCTTGGTGCATTGACCATCTCTGGCAAGATGTTTAACCACAGAAGCAATATTCCTGGCCGGTGCCTCTAAACAAGAATACACAGTAGTGGTCATGATGGTCAAGCACGGCCATCAGAAGAACTTTGTCTCATGAACTTGTGTCTTTTGCTACTTAATGCAACTTGAAAAACTACATGTGTGAGATTAATACTTTAAATTACATTTAGAGATGCCTCAGTGAATTCCAGCAGCAAAAAATGCAAATAAATGTAGATTTTTGTTATTATCATCTTCATCAAAGCAAACAAGCAGCAGCCAGGCCATTATTAGACTTTGATAAGAGTGCATATTGAATGAWTTCCCTAAAGGGACTGGGCAAAACTCATCTCATTCCATTTCCTTTTGTATAATAATATTGATTGTTTCATACAGGAACACCTGCATACAATGTTGTCTGACCTCTTTATTTATTTATTTTATTTCTTGAAGGGGAAAATTATAAGAACGGTTCTTTTCCATTCCTATATTGTAATTTCAGAATGTGAGAGCCTTGAATAAAGGTATTCAGAAGCTGAGGAAAGTAATGTCGCAAACGCATAATCATGCATTAATAAAATAATGGCTCTGAAAAGAGAACGTTTTACTGCCAGAGATAAAGAGAAGACTGAAAAGGAGAGGAACAGAAGAAGGAGAGTGCAGAAAAATATGAATTTCTTTCCTGAAAGCTGATAAAATGAGAACATTTGCCATGAAGAAATAACTTCCATTGCTTCTAATACTCCAAGAGCATTTGGCAAGTAATCAAAGTTGATTTTCTTTCAATTCAMAGCCATCATCAGAATTATTATTTTTGTAATACCTAAATGTATATATATATAAAGCTCAGACATGTTTATAACTCTATTTCAGTGCTGAAAAAACTCGTCTTGAATAATACTGTACAAGGTCAACCACGGGAAAAGAAAGCATTTCTGGAAACAACCATATCCCTAGACTGTCTGTAAAACACAGTCTGCATTTTATGACTGATAATAAGAAACCTCCTGTCTTTGCAAAAGATGTCCTTGCAAAACAGTTGGATTCTGCTGTCTGTTCTCGCTCACACCAAGCAATTATCCCCACGTGGGGGTTCATGAGGGATTCCATGAGACTATTCAGTGTAACAGTGATCTGATGTAGCCTTCTTATGCTGATTTACCCTTACACTCCTGTGCAGGTTCCTAATTTAATTTGTCAGTGGTGCTTTTAGCAGATGCTACCTGGACTGTTGCAGGTGACTKTTATAAAATCACCTGCAGCAGAACAATTCCCTTGGGCATCTAATGGGAAAGGTGCAAACACTTCCAATGTCTTTGTTCTGTTAGAAGGGAAAATTAGAGAATGGTGTGACTTCAAAGCAGAGACTTGGAAAGACATCACAAGACGTCTTGATACCTTTCCACATCTTACCAAACAGTAATTGATTCCTACTAAGAAATTTAATAAAGCGTCACCTTAAAGTCTGTCGAGCGTGTTGCCTTCACATGATCCCAAATCTCTCTCTTTAAATCTGCTCCAGAGACTGTCTCCAGTAYTGGAGATAAAATGCCTCTAATTTTGAGTGACTCACATAAGAGATATATTTTACCTCTATTAGTGAAAATAATTCCTTATTTTGTGAGACAAAGGTGGCCATGTAGTACCTGAGTACAAAGCAATCCCAAGTGGCCCAAAATTGCACCTTGAGAAGTTCTTTTTTTTTTCCAAGCATTTTACTTTTCGAGTTATGCGGTACAGGTAATGATCAATACAGAAGGTGTGAAATTGCCATCCTGAGAGGCTTTCAAGGCTTGTTTGTACAGAACCCTGTTCGATTTGGGCTATTGATGGTGAGAGTTCTGTTTTAAGCCACAGTTGAATGCAATGACCACCAGAGATGCCTTCCAACATGTGATTCTATGATGTAAACATCAGGAGAGTTACTTCACCTCCACTTGGCCTTTGTTCTACCAACCAAAACAGAGCAAACTTTTGAGTCCCTTYGTTGCTTTTCTAATCTCCTTCCTTGCAACTCTATTTATCCAAGTCGCCCTTCTGTACCTGAAGTCCCATGTAGTACATGTGAATAGGTATACAGATGACATAACCATATTCAGTTTGTCTAATGGTGTTTCCAGAGATACAAAATACCTTGCTGTGTTTCTCCTGGAAAAATCTCATTTCATATATCCAAATTAATATTTGCCTTTTCCATGGCAACATCAACTCAATGGTACATCGTTATCCTATCATTGACCTTATTTACCCAAATAACACTTTTCCTCTATAATTTCCTAATAAGGATCCAAAAATAAATATAGCTTATATTCTACAATGCACATTGACTAGCAGTCCCAAGAAACATGTCCTTGAACTTTATAGTGTCATTTGATTTCAATTAATCCAGACCTTAATGTCATCCCATTCACCCTATCTAATATTCTAATACTCTTTAATTTTGTCTAGTGCCTCAAACCCTCTGTTACAACATATTTTATTGGCACAGTCTTTCAGTGTTGAATTCCTGAAGAAATATCGTCCTGATGCCAACTCTAGGGAATTCCACAGATAACTTCCTTTAAGCTAATTTTTTCTCCTTTTAGCACATGCCATTATAATCTTTTCTTTAATCATGATTTGCCTTGCAGTTATTCTACTAATAGTTATTTTCTGCAATGTAACTATTATATTCCCATGTTACACCATATCTAACRCAATTCTGAAGTTTGAATATTTTAAGCTTATTGCACTTCCTTTCCCTAAAATATAACAGAAGGATTCCTTATCAACAAATGAATTAATCACTAATAAAAAGACATCAGCATCTCCATAATTGGGAATGAAACTAAATTATCAGCTGCAGATCTTAACCGTCAACTGCACCATTCCCTCAGTTGGTTTCCATGAGTGCTAAGCAGACACAGYCTGCCTTAGGGAAAGCTGAGTTTCAAAGGACTACAATAGCTTTTTGATGCCCAGGAGCAGTGTAGGCAACCAAATGTGAACATCTCTACAGAAGTACCTTGGTGTGTCATTGATTCCCACTTCAAATTGTATTGTACTGTGAATTCATTTATGGTGCCTTYTCTAATCACCTGTATTGTTCGGCTGTAGCTGACTAAATGAGACCTTTTAGTCACACAACATTCTTCATCATCTGTACTGTTCTTCATTATGTGCTTTTTAAAATTGATATAGTAGATTAACTAACTAATCATGGCTAGGAAGTAGAATTTGTCCTGGGCAGGTTATCTCAGAAGCTGAGTTTTTCCTTCTGGTACCGCAAACAGTTAATTCTGTTTATGGTTAGTGAGGRAGGACTGGACAGATTCACATTAGGAATGCCAGAGTTTACTGCATTTTTGTACTTAGAAAACCAATGTAATGGCCTCAGAAAATGCAGAACCCTGTGGAGTAAAATGGCAAAACTGAAATAATATAAGCCATAGGTCTCTGAATAACTCCTGCCTGGAATTGCAACAGTGTTCAGTATGGCATGAACTCCTCTCCTCAGTCTTGTATTTGTCTTTTGGACATAGGWAGCCRACAAGATGGAGGAAAAGAGTCTGCYTCTCCATGTCAAAGACAGTCAGAACTTTTRGCTGTTTAAATAAAGACACACAAATGTGATGGTGTTTTTTGAGTTTGCCTTYTCCCTAGACTGCAAGGAACAAAATTGCCTGAAATACAGTGACCTCCCAGGAGTTAGATCTTGACGATTATTTATAAGGAGTCCCCACAAACCACTTTAACAGCATTTTAATTTAATGCATTTTRCGCTTTTATATTTATTGTGAGCAAAGAGAGGTTTTATAACCTAGCTGAATGTGTATTGGGATCTATATTACTGACACTTAGAACATTGGAAATTTGACGCCCTTTTCCAAAGGGCAGCCCTGCTGAGCACACATATAGGCTATATACAAATAAATTAAAGTCTTTGATAGGTCTCCAGAGTCTCSCATCTGAGCTGATAAAAACAGCCCACTTCTCTCATTAAAGAATCCTCTAGACTGGTTAGAAAAAAAAATCTTCCTACAAAATTGGTTTTCCTGATTCTTTGCTCATTTGGCTTCAGTTAGAGCAATGCCATTTGGTTTGGAGGACAGAGTGGGCTCACACCTTATCTGTTGTCTGCAGAATGCCTTTTGGAAGCAGCTGTTTRCTTTGGAATACCCTTGGATGCATTCCTGTCCCAATAGGGCTCAAACACAATTGCTGGGGGAAAGGATAACAGGAATAATAGCATGAAGTTCAGGGGCCTGTGCTGTGGAAGAGTATAAACAGAAGAATAAATATAGGACTGTAAATCTGTTGTGAACAAAGAMGATTTTCCACAAAGACATCTACTTATGAGCTGCGGACGTTTTTTATCTTGCGAATCTGCTGTGAAATTTTGATTATTACTTGAGTAGAGATGCTAATGAACCTATTCCACATGAAAAAGCTATTCCCATGTGCATGCTGGGGAGAACAGATAAAGCTTGAGTCTACATCKCTTTTCCAGTCTAAGTGAGATTACTCTGTCTGAGGTTTCCTTGAATGTGTTGCTGGCTCCCCATTCATTTTCCAGATGTCTTCAGCAGATCAAGAAATTGAATAGCAAATAAGCCTTGAGACAAGTGGCTGTGGTCATAGTCCTATTGCTTAGCCAAAGAATACAAGCGGTTAAAACCAAGGATTGCCAATCTGTTATTGCTTTTACAATAAGAAGTCCACAGCAGCTTCCAGTTTGAAATTAGCTGTATAGAAAATATAACTATTTGTACACTTGGGCTTCTAGAAAGATTGGAGATATGCTGCAMTCACTGTCTAACAGAGAAGGAGACTTCCACAGCACAGTGATAGAGATATACTGCAAATTTCAGCAATCTAATTAGTTTCTTGATCAGAGCAAGACAACTCTTGAAGGCAAATGAAAAGGTCATTGCAAATCCCAGAGAAGTATTCATGTCTTTTGTCATATTTGCCGACAGATATTTAAATATAACCACTCACTTGTCCTGCAGACATTGTCAGCAGATGCCAGACAGCTGACAAGTAGCAATGAATTTGTAGCACCATTCTGACATATCWACATTGGGGGAAGTGGATGAAACTACTAAATGCTCTTTTTTGCACTGCCACAAGGTAGGTCTGGCTAGCATAGACTTACAAGACTTGCGCTACATAAAAGGCATAATGACTTGTTTGAAGACAGTTGAGCCCAGTGAATATGYAAGGGAAAGGAAGGATGTTTTTCCACTGGAGAATTAAGACACGATGTAGAAGACTGGGGTGGGGGTGTCTGCCACAGATTTTCCGTATATCATCAATAACACCTCCTAATATATTTTTTGGACTGGGATCTAACCTCATRTTGACTGCAAGATTGACCCTAGGTACTGTTGAGGAGACAGGCTTACTAYCTTCCAGTTGTCTGTCTGTAAAATTAATGGGACTTCCTTATTCCAYCCTTTATCACCTCCTTTAATTATAAAAATGATAGATCTGGGTGCAACTATGTAGAGGGACAGAGGGTATTGTAACATGGGATCCCGAATGCAGAAAACATTAACAGAAGAACAGAGGCTCCAGGATGTCTTTTTCCAACAGAGCTATTTTTTAACGCATACTCAAATGATGTAACCAAATTCTAGCAGTAGTCAGTATAACTGGGTTCCAGTATTAACCAGTATTTTTATAGTAAGACTAGAAATAATCATAAGTGTTTTCTTCCCAGCATCCTTCAAAAAAATGATCCTTGCTCCACCATCATGACCTTGTGTCCTTGTATTCTACTATTATACCACAAGCACTCATTCTAACCTGCTAGTGAAAAATGTACGTGTTGGTGTGCCAGAAGGACACCTCTCAAAGTATACAATAGGAGATACCTGAGTTTTCTCAGAAAAAGTTCATTCGTTTAAACTGTGGACAAGAGATTTCATGCTGGAAAAAGACTCCAGCAAGAAAGTAATGAGTCTGGAGAGAGAGGGAGACTTTACTGTAATAGAGACTTGCACAGTGCAGACAGGTCTTTGCACTTAGAKACCTGGTGAATCAAATCTCATGCTTCAGTGTAAAAGCTGATTAATTCTTTCGGTCAGGAAGGAAAGAGATCTCTCCTCATTCATTCACTAATTAGGTAGAAATGTGGGTATGAAAGTATAAGTTASTTTCCTTCGATTGGGAAAGTGATGGAAGCAGGATGCATTACATATCCAGCCTTCCTGGAGGAATACTTAGCCTGCTGCATTAATGGCATGCATGTGTTAAAATCACAAACACATAATGTGACAGATGCTTTTACATGCTTAAGTGGATCGACTGCTGATCATCTCTCTGAGAACCAAAAGTAAGATTTTACGTTATGTTGAGTTCAATATCACTCCAGAATTTAAATGTGCAAAATAGACATGGGAAAGGCTTTTAGATGCTTTAGATGCTCAGGAAAAAAAAATAAAGGAGAGAAAAGAAAAGAGAGAAATTAAAAAAAAAAAGCCTTGAAGTAAAACTTTAGCCAAAGAAGACAAATATTCGCTAAGAGGTGATGGGGTTTTTCTTCCCTCTCCTTGTTTCTCTAACTCCTGCACATTCTGTACCTTAAATGCTCCACAGAATTCAGAGGGAGGAATTGCTTGTTTGTAATTTTATTTAGGGAACAAAACTGACAATTTTGATGCATTTCAGGACCCAGTTAGGCATACATTTAATTAGGAAAGCTCCTCCCACTCATCAACATTGTGCAATGTGATGTATATGTATAAATCCTGCAGCACATATGATTCATTCACATTGTGTCCATCTACTTCTGGCATCAATTCATAAGGAYGAACTGCCACTTGTATGGATCTGCAAGGCTTGTTTCAAGAATAAGAGTCATCCCTCCAAACTGAGATGACTGAGTTAGCAGTTTGTAAAGATAAAAACCTGGGGGGAGAATTTAACTTTCTTAAGGCCTGATGCTTCTGCCTTTTTTAGTCTTACTTACACCCTACTTTATGATTTCATTGCTTGCCTTACAGCTGCTCTAAGCCCTATGAATAAATTCAGCTCACAAAATTGGTAGAAAATTAAGCTGGGTTTAATTAACAGGGTTCTGTTGACTTTGGCTGAATTTGGCCATAGACAGATAGGGAACCTTACACAAGAGAGGGGAAAAACTGTATGGCTAGGAGAGGAAGGGAGGAGAGGAGACATGGACAGGGAGAGAGGGAAATGGACTGTAACTCACCCTTTTGGCAGTGGTGAGGTTCCCTTGTTGAAAGAGCACATTGTTTTACAAACAGAGTAAGTTGGGATAAAGTGGAAGAATCACTGAGAGAAGAAATCTCATCCACCCCATCGCTTCATCACTTTGTGTAGCCCTGCAGGAAACAGATCTAGTCTTAGATCGGTACCTCACTTTGGTTCATGGTACTGCTACCCAAATGCCKTTGGAGATGCAGGGAAGAAGGCCATGTGTGGACAGGAATGAAAAGMTGGAGTTGAGAAAAGTGAGAACTGGCTCTTCTGGTGGACTTGAACTGACAGAAAAAGAGAACATTAAGGGCCTTATCTTTACCTGGTTCAGAGGACTGTGTTGCTTAGGAAGCACCATTCAGTTCCACAGCAGTTTGTTAGAGCATCACTTTCAAACAATACTTCATTGTGCCCACTGCAGGATAATGATGATGTGTGTTTTATACTAGGGAGGATACAGTTAAATGCATTCATATTTACAGGACTAGAGCTCCTCAATTGCACACATAGTAAGTAACATCCAATCCTTTCACTAGTGAGAAAGATAACTAAGAGATTGAGGATGTGGCTCTGACCTCAGTAGTAAGTAAGMCTATTTATTTTAATGGATGAAGAGTTGAAACAAGCTCACTATGTACCTGAAATGCTGCTGTGCTAYCAAACTACAAAACTGACTGAGCACCAAAGAATCGTATCCCAAATGGAAATATACACTGCTTCTTGGAGCATTATGCTGGATATGATCAATGTGCTTTAGAGCAGTGGAAAAAAAGTCATTCAATACAATTCAGTCGTCTGAAGTCTGGCAGAGATTGATTCCAGTGGTCATTGTCAGTAGTTTAAAGAGGGAAAGCTGGTGTAACAATGGGAGGGATACRTTTGATAGCTATTATCGTAGCAGGAAGAGTGTCTAATTTGGTTCCCGCTAAATAAATTTATGTATCTCTTAACCTTAATTTCTAACAATGGGCTCAGGTTTTCAGGAACAGCTTCCCATCTTCAGGGAAAGTGATACCTACACAAATAACTGGCTTTCAGACAGAGAAGATGAATATACTTGAAGAGGGATTTTTTTTTTTCCTGGCCCACCAGAGACACTATATAAATATATATATTAATTACTTTGAACGAAAAGTTACATATATATGTGTACCTATGCATATATACACATAGGGCTGTTTTTTAAAAAAAATCAAAGGAAACACTAGCCTTGTCCTAGGCTTCCCTATGKTTTTTTTTTCTGTAATCATTTAATTGTCCCTAGTAGTATTCAGCAGTACCTTTAGACATACATATGCATATACTTACTATTGTTCTGAGAGTAGATACATATCTCCATCTGCAGAAAAGGCAAATCAAAAGCCTAACTAACACAGTGTAGATCTCTTTCTTAATTCCCATTTATGATGATGTTATTTTCATGGATATCTAAGTGCATCTCTACTTCATTGGTTAATCATTCAGTGTCCAATACTTGAAAGACTATAAAACATAATGCACTTCCCTCTCTTTTAATGGAATCTTGTCTTCTGCAGAAAGGCAATCTGCATGGAGATTCACAACACAAAAAAGAAGGGTGTCATTTGCAGTAGATACCTTTTCAAGATTTTTGGCTTAAGGAAACTCCTGAGTATTTACCCTCACGTGGCCTATAGCATTTGGCTTCGAGTGTTTTGTCCTTCTAAAGACTTTTGTGCAACACTTTCACTTGCAATATCTTTTAAGATCCCTCTTGGTGATGGTTTTGTCACTTGGAACAGGCAACGAAAGGGATAATTTGGTTGTGTTCAAATCACTACTCCACTTGTCAGACACCTTTTAGGTTGCAAATCAACAATGATTTTAGTTAAATCCAAGCCTGTTTTTTTTTTTTTCTTCTTTTTTTCCCTTTTTGGATGTGTATAAATCCTTTCCTCTTTAAACCCCTCCAGCCACAGACAGTATCTCTCACTCACAAAAGGAGCCAAGTCTTATAAAAAACAAAACCAAAAACATAAAAATTATTTAATATCAAGCAGAGCCAGAAATATCTGCTTCCCTTACTGAAAACAGAACAGTATAAATGCAATTTTAAGATAAAATAGTATACACAKGCACACACACACAMAYAMAYACACACACAGACTGGTAAGAGAGTGAGAAAGAGGCATGAATGGGAGAAAAGGTGTTGCTTAGCAAGACAGACWTAGTTATAATATTCACATGCAGATACTTTCAGGCAGGCTCCTGAAGGTAAAAAAAAAAAAGATTAAAAAAAAAAAAAAAGAGAGATCATCTTAGAGGTGAGCAACATGGAATTAATGGAGGATCAGGAAGGACCACAGTTGCCCATGTCACTAATGTGGTGACATGGGTTGCACCATGTGGTTTTGTTGTCACTATCATCCACTAACTAAACCTCTGCTCTGTAGATTTATCTGGAATTTATGACGCCCTACCAAGATACATTATTTTTCTAGATGGAATTAAAATAATCCATTATTAGTAACAACAGCATAGCCAAACTAGTGATTTTTKCAGCAAACAGAATATGTTTCACTGCTAACATAGGCAGTGTGGATTGTCAGTGATTAAYGCTCACCATTCATTTCACTTTCCAACTCTTCACCTCGGTTGGTGTTAACTGGTGCAGAGGACAGGACAACTGAGTGTCATTTCTCCAGAGAAGAGTTCCTGCTGTTTCACAAGCACTAGGCTTSAGTTTGCCTTACAACACTTATGGAGAAGTTAGTGTTACCCACTGAAGTAATAAATACCAGCAACAGAAGTTCTGCAGGGGAAATAACCTGAGCCATTGCTGCTCATTCACTCCTAATAAGAGCTACAGTCAGTGCAATTGTAGTGCTGGGCAGAGTGAAACCYTCTCGTACAATTCTGGTTTATGTCTAGAAATAAAATTGTGCCGATTAGCCCTTCAAGAACCAGACTTGAAGATGACAGTAGAGAGATTAACAAAGGGTAAGCATAGCTCATTTTTAATTACTACATAATTATTTGCTAGAGCTRCTGTGGTTGAGACAAGAGGTCTTTACTGACTTCAGATTGCTGGGAGAGTTCAAGTTGCTCTGATTTTTGCATAGATACCACAAAAGTGAAGAGCGACTGAAATTAGTAAGTAGAAGGCATTATTGCTTATGCTCTGAGAGTGAGGGGTTATTCAGGAAGTAGCTCTTGGTAGACAGAAGGTCACTTTTCAAATGGAGTAGCTGACTTGGGCTTTCATTATTTCTGTCACTCAGCCTGTCAGCTTTATACTGCTATGCTCTTGATTTCCAACCCTCTTTTTTCACTCAGGAGAGCTGAGATTTTTTGTGTGGATAGCGACAAGAAGTTAGAAACTATACCTTTATTTTTCCCTTGTGATGGGACATATCTAGTTTCTGTGAAGACTTTGGTAGTGTTGTAGGGAGGAAGAGTTATGGTGCCGGAGGCACAATAACCCAGCCTGGTGTGCAGGAATGAATCAAGCAACATGGAGGTAGATGTCCTGAAGAAAGAAGCCTTCAAATTTCTTGCACTTGGTTTTCGGGGAAAAAATGAGGATATTTGAGGTCTTGGAAAAATCAGCTCACAAACAAAGACATWCTGGTATTTGAGAGGGATGATGTCTTTGTTAGGAAGTTCTGCATTTACAGAGAGAATAAGGTGCTATTTAATGGGCAGCTTATCTCTGCCTGATCTCAGCCCAAGGCAGTCTGGTTGTAGWTGGCTTTTTGTCTCTGAGTAACACAGAGGGTTTGTTGTGTTTGTGCAATTGTTTTCATTTTCTTTTTAAGCAATAGCCTTGGTAAAACAGTTTCAGAAGGGTTTTAGCAATAACTGCAATGGGCCACATWAGAAAAAAAGGCTAGATTTTTCTTGAAGAGAATGGTAATAGAAAGATTATGCTTCTTGCTGTTTTGAAAGAAAATGTGCAGGAGAAAAAGAAAGGAAAGAAAGAGAGCATTTGTCCTTTTTCATTGCAGCTTAATAGCCACAGCACTAACTGACTTAATCACTGTAAGTTGTTGCTATTCTTTTTATTTTCCCTACAGGCAGCCTCTTCCCTTAGTGTGCCTGTATCAGATAGGGAATTAGGAACCATTTGCTGCCAGTGCTGTAGGCAAAGGAATGAATGACCACTGAGCTATTGCACAATCTGTTTGTCTGGCATCCCAGGACGCTCAACGCTTTCAAAGAAAAGGAGGTCCTAGTGCCAGCTAACTGGCAAGACTGTTAAAAAGAGTATGAAGCTTTGCACCAAAGGCAGCAGGGTTGAACAAGCTTCAGCAAATAACAGGAAGGGTTTAGGAAACGGAATATGGTACTTTTGTGATTCTYACTTGTGCTAGAGGGACCCTATTTAATCCTAGGTAAAGCTGAATGATCAAGTGCAAACATCTGGGTTTCTCAATGGATGGGCATGGAGATGTGGAATCTTATCTGGTAGAAATGCAGYGGTAGTACTCACTAGAGAAAGGATGTAAAGTTGGCGCTTTTCAAAGGAAAAGCTTCTTAGCAGATGATTCAAGACTTCTGAATAGAAATGATTGGCTCAGCCAATGGGAAATATAGTATCTTGTGTTTTTTTCTTTTTCTTTCAGTTCATCTTGGCCTAAAGTTGCAGCTACTTGCATCGGTTTATTGTCCTGAGGAAGTGCAATAGTTGTCCTCACAGCTCCTTGTAGAATTAGTCGCCACTATTCAGACACCTTTACTGCACAGCACTCAATTCTCCTCTCAGGGTCAAGTGCAGCATAGACCTCAAGAAATGCAGTATAGTCCAGCCCAGCTCCTTCTGGGACATGAAGCATCGAATAAACTATCCTTAATAGGCACTGCAGGAGGACAGACAGATGTTGCTTAATGTCAAAGTAAGATGAAACGGGGCGGGGAGGCAGAAGGGGGAAAGCTTGGAGATGCTGTGTTTCCACATTTGCCATATTTCTCTGKAAAGAACAAAAGAGCAGCAACAAAAAATGCTGTATTTGTCCACAGTGATTGCCTTCAAAGGCATTAGCAGCACAAGACTCAAACCCATTAGCTCAATTTTGAAAMAAAAGACATATTTCATGCCCATACAAACATGAGCTCAAACTCTCAAACTTTCTGTTCMTGGTATCTTTACAACAAGAAGTACCAATTTGTTTCATTTCTGCAGTAGATACCCATGATAATTTTGGAAATAGGGAACAGTAGTTAATGTATTCTCCCAAAGTAGTTAATGTGTTCTCCCAAAGAGAAGAAAACCCCAACTCTCCCTTCTTCTAGAATGCTTGTACAATCTTGAGTAAATCACAATTTCTGTGCTTCATTTCCTCAGCTACCACAGGGGGTAATAATGTCTTGGCATTTCAAATGTATGTGATGATGAGAAATACTTACTAGGAGCACTTGGAAGTGCAGGTAGATTTATAGAGAAGTGATATTCTTGTTTTTAAGCATCCATGAAAACAAAAATGATTAACTGACTTTGGAAAGGAGAAAAACTGTTCRACTCTAAAGCTCTGTAAGGCAGCACTGAGTGAACTCTAAACTGCTAAACATAAGAAAGTAGTTTCTGTTTGTTGTACCATGAAGGTCCTTTCTCCATTGATGATGGCAGCACAATTGTGTGACATAGAATTAAAAATATAAGAACAAAAAACTATTTCTAAATGCCACACTCTCCAAAAAAGCTAAAATGTTTCATCCATATCACCGTGTGCATGCAGTCTGGCTTGGACCTAAATATCTCTGTATTCTGTGAAAAACTCAAGCACACTGAGGGTAATGAGGAGCAATGGACCAAAATTTTCTTTACCTTTGGGAGCTGTTGTTTAATGGTGCTGCAGCTAACAATGAAATTCAGATAAGACCTTGCTCTATGCACATTTATTAGTAAGGAAGGGAGTGCAGAATTAATGGGAATATTGGGGATTAAGGCTCTGAAATCTCTTGTGTGCATCAGAGAAGTGAGGAAGGAGGAAACAGAAAGGCAAAGGAAATGGATGATTGGATATAAAATCCAATTGGGTAAGGCCCAAAAAGGGACAAAGTACAAGCAAGAAAGAAACAAGCAAAAAATTAGATACAGARTAGGGCAAAATTATGTATCAGTCTTAATGTCAGGAAGAGAAATTATTGCTTTTTTTTTTCTTCTAGCAGAATCAGAGCCATGACTGGAACAAATGAGGTGAAATGCTTAACTCCATGGAAGATATCCGGCTTGCTTCTACAAATGAGCTGGAAGTGGAAGCAGCTGAGACAGGGCCTACTCCAGATGAAGTCTGCTTTTTCTAGAACATAAAGATGCTCTAGAAACATTAGATRATAAAAGACAAATGAGTCTGTGATGGGTGAGAAACTGTGTCTTCCATCCCAGATTCACCCTTTTTTGGTGATGTTGAAGATTTTACCTCATAAATTCTTTTATAAATAGTATGACTATTCAGGTCAGCAAGGCAAAGGCAACCAGATGTGACACCCTTCCCAAACACCTTTTATGGTTGGCTCTCTCTGAAAACCACTGTATCTTATCCATGCTGGAAATGGGCAGTCAGTTGGAAGCACATTGAAGCTATAGACAAACAGACTTGTTTGGAAATAGAACYAAAAACCTGTCAAATACTGGTTAACACATTGGATGTGTTGTGCTTTGCTTCAAAAGCTGAAGAGACCTGACAYTGAAAAAACAAAGCAGAACTAATGAGGATATCTCCCTCCCTCACTCTACATTTTAATTTTATCTGTGTAGTAATTTGACTTAGATATTTGGAATTGCTTCAGTGCTCTGCTGGCAGAGTGGATCTCCAAACTGAAAGGGCACGTGGGGCTTGCAGTTTTATCTCAGCAGCCCCTTGCTGTCAGATACTGCTAGGAAAAATAAAATCACAGTTGCATGCTCAATAGGGGGAGAAAACCAACTGAGTCAGTCAAGAAAAGGAAGATCTCAGTAGATTTTTAAATATAGATTTTTTTAACATTTAGAAAGAAAATATCAGCTTTATATGCTGTCTAATTTGAGGGCTGAATCTGGACTAACTGCATTTAATACATTATTGTAGTGCACAGCTTCTACCCTGTTGTTTAGTTACCAAGACAAGGGAAATGTACAACACAGTAGCAACAAATAGAGTCATCTTCTTTGTCACAATTTTGGCTTTTATTACTAGGCTCTACTGTCTGCTTCTGGACATGTGGCAATATGAAATGAAGCCAAAACCTGCTGAACTGGAGTTTTAATTTCACATTTCAGGGTCGGCTATCACGCATTCATTTATTTTTTTCCTGATTTGTTTTATGGTATAAACTTGCCCCATTTAGGCTCAGTATTTACTATACTAAGACTATATATTGAGGTGGGTGGGGAAGAAACAGACAAAAAAAAAAAAGGTGGAAAAATTGAGGGACCACAATTGTTTGTGAAATTGTTTCAGACTTGGCAAGTAGTATCACRAGCTCTTTTCTGCTCTGGAAAAAAACTTGTGAAGAATTTTTTTTWAAAAAAACACTTAAAAAGTACCACTTCACTGCCATTAAAATGAAAATATGCATTTTAGATGCCCAAGCRACTTCATTTTGAGAACCTGAAAAAGAACATTCTGAGTTTTTGTTTTAAAATGAAAATTTAATAACATTTGAAAGTATATTTAAAAAAAAGAAAAAAAGAATAAAGTGGTAAAAGTCTAAATTAACTGAATTACTGYGTTTCAGACTGAACAAAATATTCTAAGGATGGCTTTTATGGAAAACAACAATAGACAGAGAAAATAGCTGCCTTTTGATTTAATCCAAGGCAAATTTCTCTCTGATTTTTCAAGTCAGAATGCAAAAATATGTTCTTTTTTTATATCTAGTTGCGAGCAATACAGGGATAAACAAAGTCATAATACCTTTATCTTCCAGTTTGAAAACTAAAGTACCTAGAGAATTGGTAACTTTCCAAGTTTATGTAAGAAATGTAGCCAATGAAAGGAAAATTACCTAAACAGCAGCTTAAACAATAACATCATGGTACCTCTGCTGCATAGRTAATACAGAATGGACTTTCAAATTTCCAGGTACAAGTAAGTTCTTTCTTTGTGTAAAGTAAAACCTGCCTGTTTAGGAATATTTGAAGGCATGGGTTCCACATCCCAAGTCTTCGCCTGTGGTGTCAAACATAAAAAAAATATGGGAGTAGCATAGTTCAAACTTTATCCTTAGCAGTTTTAGTAACTGAGGGTAACATTCTTTTTTTTTTTTTTTTTTTCCTAGTGCACCTAAAAAGTCTTCACCCCCTTCAGAGAGGTTGCCCGGGGAACTGTCTGAGCAGTTTTTCCAACACAATGCAAATGAATCTTCTCAAGAACTTGATGTTCTCTGTGAGATGTGTTGCCTAGAGATCATTTATTTGGCAGAAGTGGTAGCTTCTTTCCTGTGTTACTCTAATATATTCAGAACTTGGTCTTTCCACTACTGTTGTTACAACTGTAAGAATATCAAGGTTAACAGCAAGTAGGAGATGAGCATTTGTCCACATAATTACCCATCTCAGCTCCACTGATTTGATGACACGCTAATATTGTGAGGGACTGAGCTCCTTCATTCCCACAGCCTTCAGAACAGACAGAAGAACTCCTAATTTCCTGAGGGAGAAGATACACCCAAGGCCATGAAGCATAGTGCTGAGGTCAAGTTGAGGAGGCAAGATTGATCCCCAAATGCCCATTAAATCATGAGGAATTGGAAATGCTCTGCAAGTTGATCACTGCAGGCCTCCATCTTTCTCATGTTGGTATGATTTTGTCACCTACGCAGCACACTGGACACTTGGTCTCAGCTTCTTAGTGTGGAAAAGCTTCTTATTCACATCAGAGAAGGACTGTGAGCATCAACACAAGGAAGATGCCAAGTGCTCGGATATGGTGGCTTTTTCATACCAATAGAGGCAGGTCTAGCTGCCACTGCGGTCAGTGAAGATTTTTGCCATGTTACCCAATAGTGTCTGTACTGAGTCTATGATTTAACTCTTATTTTGGCACTCATTTAGTATGTTGTAATGACCAGCGAAAAATCTTTTCAAATCACTAATGGGCCTCTGCAGGGGAGAAACATCTTTACAATTCCAGATAATTGTGACCTTTCTTGCTAAGATCAAGATTTTATTTAACTAAGATTTCAAATCCCTTTTACAGAAATGACCAGGCAATTAATCCCAGGCTGCTTTCTCTTCTGTGTAGAGGGAACTTTGGCTTTCTCAGTCACCAATTAAACCCCCCACATCTCTTACTTTGAATTGCTTCATTGCTCCTGTTAATTGTCTTGTTTGAGCCTGTGCCAGAGCAAAGCACCTTGTTACACAGTTGTGAGCCTAGAACCAACTTCGAAAACTTTCACTTTACAAGTCCAATCTCAAGCAATTTTTTTTCTTGGAATTTTAAATAGAAGGAAAAAATAGAAAAATATATTAGGTGTTTCCTAAATCAAAGTCTTTAATAACATGTTAATCTAAGTTATTATAGATTCTGAAAAGCAGTTACAGACAGATGAAATTTTCCCATGGCTTACTGTCAAATATACAAGAGAGTGTTTGGAAAATCTGTAAGCACTGTAATCATGGATAAAATATATTCTGCAACGGGACTCTAAATTTGTGGTAATTATGTACCATTTAGTTAATCTGCCTACATTATTTATGAAGAGTATTTTGTAGTTAAATACTTGAAGAGTTGACAGGGTAATGTTCAACAGCTACTTGGAACAGAAGTGATGGAAAGGCTGTAAAAAAATCATTGCAATTTTAAATGACTGTGTGTTCACTTCCCTGTTTGTTTTTAACTCAAAGACATAGGGCAAGATATTTTTTTTAAAAAAACATAAAGATGAAACATTTGCTGTCTGTATGTGTGCATGCATAAGTGGTGTATATGTCTGCATGCCAGTCTTTAAGATACAGTAACACAAAAGCAGCTTGTTCTTTTGACAGACCTCAGCTGCCTCTCCTTTTCTACACTCAGTTCTATGGACACAGACTGTTTCCAATCCAGATTTCTCACTTGGAGGTGCAGCAAGCATAGATGGCTGAKCTCCCATGAGAGATCAGTATCGTAAGTATGGTTTTGACCATGTCACAAAATATATATATAGATACAGGTATGCACACAGCCCTCCCACTCAGGACATAGCAAAGTCCACAAGGACTAAACATCTAAAGGACTAAACATCTTCTACCATTCTCCTTGCTCTCTTGCTGCTCCATACAGGAAGGGGTCAAGGACGAAGTACTTCTCTGCAGTGACATTTGGAAGCTGAGGAGAGTAGAAAGGAGGGACAGCTCCCAGAWGGTGCAAAAAATGAAGGGAAAAGAAGGAGAATGGACCACAGGTACAAAATGTAGTGGTAAATCTGTGCCCACTTGTAGGCTTGACTGGTAAATATTCTGGTGAATAGGTGTTCCTACTGACTTCGCAGGAATTGCTGTCATGCAGCATTTCTGAAGCTCTGGGTGCATGTGTGTGGGYGGACGGGGTGGATGAGTGCATGTGTACATAGACCCCAAAGCAAAGACTCTCCCACCAACTGGGACAGGTACTTACCCTCTTTCCCCTTGTTCTTTTTCAGGTTCTAAGCCCTCAGATTAACTGGCATTAGTACAAATTCCAAACTCACTCTGGGATTTCCTCCATGCATAAAATCTGCCGTATTTGCCCACGTGAGCTGGCTGTAAAGCACTTACCAGATTCATTCCTTGTTTATAACCCCAAGAGACATAACATGCAAATGCTGTTCCTTCAAAACCAAATTAATGCCATTCATTACAAGAGGGTTGGTGACTCGCCACAAGATGACAAGCTTACTGAACCTCGGATTTTATTACCCCTGGAAGTTAGTGGCATGGGATATTTTTTGCACAAAGAAGATAAGCTCACTCACTCACCCAGATGGAAACAGGGATGTCAGCTTTATCAGGTCTCACTTACTTTTGAATATAGTTTTTTCCCCTGACTGATTCACAGATACACCAGGGTTACAGTGCATAGGGGTACAGGGTATCAGAGCCTGAAAGAGGCCAAACTTTCCATCCCAAATAAACCCTGAGCTAAGACATGCATTGTGGACATTGAAGGACTTTTGTTTTCCATATGCCGGCAAATAGCCTAGCGTAGGCACAAAAGTGATAAAAGGGTCTAAAGGGATATGGAAAAAGAGCGGGGACAGCCTCAGTTAGAAGGGTGCAGTGAGCAGTGACAGTGGTGACATGGAAAGAGCCGGGTCTCTCCACAGTGCAGCTGTTGCAAAACAYTGCAAGTAAACATTGTTCTGGCAATTGTTGTTTAAGTTAGAAGTATTTCAGCTGATTTTAAGCTAGCCGGTTGAGGTTATTGTTAGCAGCCTAGCTGTAAAAAGATGGAGCTCAGAAAGACTGATTGCCTTAGCATTTACATTGCTACCCAAGGGAGCTCATCCTGCAATGGAGATCGCTAGCAGTTTTGTATTAAAACCAGCTTGGAAATGTCTTCCCTCTGCAATGTGGATGGGTGGAGAAGGTTATTTTCCATTTTAGCTAATGTGGAAAAGTCACCTGAGACAACATTAATGGCTGATTCCCTCTCTTCTTGCCATCTCTGTATATTCCATTGCTGGCTCAGCTGAACACCTGTAAACACAGAGATTGCTCTGGACTGAGGAAAGCCGAAGGAGCCCTGTAAACCCAGAACTAAGGAGAGTCTCTTTGGGATTTTTTCTTTGCAGTTATAGAAGTCTACAGTCTATTACAGTGAGCTGGTTTGACAAGGGAAATAAATATGCTACAAAACTCTTGATGCTGAACTTCCACTTTGGAATCTCAAAGGTACAACTTTTCACTTTTTCCTTTCCATGTTTGGCATTCAGGCTAAGTAGGCTTTTAGGAAATGCCAGGTTCCTGACCAAAAAACATCCTCCCAGGAACTACTGAAATCTGCAATAGGAGTCAACAAAAACTTTGCAAAGCGATTCCTATCTGACTCACTCGGTGATTTTATTGAAGCAGTCAGATTTTAGAAAAGGGAATGCCTTGAAGAACCGAGGACATAGGAAAGCAGCATAGTGAAAGGAACAGACAAGTTCCCCCTGCCAATCAAGGCTTTCACGCCCAGTTGTGAGGAGCTGTGAACACTGAGACACACACAGAGCACACACAGCTATGGACATCCATTGATGGGCCACAGCGGATGTCACGGGGACTGTTAACTCATTGCTTTGGCATATGCAGCTGTACTCGCAGACCACTGTGGAGATAAGCCTGTCCCTGACTTGCTAGGAAGCTAAATACAAAAACAGTTGCTAAATGCTCAGATATTAATATGACAAGAATCTAATTTCTGAGCTGGTCTCTGTTTGCAACAACTGAAGTATCAAACTTTCATCTAAGAGAAATCTGAACAGTGCGACCTACCAAATACAAAGTCTGCTCTCTTCAGAAATTTCTGATTATTTATTTTTAAAACTTTTTAAAATGCTAATTAATTTTGATATGTTAATGTACCATTTTAAAAGAATTAAATTTTTACAAGCTCCTTTAAAATGAATTTATGACTTTAATAGAAATCTGCATAATCTGCATAAAGTGTTTTTACCTTTTTAAGACAGTCTTTTTCAAGCTGTTTAAAAATGGAATGTTGAAATAACTTTTTATTACTGAAAATTTTGCCATAGGAAATGTTGCATATTCAGAAATGTTAACTAAATCTAGGATTCCCATCAAGTAAGAATCCATTCCCAGGTCTTTCAAGATATCCAGGAAGGAAACCAGATCATTGCATTTTTTTCATTTTTCAACTGAACCTTAATACAATTGTAAGATTTGTCAAAAGCGGTAGAAGTAACTTCACTGACTTCAGCTGTGTAGAACACCCATGTCTGAATGTGGCATTGACCTTCCCTAGAGTGTAAAAAGAGAGATGAAATCTTCCAGGGTTGGTATGCTGCATAAACCAGATTAATTCATGATACTCCATTAAGCAGGGAGCCCAGGAGCTGCCTTGGAAAAGGCAGGCAGTCTTTATGAAAACACAGATCAAGAAATATATCCTGACATCTCCGAYAGACAAAATTCTCAACAGATTCTTAGATATTAGCAATGGATTTTTGCATTGCACACATGGCTGTGGTACAAATATGGGAACTGAAGACATATACAGAGAAAATGCTTGAGATTTTGCAGGCAATCAGAGTTGCTGGTCTCCTTCCATTCCCTTTGAAAGTCCCTGCTCATTCCAGATATGAAAATCTAATGAGCAGTGAAAAATAAAGAGCTTTGTTCATAATTTTTCTACCTCAAAGGAATGCTATTTAAGAATGAGATTTATGAACAGTGCTTCAAAGTCTTTTTTCCAAAGGGCTTTAACAAGGAATATGACAGGTACTGGGATAACTCTTAACTCTGCCAAATAGATAAATAAATAAAAGACTTGAAAATTAAACTTTGTTTTGCAGGTGGACTTAGGCGGCTTGACATTTCAAACTGAAATCTCCGGCTGTCTGCTGAATTCAAAGGATTAAAGAACAACAAGGACTTTTTCCTTTCTTGTTTTTATAAACAKGCTTATAAAAGAAAATGACAACCATCCACAGTCTCAAACAGGAGGAAACACTACAGCCTATTTTAAAGGACAGAGGAGAAAGAAAACAAGGACCACACTTCCTTAGCCTGGTGAGTCTTTCCATAATGAGAAATGTCACCAATCATTTTATTTCTGCATTAGAACTATCTATATTCCAATTTTTAATGAAATGGAATATTTTAAAAATATTTCCTTACAAACTGAGAGTTTGAGGGTTTGGGTGACCTCCTCCTCAAGTTCCTCAGAATTGTCCAGCATGTTTATCTGGAATTTAGGAATGTTGTTATCAACAACAGCATTGATTTATATAGCTCCAAAACCTGACTTGATTCCAACAAAATAACATGTGAGAAATGACAATTGTTGAGTTTTAAAGTATTCTGTACTAAAGTATATTATAGCCTATGAACAACCTGCTATGAATGCTGAATGCAAGGGGGCTCACACTCAACTCCCTGGCTTACAGACCCAGTGCTTCGGGGCTAAATCTCTACTTACTGTCCTGAAAGTGGGAGTCCTTTATTAGAAAAACCACTTCAGACTCCAATCAAGTCAGACATGTRTGTCTCTGGGTAATTTTAAGCGGTGGGTAGTTGTCTTGTCTCCCTCTTCAAGTGGATCACTTTCAAACACTTGGCTGGACTGAGGCCAAAACCTCAGCATTTTGGAGGATCAAGCGAATAAGCAGCTTATTGAAGTGCAGAAATTACCAGCTCAAATTCTCTGGCRTGTGTTACGCAGGTCAGGCTAGATGATAATAACAGACCTTTCTGGTCCTAAAACCTAGGAACTGATGAACCTAATGAGATTGCTTCATATGCATAAGTATTTTTCAGGACTGAAGCTCAAGGTAACATAAAAACATAGAGAATTGAATTTGTTTTCTGCCTGCTTGTCAATATTTGATTCTTTCATCTGCTTTGTACCTTGCAATCCTTGCCTTTTCCACCAAATTTAAGATAGGATCCATATGAAGTTCTGCACACRTTTGATTATCATCATAGATATTAGTCCTGGAGGAAAAAAATGGTGCTGACTGATTACATTTCTTTTCTGCTGAGCTGTTGCACTATTTGACTTTGCACCCAGTGCTACTTACTAGAAGAGAAAGCAAATGTTAAAAACATTTCTAACTCCCTGTTAGTCCCTTTCTAGCTTTTGGGTCTTTTTTTTTTTCTGTTTGTTTTTAACATAAAGTCTTAAATCATGTGCACATAACTTTTTTTTAATGAAGCTAAATAGTCAGAGAGATTTGAAACATTGATGGATGAAAGAGAAAGTTTTTTTTTTTCCTGCAGCTTTCTTTTAGGGAATGTGTCTTTAAGAGATGCGTCTGTCTTCCAATCTCTCTCTCCTCACCCTTACTTCAGCTATACTCTTTGGTCTCTTTTAGCTACATTAAACTAAAGCAGAGAAGTCTCAAAGCACATGTTCGAAACAAGCAGCCTGGCTGCCTTCCTTCCACTACTTTCAGCATAGCTTGTACTAAAGCTGGAACTTTTTCATGTGCAATCATTGTTCTTCCCTTTTTTTTTTTTCTTTTTTTTTTTTTAGATTTTATTGCTATTTTGATAACGGAAAGGTTGATTCTGGCTTCTGTAAGGACTGGTGGCCACATTAGCAGATGGAGTGGTCATCATAGCCTCAGCTCTCCCCATTATCTCCCTAACTGACTGAAAGTACTTAAGACTTCATTCAAGTGCTTTGCATTTAAGTGGCTTATATTTTCCTAAACATCCATCTAAATAGATACCTGACCTTTGTTGCCCAAGCACCCCCGGCATGTGAAACATGCTATTAATTAAATTTCACAATTGCTAAGTACACTAAGCAGAAGGCTGACATTTGATTACTATTTCTAATTATATTTGGGATGCCCGAGGTACAACAGTATGCAGGGAAAACTCAAAATCTATTACAAGTGTAAAGATTAATCTCCCTCTCCCAAAGGCAGAGATGTGAAAAAAAGCTGTGCAATCCTGCCTCTTGGTTGCTGGCTCRAACCATGCACATGATTCCTTTCTTAACTGTTTGCCCCGTAAATCCCTGATTCAGCAATGTCCTTTAGCACAAAATTAATGTGAAGCCTACAAATAATTCAACTAACTCTGTGTTGCCTCTAATACATGTTGAGATAGGCAAGTGCTTAAGTATAAGACCTGGTTCAATAAAGCAGGTAAGGTTGTATTTCAGGCCTGCGCTTAAGAAATTCTCTGATGAAGGTATTTTCCTAAATCATTCTCCAAAACAGCACCTTCCAATAACATCTTTTTATCACTATGGGGTACTACTAGCACTTTAACATATTCCTTTACATATGTTGCTAATATATGGCATTTCRGCATATTGCTTTATCATTGACTTAACTTCTGGCACATATACAACTSCATCACCAGCCAGCACAGCATGCAGATAGCAGTGCAGAAAAGTGTATCCTTTAAGTATATGTGTAAGCACTGTTCTGCAGTAAAGACAAAAACTGGTAGGTTTAGCCTTTCAGCAGATGTTGAATAAAGCCTTTAAGATGCACCACATCTGATGATGTATTTTTATTTTCATGCTGTAGGTTTAGAAATCCTTTGGTCTAAAGTCCACAGCTTTCAAAGATACAGGACACTGCTCTTTGTCAGGCCATACCCATCATGTTTCCTTAAGCAAAACTTTAGCTCAAAACTTTCAACATCTGGGCTGCAAAGGCCCGTGCAGCTTCACAGCCAGCATAATATGATAAAGTTTTCGTTCACTTAGAGAGAGTGAATATTCTCATTAGGGACCAGCCGTGACTCATGAAATCAAAGCACCACATAAACCCTCCTCTTCCTTTTCCAAAGTGCAAAGGAACGGAGAACTAAGGGCTGGCACGAGGTGCCTGGCAGCCCCAGAGCAGACAGCAGTCAGACCAAGCCTTGGCTCCTTGGTTATTGGTGAGCCGTGCCAGACTGTCAGGAACAAATGCTGCCGTGGTGAGCAGAACAAACACTGAGACCCTATGAATTTGTACCTCATGGTGATTCTGATTTTTTACTCCGCAGAGGCCTTTGAGATGCTTTTCTACAAAGTTTCTTGAGCATGGCTAGTGTTCAACCAGAAGGGCCATCCAAACTGTGCCAGAGACCTTTAGCACTTCATGGAAAGGAAACAAAGCAGCCAAATAGGTTTTTCACTCAGCAACAGGCATCCCTTCCTGTCAAAATGTGCTAATTTTTCTCCCCGACATTCAAACAGCTTCCCCCTTTCACAGCTTTTAGGATACAATCTGTGATGAAGGGATGGGATGTCTGGCCTTGCCAGGCTGCTGGCAAGACGTTGTCAGAGAACAGTTATGGGGCAATGTCTGTTAGTCTCTRTGTGCATGAGGTTGCCACAATCCATAGTCTGGAGATAAATCAATCTACCAACTTATCATGAATATGATCGTAATTAGTTGCATATGTGTAAGCAGCAGGCTCAAAGGCATCTCATGAGGAAAGAGTGGTCTGACAGGCAGAAATCAGTTTCTTTCTTTTGTTCAAATCTGCTGCCAGATTTAGRAAGTTTGAAGTTTAAAAAATTGAATTAACGCAGCACCACAAAAAAAAAAAAAAGCAAATTTTGCCAGCTGACAATATCCTTTGCAATCTATATCCTTTCAATATCCTTTCTCTGAGAAAGCCCTTCTTGACAAGAGGACAATGAAAGTTCATGCTTAGGGTAAAGTTATTCCTGACGTGAGGAATAAAGACCTTCTCTCCTTTGACATACATCAYAAAAGACCAACCTGTGTTTTAAGATTTGATATTCTTCAGGTAAATCCTACACTGGGAAGGAGTGYGTGTTTGTAGCACAGTCCCACACATGGCCTGACTGAGCCTGCAAACTGAAACCATGGTCTCCTAAGCTGTTAACACTGAAAATTATTTGTAAGTACAGAAAGCTCCATAGTCAGAATGACGGCCTCAGCTGTGTTAAGAGTGGATGGCTGATTCTGTAGCTTATAGTGGCATTTTTCTTTTGGACCATAATTTTCATCTGAAACTATATTGTATTATTCAACTACTAAAAGAAGCCTGAATTATTAATATAGGAATACATATAGATACATTCATGAACTTTCTATTATATAAAAACTAAAGTTTTCATAGTTTTTGTATTGTTTTTTTTTTATGACATGCTTTTATTCAGTATGCAAAAATTACTGGTTTAGACTTCCCAATTGTTTTACTTGTGTGCTTTAAAAAGTTTAGCTTTGTTAAATCATAACTTCAGTGTATTTTTCAGTTCATGTTCTCCTCCTTTTTTTTTTTTATATTTTTCTTCTTTTTTCTTTCATTTTTTTAGTGCAGTTAGCAGTTAGATTTGTGTGCTCATTTATGTCTGATTTGCCATAATTATGGACAATTTTGTAATATTTTTCATGGTGATAAACTGTTCAATGATGTGTAGTCTTTTTTGTTCTTCTCCCTTTATCTCTGTGGGATATTTTACATACTTCAGTTAATACTAAA
>PTEX01000030.1:2320164-2357349 GCA_003342815.1 Eudromia elegans
AAAAAAAAAAAAAAAAAAAAAGGAGGAAGACTTGTCAAAACACCTATCATTTTTCCAGTAATTTTTAACTTAATTCCTATTAACTAGCTGTAAAAATTGAAACACTATGTAAATAAAAAATAGCAAAAAAATTCTTTATGGGTAACAAATATATTGTTCAGTGATGACAGGATTCCACAACATCAGTGAGGATTCTAGGGAATTTTAATTAACTAATTTTAAAAATCCAGTGTAAACCAGTTTTCTCATTTTTTTATTAAAAGAGCCAGGAAATGACTGCAGTTTTGAGAAAAAAAATTTCATTTTACGGAAGAAATCAAGTTAGAAACTTAATATTTTTCCCAAAGAAATTTGTATTCAGTTTAAAAGCACTTTGCTTTTMAAGCTGTTACTATTTTATAGAAGAAAATAATTGAAATAATCTCTGTGTTTTCCCTTTAGAAAAAAATAGTCCTATGAAGGTAATCTTTGCAAAATTCTGGGGCAAAATCTCTGATATTTTCTCTAAAAAAGAAAGGTATTATAACTCAGATAAAGATTCTATAATGTTCTAGAGAAAAAAAGTGAATATTTATCAAATGAACATTGTGCTCAGCAAGGTTCAGGATTTCTTGGATCATCTCCTTTCTGAACACACATCTAATTTTATCTTACAACTGGAAGCAAATTCATACACTGGTTGAGTCACTACAACTGCTTTGTTTGTGTTTTGTAACAGTACCCCTTGCTAGGAGAGCATCCAATAAGTAATTACAAAATTACAAATAAAATTACAAATAAAAGCAAGCCTTATAGGGAAATCCAAGTTGTACACAGATTTACAGGGTCTAGCCCGTGAAGCTTTTTCTCTTCCATCTCACAATACTTCATAAGAAGAAAAAAAAAAGAAAAAAAAAGAAAGAGAATGGGAATCAGTGTTTTATTTGTAGAAACAGGCGAGTGGTGATTCAGAAATGGAACGGTGGTCTATCCTCAGTCAAACAGGCTGCAGAGCTGCTCACAGCCCTATCTGCAAGTCCTTTCTCTCAGTTCATTACCTAAGTGGAGTTGTATAAAAATCTTATATCACTYTCTTCATTTCTTGATTGTGACAGTGGCCAATGAGACTTTTGAAAGGTTTGCAAAACATAAAAGGAAGTAGTTGTGCCAACAGTTTATCTGCCAATTTCTTCTCTGAGAAGATTTTGGTTATTTCTGGCTGAGTGTAATTCAGTCTTGAAACAATCATTCTCTCACAAATTTCTCTGATATTATTCTACTTGATCTTGCCATTGAGCATGGCAAGATGCCTGCTTTGTTACGGACTTTTAAGCTCTACAAAAACACAATAATGTTTAACTAGCCTTTCAATTTTCACAGAAAAAGAGCAGGAAGAGGCAAGAGTTAGAGTTTGATGTTTCTCACTAATGAAATCCCCAGTGCCYTGACATCTCCAATTAGTATATTCAATCTATTATCTTTACATATTTAATCATGCTAATCTACTATAAAAAGAAAATGCAGGTGAAACACTTCCTGATCAAGTAATATATAGTATTTATACAAAAAAAGATGTGGGATAAAAGAGAAATGAACAAGGCAGATAGGATTACTGATTTCGGTACTTTTAAGCAGTACTTTAAAACAGTTTCCAACAGCTTTCCAAACTAAGACCTGGATACGGGACACTGAACGGATACGGGACACTGTAGTCTTGTGGAGCTCCCAAGACAGCTGGAAGCCATGGTCAGGCATCACATGAGTGAGGTTGGCATCTGTACACTGAACCTCCTACTCTTCCACACTTCTCAGAACAAACGATTTCTTTGAATCTTGAATCACAGGAAGTAAACAGACCTTTAAATAGTACAGCAGCGGGGAATAAAAGAGGCATGCCTGCTCTGCTGTAGCAAGGATGCTGCTGTAGCAAGGATCCTGCTGCTGTAGCAAGGATGAATGAACTTAGGGTTTTTTTGAAGATACTTGCCCTGGCCTAGGAACTTGATTTTTGACTCTTAAAGAACAAATCTCAGTCCCAACTCCTCAGGCATCCAAGTGTTGAGRCTACCTGGAGTGAGTGAAAAACCAGTTTCTACTACAAGCATTTATCAACCTCTCTGCATTTCTTCACTGGCTCCTAGCAAGCACTGATGATGGCTTCAAAATTTAAAAAAAAAAAAAGGAGAAAAAAAGGGGAAAAAAAAAAGAAGCAAGGATTAGAAAACCTATTAACTAAGATTTATATGGTGTTAACAAGCATCAATAGACCTGACAGACTCAATATAAGGGCATCAATTTTTGGCTTATGTTCATGATTCAGTCCTTTAGCTTTGGCTCTCATCTTCTGCCTAGCAGTAAATTTAGAAGTTCAATTTGAACTAGACTTGATTTAAAAATATATATAAATTCTTGAAACCACAATGATATCTAATCTGAGAAAGCAAATCCATTCTTGCAATAAATAATTGTCTAAGTGATACTAAAACAAATATATGCTTGACTTGCAATTTTCAGCCTAATACAGTACAGCCGAGAGAATTGCCAATAATGCAAATTGCAGTAAGGATAACCTGCACATTACAACCAAGCCTGGAACAAAGCTAGTGAACTCATTCCACTCAGTCATGGTTCGTCATTAAGCCTCACCAGCAGTTAAACTTCTATACATACAAGTACAGATGACTGCAATTTGTCTTGCTTTGTTTTGGCAATACAGGGAAGAGACAGAGCTTCTTGCTGCTTGTTCTGGAACAATAGGTRGGTTATTTTACTCACTTTTCCATCAACTGCTTCTCTACTACTGTTGGAAAATTTCTCACTTATTTTTAAGCACTTATGTTTAGTTGCTTAAATCTTAGGTGTACATGTGCCAAGTTTCCCATTTCAGTGAATGTCAAGCCTTGGATATCTGTGTTAGGTTAGGATAGATCAGCTTATAGAGATTCTTCACTCACTAAATAAGTAGAGAGTTCAAGTGATTCCCTTCCAGTAGATATCTATCTTTAATGAGCTGAGATGGAAGACTCTGCTTCTCAGGGTTAGCCCATGTTATCAAACCATTCTTTTTCTTCTGAGAACAAAGTAATTCCATCTTAGTACAGGTTTACTGAAATAACAGAGGTACTTTGGAGCAGAATATGGGCCAATGAGTTCAAAATTGATGTCCCTCAAATAAGCGAAAGGGAAGATAGTACTTAAACTTCAGAAACCTTCTCTGGTTCCTGCCAGGTTTATTGAAGAATTTTATACCAGCCTGTGTGAAGGAGTAACTGAAAAGCTCACGAGAAACCGGATGTATTTTTACATATATTTTAATGCTCTATACATGAGAAAAAGGCTGCCATGCTGAAATAAACAAAATGCTAGATAACTTCCCCTTTCTGGACCCTTCCTCCTAGAGATAAATAGTTAACTGCCTTAATTATCCTTTGATGTTGAAATGGATCCTCTTTTCTGGCTACTCAGTTATATGAACAGTAATTTCTGACAGTCTTAGCATTTTGCTTTGCAAACTTTTAATTGGTAGAGCTAAAAAAATGGGTAGGAAYGAAGGGAAAGAAATCAAGTATTTCTTTTAGGACTGTAGAATAATTTATCACAGAAGAGTCCTGTGTAGATCCCTGGTCCAGCCTCCTGCTCAGAGCAGCATTAATTTCAAAGTTAGATCAACTTGTTCTAACTTKTTGGCTTGAGTTCTAAAAATCCTGAAGGAAGTCAAAGCCAGGGCCTGTCTTGCAGTCTGTTCCAGCACTACTGTCATGGCAACTTTTTCTTTCACCTCTCCACCAAAGTTACTGCAGCTTATGGTTGCTGCCTCTTGTTCTTTCTCTGTAGAGAGGCCAGGTTCTAGTCGCTGCCTGAAGGCAATAATTGCTCAACTCCCATTGAAAGCAGCAGTAGGTCTCCTTTTAGCCTTCCATCTCCCAGAATTAACAGATTTGACTCTCTCTTCCCGACTCATATCAATTTGTCAATGACCTTTGTGCACAGGTAGTCTAAAACTAGACACAGTATTTCAGAGGCAGACTCACCAGTGCTGAATAACAGTAATTAATTCTCTGGATCTATTGTTTACACTCTTGTTAACACAGACCCAGGTCAGTCAGCCTTCACGCCTATAAGAATACCTTTAGAAAGTGTGTTCAAGCTGTTGATGACCTGGAATTGCATGTCCCTTTCTGTAAAAAGATTCCCTATGCAGATAGTCTCCCATTTACCCTGTCACGAAGTCCTACAGCTGGGACAGACTAAACCAATATATTTGACCTTTCTGAACTGAACTTTGTGAAGTTTATGTAAGCCTATTCTTCAAGCTTGTCAAGGTGGATTATCAATACCTCTTTATCTTGACAGTCATCTAAAGCTTTTACTCTGTGCAAGTTTTTTTTCTTTTTGCAACCATTAACATCGATACCTCTAAACAGGTATCAATATCTGTTGCTTTCCATACTTATTAGATCAATACGTGTCAATAATCTATGAAAAGGCATTGATATCTCTTCGTCTTGAGAGGCATCTATAGCTTTCACTCTTGCCCTTCAGGATATCAACTGCCACCCTGTCCCCACCTTACAAGCTATCACCAGCAGACTTGCTGGGAGTGAATTCTCTACCTTCAACCAGGTCATTAATTAACGTGTTGAATGATATTGGCCCATGGCACAAGAATATTGGTTTCTCATTTCTAGATTATCAAAAGAAACCCACCTCCTTTTACTGAATATGTGACAACCATAATCTAGAATGGAGAGTTTAATCAGGCCATTAATTATATAACTGACAGCCTAGAGCAATACTCAGTAGGTGAAAAAAGGRATTCAGCATTATGAAATCTAAACTCTTTTGTGAAGCTGAGCCAAACAGACTTCTGAGAGACCTACTCTGGGTCCATAACCTATCCTTAGAAATGTCTCTGCTCCTGGAGGTGAGGGGAACAAAATGAAAGTTCCTCTGCCTTAGCGATCACTAAGGATCCCATGCTACTTCCAGGGCCCTAGACACATCTGAGGGCAAGTCCTCTGTCAGTTTAAAATGTCCCCTATGGTTTCAGGTAGAAATCTGTCCGGTGTTAGGCTCTGCAATACTGCAGTGTGTCAAACAGTGTTAGATTCTGATAGGATTCAAAATATTAGTCTTCTGGGAGGAAAAAAAGAACACTGTTCRTATATGATAAATATTTATCGTTGATCATTAAATTCTAACTATCCTTTAGAGAAAAAACAACAGAAAATCCCTGATTCTAATAGCAGTTAATTTACTATAAAATGAATGCTTTATTGACATTGCTTTTATATGAGTTGGTCAAGTTTTACACATTTAAATGGTATCTGACCCAAAGAATCTATTAATAAATATTGAATAACTCTGARTGCAGAATGTTAAGTGATTAGAATATAATATGGCAACTCCATAAACCACATTGTAATCCTTGAACAAGCTTTGAAGATCTAAAACAGAGATATTCCCCAAAACAGCAACCTGACTGCCTACATGGTTCAGTGGGAAACAACCTGCTTTTTGTCTTAGGGGAGAAGACGCTTCCCCACTGCACGTGGAGCTGGGCTGGAAAGGAAATGCATATGCCCTGCTAGGCCTAGGAGCTTCCTGAAGGAAGGGAGTGGCGAGCTGAGCTCCAGCCAGAATATAGTTCACAACCAATTCAATTTGACCATCCTGCTGCAGGAAAGAGGTGGGTCAGGTAACCTCCACTTGAACTGAAAGGCTGAAGGTGTGTTTCTTGTTTTGTTTGCTCTGATGCACTGTTTAGGAGAAAAGTCTCTAGTTGACAGTGTTACAGACCCATTCACAACCACTTTACTTTCTCCACGTTTTGCTGTCAGAGTCAAGTAGGCACCAAAGACAGTAACTGAACTCAACCAAAGACTACATAGGAGAGGAACACCAGTCTTTCAGCACTTCAGYCATCCAAAGGCCCTGGCTAATCTCCATGGGCTATGCTCTGGTATGATTTTCCTCACACTGCTCTAATCAATAGAATATAAGCCCATCCGTGCACCTGAGAATTCCAYCCCTCTTTGAAGAGGCTGCCAAAATTGCTGAGCCAGTAGGACACTTTTTGTCATGACAAATGAAAAGGTGTTCTCTAGTTCTTTCACCTGCTGACTCTTCCCTTTGAAGACTGGCTCAGTCACTTGCTCTACACCAGATGGGGAGGAGAAAAAAGCCTGGATCTCCCCAGTAAAGGAGGCACCAGGGGATTTTATGATAAGGCTTTGAATTTCTGTGGWCTCTCTTCCAAGAACCTCCAAAGGACTTTCAAATTCATTAAGCCTTCTGATCCACTCTCATTATTATCCTCTCTTAGAGATAAGAACATTGAGTCTTAAAGCAAGCATTGCAGATAAATGACAGAAAGACTGAGAATGGGAGATGAGACACCCCCTTTCTCCAGTAGTAACCACAAGAAAACATGACTTTGTTGAAGCCCTTTGATGTGATGATCCATTTTTTTACATGAACATGATTTATTAAAATAAATCACATAGCTTTCACATAGCACCATGTGAAAGGTACATGACTTTCCATGATCAAAGGAAATACACGAGATTCTTCAGGCCAAACCAATCAAAAATAAAAATATTAGYAATTTCTATTTATATTGCAAATACTGATCAGACTTCAGAGTATAATTGCATAAATGATCTACTTTTCCATGCTCTAAATGTCAAGTTTTTAATGACAAAAATCTACAGAAAGAACAAAAAGTAGAACTGAAAAAAGAATGCTTGTAGTTCTATGCCATAATGCAGACAAAGAGCATGGATACCATTGTGACAGGGATTACTCAATCATGCTAATCCATGTGTGCTTAGACAGCTGCTGATTCTTGACAAAATTGATAATAACCCCAGAACATCTCTTCATTGTGATGCACAACAGTGCATGGGTTGGGAAGTGAATATTCTACAAAGCTCATGATGAAAGGAAAGTATAAAGGTCTGGCACAGTCTCACTTTGTGGGCAGATGACCAACAGTTCAGAGGCTATTTACTATTCCAAACTGTGCCACTGATTTATGGTTTGACCTTGGGAATGACGCTTCTGTTTCCTTTCCTACCTTTGCATTATGAAGAGAGGAGTGATTCAGAACCAGATGAAATCAGAATGTGATTGAAAGTCAGAAAACATCCAATTCCTTGTCATGCCACCCAAAGCATATGCTGTCTTGGTTAGTGGGAAAGAGACAGAAATAGCACAGAGTTTCTCTCTCATTGTATAWGTTTATGTTGTCTTGTTTGAAATAGCAATTCCTGGCCACCAGGCACTGCTGTAATGACGAATAATAAAAATGATGCATTTGCTAGAATGAGTGAGGCCTTGCACAAATATAAATGACTGTTCAGAGTTTCAGGAAACAGTGATTCATGAACAAGTATSAAGACTATTCTTAAGGTGAAGGTAGCAGAGAATCCACCCTGAAAACTTCTCAGGAAGCAGGGAAGTGTGCCCGGTCCTGCTGTGTCCTAACTACTGTGTGATCTACAGCCTCCAGCCACCCAACCTTGGCTCAGCTGTGTGAGCAGGTGCTGCTCTCTGTGCAATACCACATTCTGTGCATGTTCCCTTGTTCCCTACAAATCATTTCGGGTGAGCCAACAGCCATTTCAGCCTTTCAAAGCAGCTTGTTTTTATTCCTCAAGAAAGAGTTTATAGCTAGGATTTAATAAGCCTGTAGCGCTTTATATTTTGGCAAAAAAAATCACATTTTGCCCAAGGCGAGCTATGTAAACAAGGGCAGTGATTATACATTYGAATGATGGAATGAATGTGATGTTTATACAGTAGGACAATAGATGGAATATTTCTGATTCAATTGGTGATTATTTGCCATAACCAATGAAATTTTTATTTTAGTGCAATAGGTTCTGACATTTTCACCCTGTAGTAATTGTGCTCACAAATTTGCTATCTCTCTAGTCTATCTACTGGATAGTCTAGGCTCATATTTTCATGCTGTGCAGCAATTAATTTTGAGAGGCTGTGAGAGGCTGTAATGTGTGGTTTTTTGTTTGTTTTTCCCTCTGCCCCATAGATTCATTCTTTATATTCCCCTCATACCATTTTTCAAAACAATTGAAACTGAACTTTACTGGTACTAGAAAACAGTGTAAGACAATATTTCTYAGCCAAGTTAGAAATCTGGCTTTCATCTTCTTTAAATCACAGATGATGCTAGCTGCACATACTAAAAATSGCCACTCAATGATTATACCTTTTCCTCTTTCCTGTCACTTCATGTTTACAGTTTCATCCCTCTTTTTATCTCTTCTATCTCTTCTGTGTTTTTTTGAAATATTTTCATCCTTTATTTAGTCCTCACCTCAGAGAAATAACTTGTCTCATTCCACCATCCCTCTTTTCTCTTTTCAAATTTCACTGCTCTCTAATAATCCAACGGAAAACAGTGAGCTTGATATGAGCCTTCGTTCACAGCAAGGAACAACTTCCTAGAGCCTTTAATGACAATCTGACCTCTACATACGCACAAAATGAAAGACACTTTTTCCTAATAAAAAAGAGACTAAAGCCTTCATTAAGGATATCTCTATTAGACAAATCTAATAAAGCAGCAGATTTACAGAAGACACAAATKAAGCCAATTCCTATTGTATTTGCTATGCAATGAAGGCATAAGGATTTGAGGAAACTACACAGAACTCATTTAGAGTTCCAGAATATTTCAAACCATGTAGCATAACTGCAAAGATAACGGAGCCTCCTAGAACATGCATATTTTTTGGATCAGGTGACAGATGCACATAATTTTCTGATGAAAAATTCCAATGTTGCAGAATATTCAGCGAAAAAAAGAATTATTCTCTGCTGACTATTCTTCTTGTCTAAACTACTAAAAATTAAATGGGACAAAATAATGGATTTCTAGTGTTTATGAGCATTTTCCACCAAATCATTTTTCTCACTGTCTTGTCACTACTTTCCTATTGCTCTGGGTCAAAAATTTTGGTAAGTCCCGAAAAAATTCTTGCTCTTTAAATGTCACAGTACCTTTCCCTAGTACTGTGATTTCTCATTATTTCTTTTCTTAGCTGAAGTGGTCTTACTATGTTTTAATCTCTTTATAAGYATCTCCATTGCCTTTACAGTGATTTTTTTTTTTCTTTTACATGATAACATGAGGATTCGAATTTTATATTGCCTTCCAGATACAGTCYACCAGACACCATCCAGAACAAAGTGCTTATGGYCTGCTTTTGAGGATAACTCTGAACAGCTTGTCTAAAACTCTCTCTTTTTTTTTCCTATTGTTGCTTTATATTGTGCTGAAAGAATATATCTTGTTCCTCTCTTCTCAGTTGTGATAGGCTGGAGCAAGACCAGAAGGCCATGAAAATGGTTTTCCTGACTAACAGTAGTGGTCAGTGGGCTTATYGCTTTGCCTTCATTGAGGAGAAATAAGGATCTTCAGAGGGATTGTTGGGAAAAGCCACCAATTTCATTTTGTCTTTGTGCAATCAGAGAGGTTGTAAAGGTGGGGTTTTGCTTAGAGGTTGCTGGGGGAAAAAAAAACAGAAAACTGCTTAATTTTCGATAGATTTGGGGGTTTGTTTGTAGTTRTTAAAAAGCAGGTGCCAAAACTCTGAAAGGATCAATTATCCTGTCAAAATTAAGTGAGAAAAATAAGAATCAGACACTGCTAAAGCAGATAAATTATTAATTCTCAAAAGATAACATCATGGTAAACTGCTTAAATGAAAATCATAGCAAGCTGTTTGCAAGTTATTGTGAGAAAACTTGGAGGCAGATGTGCAAGTATATGATGAAAATGAAGGGGGAAAAAAAGAAAAGTAACAGGGCCATTTCTCACAAGAAATTACTCCTGTTTCTTGTCTTTCTGTTTCTTTCCCTTTTTATACAGAAACTGTTTCRATTAAAGCTGCTTCCTCATCTAATTTGCACCCTATATGGCTTCATCCACATGCAAAATTCAGAGCTATTGTTTGTAGGAGTTTCCAGTTTTTGTGCTATGAATATTTAGATCACAAATGCAGAACTAGATAAAAATCTGGAGGTGAATGAATCTACATAAATGCTATGGCCTTAGTCTCTGCTTCTGGGAGACATCTGCCTATATAGACTGTTAATGAAGGAGGGGTCCTACAAGTACACCTGACACTGAGGAATTATTAGTGCTGCTTTGTTTAGATGAGAAAAGTGACCTACTAAAGATGGGTATTCACAAAGGCTACCCCCACAAGCACAAAGTTAATCTGTTTTAGTGTACCTTAAGTCCTAAAACCGTTGTCTCCAGAACTTAATCTAACATTTTTTTCTGGGTCATTCYTTCAGGGAGCTTCTACCTTTCTTTTRAGAGATGAAAGAAAATAGGAGATAGATTTCAAGATGGATAGGGTTTCAGGATAGAYTTWGATACTCTGAGAAAGATTTCTTTTCCTGGCTCTGACCCTAGATTTCAAGGTTGACAATTGATATGGTGTATACAGAAACTGACTTCAATTAAGGAAACCAAACAGAAAGACTATTATAGGAAGTGATGTTTTCTCTTAAAGATTTTTGTCAGAACTGAAAAAAAAAAATCTGAAATATCTGAAGACAGAATTTGAAAATCTTTACCGTTATACATGGTTTTCTATCAATGAAAATGTATGTTTTCTGGCTTAAAACAATAAAAAGATSTAAGTAGTCAGACAAACAATATATATTTAAAGAAAGTAGAGATTATTTCTTCAAAACCAAAAATCATGTTGTAATTTGTAATCAATATGAATTTTAGGAGGCTTTTTCCACCAACACTTTCAAATGCAGATATGTATGGCCTATTTTCTTCATGTCTGTGCTATAACTAAAAGACAAAATGGGAGGAAAATCCCCCCAGGTTAGACTAACTTCACCATGTGGTTAAATCCATTCATTCTCCTACACATCTCAGRGGACCTATGTCATTTAAACAGCAGAGAAAAAAATATTAAAATGAGTATTATTCAGACATATAATGTACCAATGTGTGTATTACTTGTTCCTCTACTGGCTGATTTTGCTACAAGATAATRGCCTATTATTGCTACCAGCTGTTAATTAGCTGCTAATTAATAGGTTGTTGGATTCTTAGGCCAGAAGGGACCATTTGCTCATCTAGTATGACCATGGCAGTCTTAACACATTTCACTCATGGTACCAGAACATACTACTATTAATGTTGCCTTCAACAGTGGCAACAAGCCTCTCCTGAATTCACAYATAGATGGGAAATCTCCCTTTTCTTTGTAGTTGTTCCAATATTTTAGCAAGCACTTRCACCTGAGTTCCATGGAAAGAGTTTTAGTGTATTAGTTATTCTCCACTAGGACAAAGAGCTTTTTATCACCTGSTATTTTTTCCTCATAGAATTGTTCATTTGTTGCAAACAAGGTAGCCCTCCATCATCCATTTCATAAACTAAATAGCCTGTGCCCTTTGATTGTCTGCCCACAAAGCTTCTCATTCAGCTATGAAATAATTTCCTATACTCTCTCCACAACTTTATTTATTTTTTTCTTCAGRAGCAAACATGCTAGAAACAGCTGGAAGGGTTCATTTTTGTAAGATATTTACTAGGTACAGAACTGAAACAGACCCTTATGCATCCACCACACATTAATATCACCTAGATATAGACCTGAATTTKTTAGAGGTAAAATGCCAGGTAACCACACTGCTAGCTGCTTTGCCAGCCTTGTCCCCATCATTCTCTAGCATGTGACAGAAGAGGAGCTATAATTCACCTGGAAGCAAACTAGCATAAATTCTGCACAGCAAACCCAGCTACYCCAGCTCTTGCTTAAGGGTAGTTGGTCTGGTACTCTGATCCCTCAAATATTTATGTTGTCTTCCAGCAAAGGCTAGATTTTCATCTTCTACAAAAGTGAGAGCCTAAGTAACTACTCTTTCTTCACATCTTCATTCTTACCGCCCATGGCCCCAGTTTATTTTATTTGTACTTATCAGAGGTGTTCTTCATATATATGGCAGATTATGCTTTACTTGATGCTTCATTGCAGAATAGATTTTTGAGATTATAAGAACTGAGGTAGAAAAGTAAATCTTCTTACACCTTCTTTGCCCCTGCTCCTGCTTTCCAAAAGTCCTCCTATCATGTGGTGAGAAATAACACCAAAGATTCTAACCTGTTTTGCAARCATCACTCTCACGTGAAAAACACTGCTATGGCATCAGCCAGCTAAGACAAACTGTGCTGGGAATTCAGCTATTCTAGTGCCAGGATGACACAGCCACGTACAAAAAAGGAACATTCATCAACACACAGTTGGCAAAGTAACTTCATACTCTTAAAATTTAGTCAGTTATTCTCCTAATCCAGATGAATACTATGCAGTCCACAGATACTCTCGTCTTGGTATATTAAGAATGYCTTCCTAACAAAATGAATTATCCAGCAAAGTCAAAGTCACTGAATGTTTCATTATAACTCCTTCACCTTTCAGTTTGCCTTTTAGATCTTTATCTATTATGAAGCCCCAGAAACCTCCCTTCTTTTCAGAAAACACAGTGAAACAGCTGTCAGTGGTGAGGCAAATCCTGTAAGACCCACTTTGAAGAAATACATAGCCTAGAATCTCCAGACACACGGGGTWAGCCCATTAATATGCTTTTAAGGGGAGTGATTTTGCTTCCTTAGCCTCTACCTTTGCAGTATAAATATATCTATCATTCTTTTGTCTTCTGGACCAGTCCTGCAAGCTGAAATTCATACAATCTAAAAGACATCCATTAACTCTGGGAGAGCAAAGGTTCAAAATTGACACTTACTGAGTAAAGGGCTGTACAGTAACTACCATGTTGTGAGGATCAAGCTGACAGAGTTTGAATGAGATTGACTGCCAGTGCTATGGGTTCAGATCATTGTAGTTAGAAAGCTGATTTGAACTCAGATGGGTCTAACTATGTCTATTATCTGAAAAGCAGACACGAATAAGGATAGCAAGGATTCAAGATGTTACTTRCATTGTGTACAGTTATTCTTTGTATGCTTAGGCAACACTTCCCAAAGCACTGAGTATTTTACTGATGTGTATGATACACCTTTTGTCTCAATTTGAGACTGAGAGTCTCCATATCTCTTTTTTCTAAGTCACAGTGATTTGTCAGTGTCATGCTAGGAGTTAGTAGCAGGGCCAGAAATTGTATTTCAATCTTTTGTACTCAGTTATATTACTTAATATCTAAAGAAGTACCTCTTGCTTCTGGTTCATGGAGTCCTGAGAACAGTCCTGAGAATGTGGTACATAATCTGATGAAAAGAAGTGAATTGCCACATACACCTGCACTGCCTGAGCCAGTTCCCTACCCAGTCAAAGGAGATAACATGGATTTATTAGTAATAGTTGACTTTGACTGACATATTGACTGATGATCTCTCTATAAACTATATTTAGAATGGTTGCTTCCCTGACATTTCTAAAGGCCTGCACCACACTTCCTCCTYCTTGTGATAATGAGAATTCATCTGCTGCTCAAGAACAAAAGCTCCACGGCTCCTGCTGCAGTCCCAAAGGCCACTCTGCTATAAGAGAGATTTTTAAGAGAGAGAATGATCTTCCAGGAAGAAGATAAGTGACCTTTGTGACTTACTTGAAGTTTTCGAAGAAAGCTGTCATACAAAATATTTTTATATATAGTGATTCTTAGAATTATCAATAAGAGAGGTATGYGATGTCCATGAAAGTCTTAGGTATAATGGCTGCAGTGACAATAGAATTTCAGATTCTGATGGAAATAGGGAAATAACAGAATTCAAACTCCTCATTTCGGAAGAACAGACTTCATCTTCAACAGGAAATCAGTAGAAAGGATCTATCAGTTTTGCTCTGTTTATTGGACTGACAAGGGATACCAGACTGTCTTTGGAGATGAGCAAAACCACAGCGGACAAGGCCATGAGCAGTTGGATGTAACTTAGATCGTCTTTGAACAGGAGGACTAGCAACCACCACAGGTCCCTTCCATTATTCTGTGATTTATGCTGTAATGCTTTCCCTTTGTTTTTCTCCTTGCACTAACTAWTCTGTCCTTCCAGGTCCAAAATTAACCACTACCATAACCTCCTTTGACTTTCAAAGTATCCACCACAAGTTGTTATATAACATACAACTCAAGATTGAGCCATGTATCCACTGATGACCTGAAAGGTTGCTTGCTTTTCCAAATCAGTTCTAAGAAACGCCTAGGTATGATAAACTGATTTTAGTGACTAGGTTTAACACCAACAGCAGGATTGTGCATTAAGGTCTTGTAGTAAAAAGAATAATACTATGAGCCCTTGTTTCAGTGAATGAAAAATTATTTTTATCTTGGTTGCCTATTGAGACAGGTTTATGTATTCATTCTGTGCATCTACATGTGTCCATCTACTTTGAACACCCTGCCTCATATATTTTTTTAATTCATTCATCAACAAATTACAGGGAGATGTGACATAAGGTCAACAGGTAGAGGGATCAAAGATTAAATTTGTACAAGTATTATGAAATCTATCAGATGARAAAGTATCCTCAGCTGGGAATATCAGTTGTAGAGCTGCAGTATCTTGTTGAGTTTTATTAGAAGACAGAAAATATATGTAARGGAGCACCATGAAACTCTCCACCAAGTGAAGCTTTCTCTTGCAGCGCACTGCTAGATGCCAGAGAATCCAACCATAAGACATATCTACTAGGAAATCTGTCTTTCCTAATTCTCTTGCTCACTGAGCAGCTCATTTTTAAAGTTCATGCTAAGATGCTGCTCTTTTTTTATCACCTCATATGCTAGGATTATGGAAGTAGATTAAATGCTGGCCTGCAAATGATGTTGATGGTGTCAGTGTACTTCATCATATGGTCATCCAGCTCTTGTGGGAAAGCAGGAGTGAATCCTTCACTGATATTTTATCTGCTAAAAACACAAATCAGTTGCAAGTGCAGACAGGGTGAGATTTGTTTTTTAGCACAGAATCTGCCAGCTCCTACTCTCAGCACTGCTGATACTTCTCCGCACCCCAGACAACAGCTTTTGATATTGATTTCCATAAAACCCCACTATGTTACAGRGAAGAGGATGTTTCCATGGGATTGCCATATGGGGTGGGACTTGAAGCCAAAAAGTTACAAAGGTAATAGTTGTTTTCTTTTGAATATATTTGCATCCTGAGCTTAATTCAGTGCATGCTGCTTCTTAAAAAATGATTCTTCCTGTTAGAAACATTTTTTTTTTTGCCTCCAGCTCAACAAATYCCGACTTTGTCATAAAAAAATGCATGGATGSGTGTTTGTGTGTATATGTGTATATATATATATGTATAWATATAACAATTTATTCTCTCCTTTAAGCAKGAAGTAACAAATGCAAACACAGGGGAAAGGTGCTAAATTGCTTTTATTGCATTTCTTTTAAAAATACAATATTYCAGTTCAGCTCCCAGATGCATTCAGTGAAAGAGCCCAAAACCAACATAAATAAATTCAAACACAAATAAAAACAAATTCAACACCCACAAACATGCCTCAGTCACTCAACTTCTCAAAGTCTATTTCCCAGTCAGGGTTTTGCCTAGGGAACTTAATATTTTAAAAGAAATTTGTAGGCTTTTAACATTTCTCTGCTTCTAGGTATAGCATCTCAGGTTTTATTTTGTTTTATTTTTTGACAGCCAAAAAAAGACTTGTGTAATTATTTGTTTTTAGATACTACATAGAAAAGAAGTACCAAAGGAAAATGTGAAAACTGTTGAAGGGTATGCAGGAAAGAAAAGAAGATTATGTCTGCAAGGCTCAGTAACAGTAATTAAGGACCTTATTGCTGGTTATATTGCAGAGTTGCCATTGTTTTTTGATACCGAATGCTTATGGCATTTACTCTGTCTTTCTGTTATTTATTTCTGTTATAATTTCTATAAATTTATGTCTTTATTTCTGTTATAAGCAGGGGTGTTGGATTAGATGATGTCCCTTCCAACTTCAACCATTCTGTGATTTCCCTAGACAGGTAAATCTTGATACTAACTGGTTTATCTGAGAAAGTCATTTTATTCTACTTGAGTTCTAATTTTTGGTGCATGTGACATCAGATATTATATTGCTCCAAAAACTCTTCGAGTTCTATTCCTCTTACAGTTAAGATAAATATCTAGTACCCAGGAAGATCACCTGTGTATGAGCAGACTATTCCTGTTCTCCCAGTCTGGACCTGAATCATTCTGTGTTAGCTGCTAGTACTAAAAGACTGGGCTCTGCACACAGTGCAACTGCAAGGCTGAAATTGTGTCGTGCCTACTGCTATGGTGAATGCCACCAACATCCATCCTCAAATAAAATTTAATGTGCTTAAGTTCAGCAGCTCAATGCTGCTGATCTGTCAGCCGTATCCAACATGCTCCTGACTTTAACACGGAAGAATAAATCACTGGATGTCTACTAAGAAGCAGCAAGTAACAAGGGTGGCAAAAGCAAGACCAGCTCTCCAAGCTCTTCAAAGTCTGCACTGATTCACAGTAGAGGCACATTGTATGAAGAAGGCCAGAAACAAAAAGTACGTATACGCAACCCTATGGATCATACGAACCAAGGCATGATACACAATCACCCTCTGACTTCATATTTTGTTCCCCAAAACTATAAATGTTTACCCTTGAGCAGTTAGTCTTTGGAAGATGCTATACTGTAGAGGGGCTAGAACCAGTTAAAAGCTTTTCAGCAGAGGAGACGACATTGAATTTTGCTGCATCCTAACACACTTAGGAGGCACTGAGGAACCTGATGAAGTCTATACCAAGAAGGCGGGTGACTCTGAGACCCCATGCAGTGGACAGTAGGTATACACAGTTTCTTCCATCATCCTGTTGTTTCATTCTCTYTTCTACAGTACTGTGGTTAGCTGTCAGCCTCTTCAGTATTGTTGAAGTATTCAGCAAATACCTCTATCTGCCTTGCTAAAACTAGGCCAGCATTTACTTAATACATGGGCTGATGGATGTTTTGGCATTACATGCAGTTTAATATCTCAGTCTGTCCTGGCTCAGATGCCCATCAGCTTCTGTATCCCCTGATCCTATGGAAGTTCTTGCCAGCACAAGACTCATCCTATTAGCACCACATTTTGGTAGGCAAAGGGTATGATTTATGATTCCAAAAGTTCAAGAGCATGTTCATACAGGTGGGAGGACTTTCTCTCGCCTTTGTGATGCAGTGCTGCCAGCAGCACTAAGGTGCGTGTTGAGGAGATGATATGTAAGCTGTAAGCTAGTTTTTCTCAGCTCAGACAGGTGATGCATTGTCCTTTGAACAGCAGTGTGGCGGGAGCCATCCTTCATGCCCTGCAGTACCTGAGGATCACTTCAATAGTTTATGACAGCTAGTAGACAGCCAAGATATGGGGGAAAACAGGAATCAGCGTGAAAAGCGTGTGTGGTGGGTTTTTTTTTTTTATTTGGGGGGAAATGATAAATCTGACAAATGTGCTGTACATCTCCCATTAGGATATGGTGATGCCAGTGTGGTTTAGAAAGCTGCTAGCCTCAGCTCGAAGCTGCATTTCCTCCATCATGTGAAACGCTGTAACTGGTTTTTGTGCTCATGTCCAGCTTTTTGCCCTACAAAATAATCTGTGTTGGAGTAGAACAGCCATTGCCATCCATGTTGCTGCAGAGTAAAAGCCACATGGATGTTAGCAGATTCTCAACTGAGAAGTTACCTTGTCCCCCTAACAAATAACTGATTTTGAAACTGCTCTGGCAGCACCACAGTGCATGGTTCCTTGAGCCTTTTTCTACATCCATCCTGAGCCTTGTCTGCTCAGGAGGACCCTGAAGGAGTTTGAAAGCTTTACCATGGCCAGATGACRTTGATGGGCTATTATCCTGCTAGCCCATTGCTCAGGGTGAAGAAAAAKAGAAACATGACTATTCTCACAAGGACAGAGATAGCTTGGATTTACATAAAATCATGTGAGATCAGAATCTGTCCTGAAGTAAAGTAAGATGTKATGCCTCAGCCCCAGGGAACAGGAGGAAAAAAAGAGTTTTCTCTGCATAAAAGTATGTATGACTGTAGCCTATCTGCCAGGGAAAAGTTTCTTTTCCAGTCTAAATCTGTGGCCYAGCTTTTAGAGAGTTTGCAGAAAGTTCAGACAGGGTTGATGGGATATGCAGTGACCAGGAACATCAGCAATATAAAAATGTCAAAGCCATCTCATGATCTATGGGGGAAAATATAAGGAGTATTCTGAAAGCTGCTGCTTTGTGAGGAACTCTGCTTGCCAGCGTTGGAACCAGCAGACACCTGACCCAGGAGGGCTCTACAAGCTTTGTTATTCCTGCCGTTAAAACTCAAAAAAAGARATCTACATTTTTTTCCTGACTTTGCTTTATCACCCTCTAGTTACAATGTGACAGCCAGGACTCACAAAATTTCATTAAGATGTTTCCAAGGTGTTCAGCTGCCTCAGACTGCAATGACACGCTGTGTTCTCTGGCAGAAGCTGGATAAGTGATAACACAGGCAAAATCCTGGCTGCTATGACAGAAGCGAGGCAGTGGGGGTAACTAGGGGTAGAGTCTGCCCAGCCTGGGGTCAGCTCCGGGTCGTTGAGATGAAAAGAGAAACCAGGAGGCTGGAAATCGCCTCAGGGCACAAACCCGATGGGTTAAGAGGCGCCTTTGGACGTGATTGGATGGAGGCGTTCGGGGTTCCCCATGATTGGCCAGAAGCTGCTCCTGAGCTCGTGGTTACCATGTGAGCGCCTCGTGAGGAGGCAGCGGCAGAGGGGGGCGTCCTTTGTGAGCGCCTCGTGAGGAGGGCAGGGTTCGGTTGTAGGAGGGTCTGTAAGCGGCGGGACTGCCTCAGTCGCGGTCTTTGTTTCACCGTCTCAGAGACTGCTGCTCCTCAGTACACCCCCAACCAGAAAGGGGRAATAACCCTGAGGACAGATACGATATGTTGTGTATGTAATCTAAGGGAAGACAAGTGCCTTACTGGAGTGAGAGACCCAGCCTAGGGAGATGGGATGTGGCTGGCACCTGGGCACTCCTCCTTCCCCATAAAGTTTCTGAAACTTAATATTCATTGCACTGAAAAGACAAAGGACACACTGAGGACTGGTGTGCTCAACTGAAAGGACAACTGCTCACGCTCATATGGAGTAGTCTGTGTTTCTTTTTCAGTGTTTTAAGTTTTCAGAATAACTCCATCAGCTTCATGGCAGGGGCTCCACATTTCTGTGGTCCTTCACTATGTTGGTGCCTCATTATGACCCGTGAAAAAGACACTTCTCTATAAAGTTTAAATAGGGGAGGTCTCAGCTATACAAAGGACTGATCCAAGCTTGGAAGAAAAGTTCCATTGTCCTATTTTGATAGTGGAAAATGAGCCACAGAGACGATAAGTACCCCAGTCAAGATACTAAAGAAACCAAAGGCAGAAATATGAATTAACAGCAGATCTCACAAGTACCACAAATCTCCAATAAAAATCTTCCCTACAGATCTTCAGACAATCCTAAATTATAGCTCTGTAACCCCATGAAATCAGATAACAAAGTTTCCAAAGTAAACAGATTTATCCTGAATGTGCCAGATCCACTTTGACTTGCACACAATGTGACCTCCTTCCTTCAGGAAAAAGGACTGAGTTTGGTATCGAGGAATGGTTGTGTATGGATGGTAAATAAAGGCAAATTATCCTAACACATCAGTAATTGGGGTAGAACAGGGAGACAGAGTGAATTTGAAATWGATTGGAGAAATTTCTGGAGAAATATCAGTAAATTCAAAGGAGAGATTCCTGCTGGCTGATCAAGCTCTGCTCCCATTTAAGGTACAATTGACCTGAAACACAGAAGGTGTCCTCATCATTTCATGCCTACCCATGGGGGTAAATTAGTCTTCAATAGCTAATATATGCCGTTTGGCCTCCTTCCACAGAAATTCAGGTTTCAAACTCCCAAATAGGTTCACTTTATTAACATCAACCAAAATGTAACATCACTTTCCTTCAAAGCAGGTGGTAGACTCATGCTTGGGAAAGCCGCTGGCTTCACTAAACTCTCCTTCTCCTTTTAAAGCAGGAAGTCTTTTAAACCTTTAAGTAGGAAAATGAAMCTTCTTGCTCCTTCCACTCGCGGCAATTACCCATTAGAGGTACATAATCATACTAGCTAGAAGGACAAATTGTCCTATTGGATCTGTAAAGGAGTCATACACTCCATTACAGGTGGGTCTCATGCTGGCCACATAGAGCAGCATGGATCCCCCACAGGCACTGAAATACGTTATGCAGTTGGGTTCCTATGATCCGAAATGGGCCTGGGTTTTCTGGTGTCTRGAGAATTAACGGCCTCTCTCCTCTCCTGTATCCGACTCCTGCAACCTCCCCTCTTCAACCCTCTTGTGGTTGCTAAGCAACCTTGCACCAAGTAGCAGGGTGAAAAGAGCTGTCAAATTCATTATTGTTCGTCTCAAAGTAGCAATGTCTTCCTTGTAAATAAAAAATAATAATYAAGCATTAATTATTAGTTTAACATCACAGTGAGGCCTATGCTCCCTGCCGCCTTCCATTCCTGACTTTGATTCCTGCATAATTTTAGAAGACYCAGGAGAGGGTTGGACCTGAATAAGAGGAATTAAATGAAGTTTGAAGCTGGCTGTAGTTTTYACATTTGCAGCTGTTTGTAAGCGAGGGCACTAACAGGGTCCTCCACACTGCTGAATTCAGTATCTTATAAACTGCAGGGAACTGAAATAACTTATACCCAGAGGGTTGTATATACTACAGGCAGGAGAATTATATACATCTAGAAACAAAAGAAAACCGAACAAAACAAAACATACCATGTCTACCATAGMCCCACAACCTCTTTGTTGTGCAACTGGCATGTCTAGCTCTGGTTCAGAACTAACCTTATGAGCTGGCAAAAGTTACTCTGTGAAAGGGCAAAGATGGCATTAATGCATGAAATCCATTAGCACAGASTATTCTTTTCTCCACACGCACTATGCATACATACAAGCATAAACAGACATGCATGTATATGTGTGTCTACACACCAAAGGAATTCAGTGCTGCTCATGTATACAGGGTGGCACTTCTGAGCTGCCATGTGTCTACATCCAGACCTAGGCCAGGCCTTAGCTGGGGGATGACAACCAGCCGTGTATCATTCATTCAAAATATTGACCAAATCTCTTAAATCTTCCCTGAACTTCTGGGCACTGGCCCTGAATTGCAGAGATGTTTTTAGTGCTCATATAAAGAGACACTGTGGCTAAGATTTCTAATAATTTTTCTGTGTAACTCTGTCTTGAACATAATCATTATATTTAACATCCATAATCTATCTCCCACCCCTTGTAAGACCATAGTTGCCTTCTTACCTGAAGCAGAAACAAACAGGCTCAAAAATGTTTAGGGTATCACAAGCAGCTAATAAGAGATGTAAAGGACATTTCAAAAGTGCCTGACTCCCCCTTATCAAGAAATTTATTAATTTGCAATATATTCCTCATCCTGAGTGGACTGCATCCCACACTTCAAACAAAGAGTAAAGGAGCTAAGAAATTATATTTCKGTCTTTAATCTAATCTACAGACATAATATTTCCTGAGCTTTAAATTGTTAATTGGTCTTACTGCATTCTTAGATGTCTATTTTAGACAACATTCGTTATGGATTATGATCCCAAGAATGACTTGATAGACCTGTCTGAATAATGAGCAAAAAGATTGCCTAGCATGTCTGTGAACATGCACGACAACTGCAATTTGCTGCTACCTCATGGGATCACAGTCTTTGCTAACTGGTTATATTCAATTGACTTCTGGGTAGTGATGGAAATGCATGCTCATGATTCCCTGGTGCTTTATGAATTGCACCAGGTTGGTATTCACCATTCATTAGTTGCCCTTTACTGGTTCTCTCTCTTTCTCTCTCTCAAAAAAAAAAAAAAAAAAAAAAAAAGAGGAGGTCATAAAAAAGAAGCAAAACCTTGGAGGATGATCATACTCCAGGGATAATTACGGATGACAAATAAGTTCTGTGTGAGATAATTATTCAACCATAGGTAAATAGAGGAGTGGGAAACAGGAGATTTTGAATGGTTCACAAACCTGAAGGGAAAAGAAGTACTGATTTTTAGTTTGATTTATCCATTTTAATTGGATTTACTGACTGTGCATCATAATGAGGTGGTGTTGCTTCTTTTGAGCACAGAACATSTATTTCTGTGGGCGAGCAACAGTCATTAGAAAAATTATTCCTCAGAAATAACCCTCCCTGTCTTTTCCACTACTTAACCAGCACAGCCATTTATACAATTTTCAAGCTAAACATATAAAAAGCTCAGATAATGTTAGAGCAGGTGTGCTTTGGGAGGACTAAATTATAGGAGTCAATAAACAATTATACGGTAGCATCTGGACGATGGAAAAAGGTTAGCGCTGATAGTTACAGGAAATTAAGACTCTTCTACTCAGTCAGAGGCTTATAGGTTCTCTTATAGGTTCTCTGRGCTTGAAACTTCATAAATAAGATCAGTCTTTCATTTGAGCTCTATTTACACCTATTACACTTATGCTGTCTTAGACTTTTCCGTATATATGCTAACTTTTGCAATATCATATACTCTTGAACTCCACACTGTGACAAYAGGGAACACAGATCAGCTGCATGGAAGAGGAAGGAATATTTTATAYGGATTTCAGCAAGGTTTGCATGTCACTATCCTGATCCTTAAATCAGATAGCAAAATCATTCACATTTGTGCCAAAGTTTGTGGAAGTCTGCTTCTGAACTACACAATTTTCTTCCATCAATTGTATCAATGCCTATGCATTAGTAAGTGTTTATGCCTATAATGAAATTGCTGTGCATACCTGAAGACTGTGAATTGCTGTGAATACCTGAACACTTCAGAATAGCAAAACTCAAGAAAATAATGGTAGGTAGCACCATCCAGGCTCAATTCCACAGCAGGAGAGTTCTATCCATCCGCTATGGATCCCTGATTTGATGGTCTGTTACAAAAGTCYGTAGTACAGAACTATGCAAGCTTGGGTCAGGATGTTAAAGACAGATGGCTGAGAACTCACTTGGAATGGCTTAATGACCAATAGCAGTGAGAGAAGAAATTTAGGAACCATGGTACCCTGAGAGAGGCAGCTCTGAGGCATCTTGGTGACCAAGCCTGCAGGCCTCTTCAACCTTTTCAGTTAAAACCTCAGGGYTCATTGTAACCAATAACAAGCCCAGTGAAAGCAAGAAAAACCCTGATCTTCAAGGGCACACCGATACTCTGCTCAAGATCAGGAGGCTTCAGCACTAGTACAGATGGCAAGTGATTTTGTCAACACCAGTTGGATTAGTTTGGATTAGGCTTTTTGAAGCCAAAGACACTGCAGCTAATTATGGTGGGTGAAGGAGTTGGAAAGGCCCTGCATWAGAAAAAACTGAATACTGTGGAGTCACAGACGTCCTACTAACTTCCAAGGTTAATTGGACTTTTAGTTTTAGCTGCTGTCACAATAGATCACTCATGTCACACAGTAATCAAAAATAACACCTTCCAATAGGYTTGTTAACTATTCTAACATAGGAGGCAATTGTTCCAGTAATAACGGCCAAGGCAGGGWATATTCCTTCGAGTATTACAGACATTTATAGCAGCAGCACCACCTGTCCCCCAGTACTATGAGGTGTACTGTTCTGTGAAGCAAAGATCAGATTTTTTTTGTGTTGTTTATTTGCTTGCAATAGCAATATCTAAGTCCAACAATCAAAATGATTCATCATGAAAAGGTCATGAACAAATAGCTCCCTAGTCCAGATGATAACAGGAAGAAACTCTGGATAAAGCCATACCCTAACAAGAAAGTTGGGCTGTATTTTAAATTAAAATGTCAAATGGAAGCAGATCAAAAATATGCACGACAAGTCCTATAAGCTTGAAAGACAGAATGGAGAATGTGAAGATAAAACAGCTTTAGAACAGAAACTTACTGTATCTCAAGTGAATAGTTTGGACCATCTCCTCAGACTTCTGTTTGGGATTAGAAACCCACAAAGTCCTTATCCTCATCACATTTATAATCTGACATGGATATTGGCACATTCTGCTTCTCATAACAAAAACGAGGATGGAAAAGAACATCTTGGTTTGGATTAAAAAATTCTTCCCTACTTTCTTTCTCTTTTTTAGAGTGAATACAGTTCCTAATTTGAACTATAGGCTAATTATATTGTTTGTTCTAACTGAATATAATGCAAAGACATAGCGATCAAGTTTATTTACACTGTGGTGACTTCAGCTGATGTCAGACATCTCAATCTTCTCTTACATTTTTATGGAAAAAAAGTAAAATTAGTTTCCAGTAAAGAGTAAATTTACTTTTTCCAGTAAAAAAGTAAAATTACCCAGTTTCCAGAGCATACAGCATAGGTGAAACACTTTCAAGGAAAGACTGTTTGACAGAATTAAATGCCAAATGTGAAGTTAAACATGGGAGTGAAATGAGAGGCAAAGGAAGTTTTCTTCAAGTTATAATATGCATTTCAAATTCAGTTTCTGAACAGAATATAACAAATAAAAATATTGTATTCCAGTCACTTCTTTGAATTGCATTTTAAGAAGCGCCATTTTCTAGACATCTGTGTATGCYATAAAATGGTGGCACAACATCATTTATGCTGCATTCGGTCATTATTTCATGTCAGACACCTACAGGGGATGAAGCCTGGCAGGAAACCCTAGTCCAAAGACTCAGAACCAAACTACARTTTTTAGGTCTGTATGAACAGGTCTTATTTTCTTGATAAAAACCTGAGATTTACTACCAAAACCAGGAACTCTTCTTAAATATTATTTTTTTCAAGCTCCTATTTGCTATCTAAATAAATTTTGTGGATGGACATACATGCCCTTCATATATATAAATTGATTAGTGCTTGCACCAGTGTTGCAAGAGATGCTAAAGAGATTAGAACTGTCATGGAGTAGAAATAYGGTCATTAGGTGGTCAGGACAAGCAGAGAAGGAGATTGCAGAAGAAAGAAGCAGTTAGTTGACTAAGACAAAAGGAGGAAGAAAGAGCAGGTCGGGATGAGAAAAAGAAGTCCTGATCTGAATTCAACAGCAAGACTGCATAGCAACATAACCATGACACAGGAATAAGTATGTTTTGTATGCCAGCACCCGCAGGGCTATGGACTTTTGCAAATCCATACTTGAAAGCAGAAACTCACAGGACGCCAAAGCAGTTTTGCTCTCCAAGCCCGTGATTCAGAGTTCTAAACATTAGCCTGTTCTCCTATCCTTCAGGCTGTTTTCTTTGGCAGTTGCTCAGCTTTTCCATTAAGATTTGTGCATTATTACACAGGCTGACAATAAGTTGTTGCACTTATTTTCAACTTTGCCAGAAACTGCTTGAACCTGGTGGCAGTTTCCTGGTAGGTAGGAATTAATTCTCCAAGGGAGGAGAAAAATCTGTTTGTTTTTACTRTATCTTTTACTGCTCAGCCTGAAAGGAACTTAAGCCAGAAAGAGATCTTTTTTTCTCTTTCTTCAGTACAAGCTAATTTCCCAGGAGTCCCAAGGGTCCTGAAGACCCCTTTTTTATTGATACAAACAGTATGTATCTACCTAACTTTGGGGTGTTGCGAACTCACCAGCGGCAGCATGAATTAAAAAAAAAAAAAAAAAGTAGGAAAGGTCTCCCTTTTCCATTAAGAAGAAGTCTTTAGCAGCATCAAGTAATGACACGGGTTCCTAGTACCTGGAATGCGGCTGTTTCACGGAAATGTATAGCAATCCAGAACAGGTCTGAGCTGAAGTGAAGTATACACTCTTTCTCTATCTAAATAATGGTTTTAGAGAAAACACTGGAGCTAAGCCCAAACTAACTACGTAAGTGATGAAGTGGTAAACATTCAGAGTGAATTCTAGTTTGCATAACTAAGGTGATTTACCCACTGCTTCAGTAATTTTACTATTACTCACAGTTCTCACAGATCTCCTAACATAAGTGCTTAAATCTCCCCACAGTGTTAGTAGTGATGTGTGCTTTTGAGGACCTCCTGGATTACACGTTCTCTTGTGATGAAGCCACCTGACTTTGGCTGTTAGGTTGAAGGCTGTCCCACAAGTGCAACCACTCAGCAAAGCAGGTGTAGGGGCTGCTGTATTTTATACGGCCCACAAAGGTACAACAATAAGATATGTACAGCCAAGATTTAGCATTCAGGGTTTCCACAGCCTCTGTCCTCAAGGGCTGTCCTCAGATTATACCATCTAGCAGAGCATTCCCAGTAGGATTTGTTTCAGCAAAAGAGGAAAAGTTTGCTGACTGATATTTATCTGCCATGTAATACAGCTCATTCGCTCTAATGCGGACACGTRCACCTCCCAACTGTGTTTACACAGCAGTTAATTTCCACTTGCTGTTGCTGCTGCTTATAAGGAGGACCAAGCAATTGTTCCTAACAATTCTCTAAAAATAAATGTGCTGCCCTTAGCGGGGTCGTTAATATTCTAAACACTGAGTCTCATGATCATTTATAACACAACAGCTTTAAAGAACAGTGCCAAACGGGTCTTAGTATTCTTGAATCATCTTTTGCTCAGTTCCTCTCTCTTTACCTTGGCTTTGTAGAAGGAATAACAATAAATCATTTTACATTTAAAAAACTCCTTTTATCCAGAATTAACCAAAAGGATTAATAGCTCTCTTTTTAAGCCCTCCGTTCAGAGAAGAAAAGAAGGAAAACGTCAGTCATGACAGGAATGGAACCAACTTCTGCAGAAAAACTTATCTCTATTTATTTATTTTTTACCTGTAAATATTACAGCAGAGTAGACTAGTATATGGAAGATTCTGGGTCACACACAGACTGTAGAACAGAATTTGGTGGGACATTAAGCATAAATCTGTATTTTTGAAAAAAAAAAAAAAAAAAAAAAAGCTGTCAGGAGCTTTTTAATGCTTTGACTCAAAAAGTCCCTTTTCTAAAGTCTCCTCTCAAAGATAATAGGCTGAAAAGCAGTGTCCATAATAGCGCTCTTTGAACATTGACTCAGTATGTGTCTGTAGATTAAACTCTCCTCTAAGGCTTGACAGGACCACTTACCTGTATAGCTAGTTCCCTAACCAGGTCTGTGATAATGGTTACATTCTTTTGAGCATATTTGATGTGAGCTGCTTTTTACAACTAAAGCAATTGAATCCTGTGCTCCTAGTTCTGTTAAAAGGGACACTGGCTGCGAGGAATGAATAGCTGAAAGATATTGATGAACAGTGCTGGATAGCAGAGTGCTTAGCAAAATGAGTCACACCTTGGCATCCGTCAGGAATGACCATACAAATAATTAAATAATTAAACTTACTGGAAAGGAATCTGTTGAAGATTCCATTTTTGTTTTTCTTCTTTCAAATTCAAATTTCTTTTCTATTGATGACAAAAAGCACAGTGAAGCACTCCAGGAATTACATAATTCTGGASAAAGATCTTTCTCTTGTCTGGTATGGACTATTTGCCTTTACTGAAATGTCAGGGTTAGGACTCACTTGTTTGGCACAGACCAGACTGATTTGTTGGGTACCTCCACCAATTTTTCCACAGTTACACAGACTACAAATCTGCATGTCCAGTGAAGAGAGGCTTATTTTAAAAAGCTTTCAAAACACAATCTCMTCCATAGAGATATTTCAATTTCTAGTAAATTTTAATTGGGAAAATAGTTCACAAGGTTTACAATGATTTGCAAAATAAAGTTATCAATAACTTGGGTAGACAAAAAAGTTAAATGAAATAGACACAGGGATTTTTCATCCTTGTGTTAATATTTTTTAAAAAGAATGATTGGGGGACTTTCTAAACAGGCGAATGGTTTCAAAAATGGTTTCATGGTTTCAAAATTTTGCTTCAGAATTATTTATACATTTTTGAGAAGATAAAGCTGAATTGCATTAAAATTAAAAGATGAAATCAAAAGTTGAAAAACACTGCAATAAAATAAAACAAAGTCATTTTATTTGAAACAAAACAAAACAAAACAAGCTCTCAAGTTAGCAGCAGGTTCTGGACTTACCCCGTGTTTATTTTAACCCAGTTATGACCAACTGTTGTCCAGTTTTRCTGCTGAATCAAAATGGAAGTTGAACTACTGTATGCACACCTATTTAATCSCGATCATTAGTATTTTGAATGTGTAAATTTGTGGAGAGAACTGCTAATCCAACAAAAGACAAGAAAACGTGGAGGATGAGAGATGCTGAGAATTATCTGCATCTACCCKGAGTAAAACCCCAGCAGAGTAATGAGATTTCACTGCCTACTGGTTTATGGTTGAAAACTATAAAAGACAATAACCAAGCACTGACATAAAACATGTTACCAGCCTTTGGTCTGTAGTGATAACAGAGCAGCTGAGAAAGAAGGTCAGCTCAGCATGCTGTTTCATATCCCTTTATTTTTATTCTACCTGTCTGCAATATATAGCTTGGTAGAATTCAGCTAACCTCCATCTGCTTATCTTAAAAGCAGAAAAGTACCAGAATTATTAACATGTACAAGACATATAGCCATCATTACTGGTATACATCTGGCAATCTTAAAAATGGAAACATAAAAAAATATGTGCACAGAAATCATTCATAGCTAATACAAAGGGGTGTGTGTGGGGAAGCTCGTAATAAACAAGTTCTAAAGGTATTTTTTTTTTYTAAACAGAAAGGTCACAGGAAGTTTAAGTAGGTGCCTCTTGGTACAAGTGCTAAAAATCATGGAGGAAGGCTTCACAGCTTCCCATAGCCCAGAAACGACCTTCAAAAGCAGATAAAAAATAAAAAAGAAGCTAAAAAAGATAAAGGTAGCTAAAACAGCTACTTATATATAAGACTCTGGTTAACATAAAAAAACATTAAAAAGTTTGAAAAATAGTTTAAAAATACATAGCTGCAGAAAGCCAGAGACAGTTAACATTTCACTAGTGGTGGGAAAAAGGATCATCTGCAAATTCCAGCAGTTGCAGAGGTACCCTTCAGAGCTGTCATCTCTACCATTCACTATATTTTCAATTTTGCAAGTTCATTTTTATATTCTCATGAAATACTTCCTGTTTACTTTTACAGTCTCACATATAAATAAACACTTTTCTTAGTCATCTCTGAATCCACTGAAYATAGGCTGTTTTTCTTCTGGCATCTCAAAAGAAAATAGACAAGTGGAAGTCAAGGAAGTRCCAAAAGATGTTTTGAACTCCATTTTGGCCCTTGATGCAGCAATGTCTTATAGAAGAAAGAACAAGATTGTAGAAAATCAGGCATAAAAAAGATAGCTATATCCTGCTTTGCACTCATATGCCCCAGAAAGGCATGCACAGTACATAGATCGTGCAGGTAGCAAATCTGTCAGTCTGGAAGTGACACCATTTCTGCTGAACRAGGCAGTAAAGCCCTGCAAGGTAACTGAGCAAAGGCAGCTGGATGAAAAGTTGAGCATGTGACACAGTGGCATAAAGACCTGCAAAGAGTAATTACTGGAAGAGGAACTCAATTACCTGGAACAAACAACTGATTGTGCAATTAAGGAAAACCCTGTATATCATTATAMACCACTTGTCATACAGCACTTCGGCACAGTCCCACTGTAGTAGCCCTGCTTTATCAACTATAGAGGTAGGACTAAGCTGGACTCATGTTTTCATGGCCATATTACGAATCACTAATGATGATGGCTTGTGTACTTTTCCTAATAACCTTTAACAACAACACACTTTTCTACCCCTCCACTTTTAAGGTTTTGGTGCATGGAAAAAAGTGCAGGCAGTCCTACAGAAGAATATAGTACTCTGTATCTCCCTTTGAAGTGCTTTGGTTTCACACAAAGGCCAGCTATCGAAGTGGAGAAGGAAAGGTCCTTTCTTATCACATCATTTATTTACAACAGGGCAAAAAGTCTTATTTTGTTTCAAAACCACTCAGATATCACTGGGTAGAAAAACAGATTTGCATTTTGAACTCTTCCTTAGGCTGAAGATACTGGTTTTGTTTATTCCCTAAAATTTCAATAAAACTAGTTACAATGTTAATGAGACTTTCGTRAGAGGGAAAGAGAAGGAAATCAAATGTTTGTGCTGCATTTTGTTATAGCTTTTCCAAGTACCCCAAAATACTAATTTTAAATAAAATCCCTGCCATCTTTGTGTACTTCCTAGTCTCTCCCTCTCCCATTTTCCTTTCCATCTTTATATGTCAGAAGAAGTCTTTACAGTCAGGAGAAGGCAGACCTATATACTCAGAAGGAGCATGGATTGGCCCACCACTCTCAACTGGTGGTGGCAACTTTTCCCAAGCACCTGCTGTCCATACTGAGATGCATAAGCAACTTGTTTTTGAAAGCCCAGCCAGTGCTGTGTCCTCCAGCACAGATTGCTACTACTGAGACGTGTCATACTGACTGCAGTAAAGAAATGCCATCATTTTAGGCMATGAACAATAGAGATAATAGTTTTTCACACTACCCCTTGTGAAAAGCATTTTAAAATCCCACGGGCAAAAATCCTTTCTGAGGGAACTCTGCCTTGTGTGGCTCATCACTCCTTGGACTTCGTTTAGAGAAGCTGCTAATGAGGCTGATGGTTAGTGACAAATCTGGTGACAGTGCTTATAATACAAACATCTGTCTGGATGCTCTGAACTGGACGTAGACCCACGAAATGGCTTCTGTACAAATGGCTTTGTATTCCAGAGCCTACAGAGTCGTTTATCTTCATTAAGCCACAATTCCTGCAACAAATAATTAATGACAACTAGTCTGGAGATGTTTGTACAGGAAAGAAAGTAAGGGAGTAAACCAAGTTAGAGCAGAAGAAGGGGGCAGGCTAGAGGAAAAGTGAAAAGAAAATATTTTATTGTCTGATGATATTTGTGCTCTAYGATTGTGCAAGGTATTTGATCATTTTCTCAGAGGGGGCTTGTGAGGAAGTGGAGAACGAACCCCTAGTATTTCCTGGCCAAAGTGAGCGAGGCTGCTGGATGTGCCAAGCCGAATGCATGTGATCCAGTGGCTGTGGCTGGCAGAGGATGAGCTCAGCAACTCTCCCAGCACCTCATGTGGAGGCTGCAGTGGTCTCTTGCTGTGTCTGCCTCAGTATTGCCAGGAAGTAGCAGGGCCATGGCTGGGGTTTATCATCTCCARTAGCAATGGGAGGTGGCTCTTCACGGGAAGTGAGGATATGGATTATGTCTTCTGAGTATTTCTGTGATTCCAGTTCTAGATCTGTGCCCAGTTCTGTTGTACTTCTGGAAATCCCAGTGACCGTCAAAAGAAAGATGTATAAAAGCTGGTTTTCTAATGTAGCCAAAAAGGTTATTTCCACTGACTATATTATTATTATGCTAACTCCTATAAAGATTTTACATTTGGACAATAATTTTAAGAAATGTTGATGTGAATTGTTGCTGGGTTTTGTCCAGTCTGTAGAGAGCAGATTTCTTATCATTTCTAACCAGCATTTCCTCCCCTAACTAAAAATACATTTTCATCCTCAGGGCCCATTGCCTAATAGCTATTGCACTACCTCATAGTACTCTGGTAAATAAAACATGCCTCTGAATGAAAGAAAGCCTCTGACATTCTCCTCTACCCTGTTCTACAAAGAATAGAACATGCAATCTCTCTTCTCTGAGCTATAAAAAAGGTTTTAACATAAGATTACTATATCAGCAAAGTAGAAAAAGTTCTGGACAGTATTCCAGTTGGACTAGTGGGAAGAAAGATTTAGCTCATTTCAAATAGCCTTGACAARTTTATAATGAGCTTCTATCAGAGGATGACCTGGAGTCACAGGGAAGTGGACTTGATCCAAAAGATTTCTTTCTGGTCCAAGTCTTAAATATTGCACAAACTGGTTCAATGAAGTTTAGCAACATATGAAAACATTTTCTTTCAGGATTTGTAAGAGGTGAACAATGTCCAAAAGTTTGTAGGAAAGACTATAAGTATCTAACAGTAGAGAAAACAGAAATAAAMAATTTAAGGAAGCAAAAAGGAGAGAGGTCATTTAGAGGCCTCTATTTTCTGAGGGTAATATATGGCGGCCAGTGATTCACAGGCCACTGGTGGTCCACAGAACTATGCTAAATGACTTATAACTACTCTGTGAAATTGTGTCTCTTTCCTATAATTAAGATTTAGCAGTAATTATGCATAGTAGGCTATGAGATATATAGTGGTTTGACAGTAGTCTGTGGTCCCAAAGGCTTAGAACTCAGTTAAACCATCTTCATGAATACGATCATTTCCATTTTACAGTTTGAATGAACAGAGTGATGGGCCCAAGGACACACATGAGTGAAYAGCAAATGCAAGAAAAAGACAAGCTCCTCCACACCTAATGTTTGACAAAACATGGGGAAGGCATGGCAGATACGGCTGCTAGACCTCTAGAAATCCTGCTATGTATGCTCCTACCATATGACAGGAGCTGCAAGGAGATAAAGGGCTAGTGTGGGCAGAATGGCCCTTCATTCAAAGGAGATGCATTTGGTGGAAAAGTATGGTATGTTCAGCATAAAACTCTGGACACTTGGACAACTGTCCAAGGTTTGCATAGGTTCCCCAGCTTCAGCCTGTTCCCGTTTTGCTGTTAAACACCAAGTATCAGAATCTCATCACTGGTCCTCTGTCAATGAGGAGCAAAACACTCAAATAATAAGAAGGAGTAAACCTGCACAAATGCTCTCCATTCCAGGAGGCTACAAAACAGATGGCTTAGTTATAGCACTGTCTCCATCCATAATAAAGGTTTTCCCTTAATTCTGTAAGTGCAGCACATCTGTCTTACCAAGGGGATCCTAGAGGCCTTGTCAGCTTTCTGTGTTTGAGACAAGACAGAGAATTCATTTTCTTGCCATGCAAAACGAATCTCTCCTTGTACAAGAAAACAACAAGAAAAAAAAAGACACTTTTTTTTTTTTTTTCCCCCCAGGATGGGGAGTAATGCATGAAAAAGGATGCAGGGGCAGGAACAGCCCCCTCTTGTGGCAAAAAAGTCCAATTTATGTTCATCTGGCTGTGTATGCATCACCATGTCTGGGTGAAAATGTTCTGAGACAGTTCTCTGTGCAGCTGGTCCTTAAATATTTAAATGTATTGGACTACAGGTAAAATTTCTCCTCTTTGCCAAGCAGCTCTTTGTAAATGCTTTTCGAAATTGTAAGTCTAGAATGCACTACCTTCCTTAATGCAGAGGTGAACAGGAAGAATTGCGTAATTAACTTTTTCTCATGAAAGAATTCCCCTTATGCTGGGAAAACAGAATTGTATCTGAGTTTAAAAGGGACCTAAAGTAAAGCTGAGTTTTCCTGGAAAATGTGAGTTTGGGAGTTTGCTGTAATCTGGATCAGGAATTCAGCCATGTGTTCATCAAAGGCTATTCTTTTGCTAAAGGAAATTTCCCCAGTCCTTCCTCAAACCCAACCCAGCTGTCAAAAYAGACATTTCTCAAGACAGCTTCATATTCCAGAATAGCTATCCAGCTCAGCTAGCTGCAGGCAGGTAGAAATAATGGTGAGTGATCAGAAATTACTGATTTGGGATTTTCATAGGCCCAGAGCTGCAGAAGAAGCTGTGATATAGAAGCCTGTTTTATTTGTGCTTAGGTCACCTCTCCKAGAATTTATTTCTATAAAGATAACCCAAATTATCTACTATACGTCAAGAGGAACAGGAACACAACCTCAAAGAACTTGCAACTACATATATCATATATATCAATCATACCTATGTGAGTGTATGAACAAGGAATTGTATTCACCTAATTGCCATTTTTCTAACAAAGATCTGGTGCTTTCAGAGATTTTGGCACATTGAACTGATTCCAAAAGAAGTCAAAATTTGGAATGAGAATTTTTTTCCTAAATACCATCAAGTTTTGAGGTTTAGTGACTAGGGACTTTCCAAACATAAACATGGATTTGTCTGAGTATAGCTTATTTCTGGAAAAATCTGAATTAGGTCTCCAAGAAAGATTGGAAATCATTATAAAGTTCTCTCTTGAGCTTTCTCTTGCTCTCTCATCTCTGTTAATGAGCATTTATACATGGAGAACATGCTCTCTCAAGTCATTTTGTTACCTCTGCATCTAACGGTGAAGCAAATTGAATATAGAAAATGTGTAAAGTTTTTGCATACTCATAAGCTTATTTAAACGTTCAGTGAAGTAGGCTGTTTCATTATGAACATGGGCCAAAACTTTGATCAAGCTTGTAGTTCACCTCAGTTCAACCAAAAGTACTTAAAAAAAGAGCAATGAACTATCTTGTTGATTTAAATTTCTAGCACATATGTGCAAGTGGTGCCTCACTTTTGGTTTGTTGTGAGATAAGGGTAACAGTTTCAGATGGACTGTGCTGTGAGGATCTATGTTCACAATCACAATGGCTAATTACCAGCCTGTGTGAAATTACTTATTTGTGTTCTCAGTTCTGTTCCTTAAGGATGGACATTTACATCACAAATGGGTGGTAAGAAATGATGACTCACTTAACAAATGGGCTACAAAGAAAGTATTATTGTCCTGCATTAGGACTTAAATTCTGGGATAATATCTTAAATTCTCAATGAAGAAATATTTTATGTTGGAAGACTGCAAGCATTTCATSCTACACACATTAGCTGAATCTATATCAGCCTTTCTGCTCTGCCAGGCACACCACAAAGAAGACTTGTGGCTGGTCTAATAATTTTCAGTCTAAACTCAAATGAGAATAGATGAAGTTCATGAGCAGTACCAGGAAAGGGGTCTTCATTTTTAAATTACAGAGTCATGCTTTGGACCATGTTCTCTTCCTTCCCTCTCTTCTAGACTCTACTTTTTCTACCTTAGTAGTCTTAGTAATCTGAGTAGTCTTTTCCCTACCTGGAAAAAATAGTTCAGCCATGGACAATTCCTCCTTATCTCCTGTCCCTATAAAAGAAACAGAAAGAGATACAAAATCAACAGAAAAAAATGAATTTATGGTGGAGATTCCTAATAGAAACATTGAAAAAGTGATTATACTGCAGTGGGAATCTCTGGATGCGTGACGTGCTTGCTGGGGTGAAAGGACCTGAGGTTTGAGCATGCTAGAACACTATTTATAATGCAAAGTACACAGACAGTTTTTCTTTGATAATAAGGACCTGTGAGCATTTCTTCCAGAAGCTTCAAAGAACACAGAGAGGGCACCACTAGTGGAAGAGGAAAGCACATAAAGCAACAGGGGAGCAGGTTGTGAATGTCATGATTCCTCAATTTGTGGAAAAAATGTGGACAGTCAGTATTTTTCAAAGTTTTCAAGTTTCCATTAGCAGACTTTCAAATAGAACATTTCACAAGAATTACTTTCAAAAGGTCACAAAGTGATACTAGTCAACTGTTTTTCTTTTCTTTCTTTTTCTCCTGAGCATCCTTTGAAGATTTTTTTTTTCTACAGCAAACAAAAACTTGAAAAATCCCTAATTGGCAATTAAATAKTTCTTGTGGGCACCCCTAATTTTCAGAAAAGGACATTTTAAAACAGAAAATTGACATGGATAAAAAATTTGAACTTTTTCTAATAATATTTTGAACAAATTTGTTCTCAGTGACTTTCAAGGCCACCGTTTGCAAACCAGTCTATCTAGTACTAGTCTATCCAGTACTCCGCTCTGGTTACAGCTTAATGGCAGTCTTTACCGAATCATATTCTTGATTATGTTTCTCCCTGGGTATTCATCATAGATTTTGTTTGTGGATTCTCTGTTGTTGCACATATTTTGTTCTGATAGGCAATGAATTCGCCCAAGAGCTTTAGCCAGGTAAAGGTCTTGCAATGTATGGGCCTGGGTCATTCACCAGAGCTCAGCAAAATCCCATCCCCAAAGGCAGAGCTGGGAAACCTTCCCAGATGCATTCCCAAATATAAAMAGGGACAAGTTACACCTTTCGTAATAACCTCCATTAGCTCAGAAAGATGTAGCAAGGCAGAAACCCCCTGACTCTCCCAGTCTCCTCCCAGACCTACATAACCCATGACCGACGACTACTTTTCTTGCCTCTTTCTCCCTCCTTTCCCACCTCCTCAAAACCATTCCTAGCCTCTCGTCCATGCAGCTCTGCTCTTTTCCTTCATTACAGACCACATAACTGAATACTTTTAATTTACTCACCGTGGATTAACCGAACATGGCTCCGCTCTGTAACTCACGCTGCATCCCGCCTGCTGTTGGATGTTGTGTAATTCTGTAAAGCTTTCCAAGGTACAAACTGCTACGCGCCGTGTCGTTCTGCACCGGACTGGCATCTTGAATSTATTATTAATACAGTTGTCCTCAAATAATGTTTCAATAAATGTAACATACTTGCTGAGGCCCAGTTTGGTGTAGCAACCGGTGGCAGCATTTAGTGGGTGAGAGGGATAGAAGGAGGAGGAACGGGGTATGGGAAAGTAACTCGCGTGGTGTTTTTTCTCAATTTACAGATTTCAATTCTTTTTGTTCCAAGTTTTATGCCACAAAATTGTCAAATTTAAATATTTAGTGCACATTTCTAACAGTGCTCTAAGCCACGGGGAGCTGTTAAAGATGTAAAACCCATTGGCAAGAAAAGCCCCGGGAGACATTTTGCCTGGCGTGACCGCCCTTGGGAAGAGGCCATCACCTGGAGCGGGCAGTGCCGGGCGCTGCCGCCCCGGGCCGGGCTGGGCCGGTGCCAACCGGTTCCCTAACGGCYGCCAACGGCCGCATGGCGCGAGCCGCCATGTTGGCGCGGGTGAACGGAGCGGGACGGGATGTGACATGGCGGAGCGTGGCAGGCCTGGGCAGGGGGGGCCCTGTGCCGCACGAGGCTGCACCCCAAGTGCCAGGGGGACCCACGTTGTGTTCGAAATTGGTAAGAAGCCTGGAGGGTCTGGCTGCCCGCGCTGGCGTCCCCACGCACCTCGAGGAAGGGAGCAGCGTATGGACGGGCTGTGCACAAAGTGCAGCGAAAACAAAATGGGAATGAGCTGTGGAGGGGAGAGGTGTTGAACGGCAGTGGAAACATGAGGAAAGGGGAGGAAAGATGTTTCCGTGCATCCCTTCCCTTCCCTTCCCTTCCCTTCCCTTCCCTTCCCTTCCCTTCCCTTCCCTTCCCTTCCCTTCCCTTTCCCTTTCCCTTTCCCTTTCC